>JARLTB010000028.1:4185000-4785000 GCA_030141615.1 Unio pictorum | reverse complement strand
ATCAATAGCAATAACACTGTAAATAAGGTATTAGTATCGATGTAAAACCAACCAATAGCAATAACACTGTCAATAAGGTATTAGTATCGATGTAAAACCAATCAATAGCAATAACACTGTAAATAAGGTATCAGTATCGATGTAAAACCAATCAATAGCAATAACACTGTAAATAAGGTATTAGTATCGACGTAAAACCAATCAATAGCAATAACACTGTAAATAAGGTATCAGTATCGATGTAAAACCAATCAATAGCAATAACACTGTAAAAAAGGTATCAGTATCGACGTAAAACCAATCAATAGCAATAACACTGTAAATAAGGTATTAGTATCGACGTAAAGCCAATCAATAGCAATAACACTGTCAATAAGGTATTAGTATCGATGTAAAACCAATCAATAGCAATAACACTGTAAAAAAGGTATTATTATCAACGTAAAACCAATCAATAGCAATAACACTGTAAATAAGGTATTAGTATCGACGTAAAGCCAATCAATAGCAATAACACTGTAAAGAAAGGTTAATATTAGGATCGATACGCTACATTTTCGTACGCATTTGGATTGGTAGTTTCATACCAACAGTGGTTCATATTTGAAAATAACAAATATATATTTTTTCAATACATATGGTTGCTTTATACATAATATAATTGATTAAAACACCACTAGCCCATGGCCCATATCAGGGTGCACGAGCGAGGGACAAAGAAGATAGGAAAATGATGTAGACAATTTTATATATCCATATCTGATGTAAATTGAATGCAATAAAAACCCCGTAAAAATATAACAAACGTGTTATATTACTGGATGCATAAAATGACAAAATCCAATAGCAGGAGTTGTACAAGTTCATAGTACATGCCATATATGGCATGAACTGGAGGTGGGAGTAAAAGTGGTGGAAAACAGAAATTGAACCAAAATATAGCCCTAACTAGACCTCGTGATATAAGTCAATGACAAATTTTATGATGTTTCTCCATGTAGATTAGTACGCGTTGAGATAACAAACAACATCAACCTTAAAGTAACTGCTACTGTACTTTGGCTTCCTTTGTGTTTTCTTTGACAATGCTTGAACACAATGGTCATATTGTTGTACATTCATCATTTACTCTAGATAGATTATTACTTCTATTTCCGTTGATAAATGCATTGGTTGAATTTCATATTTTACAGGGTTCTTGAAGAAAAGAAGCTTTAATTCAGTTACACATTAAGAGCGCATATACTTCAAATCAATTGCACACTAAGCATGGACAGTCTTAAAATCAATTCTACACTAAGCATGGACAGTCTTTAAATCGATTGTACACTAAGCATGGACAGTCTTAAAATCAGTTGCACACTAAGCATGGACAGTCTTTAAATCGATTGTACACTAAGCATGGACAGTCTTAAAATCAGTTGCACACTAAGGATGGACAGTCTTAAAATCAATTGCACACTAAGCATGGAAAGCCTTAAAATCAACGGTACACTAAGCATGGACAGTCTTAAAATCAGTTGCACACTAAGCATGGACAGCCTTAAAATCAATTGCACACTAAGCATGGAAAGCCTTAAAATCAACGGTACACTAAGCATGGACAGTCTTAAAATCAGTCGCACACTAAGGATGGACAGTCTTAAAATCAATTGCACACTAAGCATGGAAAGCCTTAAAATCAACGGTACACTAAGCATGGACAGTCTTAAAATCAGTTGCACACTAAGCATGGACAGCCTTAAAATCAATTGCACACTAAGCATGGACAGTCTTAAAATCAATTGCACACTAATCATGGACAGTCTTTAAATAAAGTGTACACTAAGCATGGACAGTCTTAAAATCAATTGTACACTAAGCATGGACAATCTTAAAATCAACTGTACACTAATCATGGACAGTCTTTAAATAAAGTGTACACTAAGCATGGACAGTCTTAAAATCAATTCTACACTAAGCATGCACAGTTTTAAAATCAGTTGCACACTAAGCATGGACAGTCTTAAAATCAATTGTACACTAAGCATGGACAGTCTTAAAATCAGTGGCACACTAAGCATGGACAGTCTTAAAATCAATTGTACACTAAGCATGGACAGTCTTAAAATCAACTGTACGCTAAGCATGGACTGTCTTGAAATTAGTTGCACACTAAGCATGAACAGTCTTTAAATCAGTTGCACACTAATCATGGACAGTCATAAAATCAATTGTACACTAAGCATGGACAGTCTTAAAATCAATTGCATACTAAGCATGGACAGTCTTAAAATCAACTGTACACTAAGTATGGACAGTCTTAAAATCAATTGCACACTAAGCATGGAAAGCCTTAAAATCAACTGTACACTAAGCATGGACAGTCTTAAAATCAGTTGCACACTAAGCATGGACAGCCTTAAAATCAATTGCACATTAAGCATGGACAGTCTTAAAATCAATTGCACACTAATCATGGGCAGTCTTTAAATAAAGTGTACACTAAGCATGGACAGTCTTAAAATCAATTGCACACTAAGCATGGACAGTCTTAAAATCAGTTGCACACTAAGCATGGACAGTCTTTAAATAAAGTGTACACTAAGCATGGACAGTCTTAAAATCAGTTGCACACTAAGCATGGACAGCCTTAAAATCAATTGCACATTAAGCATGGACAGTCTTAAAATCAATTGCACACTAATCATGGGCAGTCTTTAAATAAAGTGTACACTAAGCATGGACAGTCTTAAAATCAATTGCACACTAAGCATGGACAGTCTTTAAATCAACTGTACACTAAGCATGGACACTCTTAAAATCAGTTGTACACTAAGCATGGATAGTCTTAAAATCAATTGTACACTAAGCATGGACAGTCTTAAAATCATTTGCACACTAAGCATGGACAGTCTTAAAATCAACTGTACACTAAGCATGGACAGTCTTAAAATCAATAGCACACTAAGCATGGACAGTCTTAAAATCAATTGCACACTAAGCATGGACAATCTTAAAATTAATTGAACACAAAGCATGGGCAGTTTTAAAATCAGTTGCACACTAAGCATGGACAGTCTTAAAATTAATTGAACACAAAGCATGGAGAGTCTTAAAATCAGTTGCACACTAAGCATGGACAGCCATAACATTAATTGAACACAAAGCATGGACAGTCTTAAAATCAGTTGCACGCTAAGCATGGACAGCCTTAAAATCAATTGCACACTAAGCATGGACAGTCTTAAAATCAATTGCACACTAAGCATGGACAGTCTTAAAATCAGTTGCACGCTAAGAATGGTCAGTCTTAAAATCAACTGTACACTAAGCATGGACAGTCTTAAAATCAGTTGTACACTAAGCATGGACAGTCTTAAAATCAGCTGTACACTAAGCATGGACAGTCTTAAAATCATTTGCACACTAAGCATGGACAGTCTTAAAATCAATTGCACACTAAGCATGGACAGTCTTAAAATCAATTGCACACTAAGCATGGACAGTCTTAAAATCAATTGCACACTAAGCATGGACAGTCTTAAAATCAATTGCACACTAAGCATGGACAGTCTTAAAATCAATTGCACACTAAGCATGGACAGTCTTAAAATTAATTGAACACAAAGCATGGACAGTCTTAAAATCAGTTGCACACTAATCATGGACAGTCTTAAAATCAATTGCACACTAAGCATGGACAGCCTTAAAATCAATTGCACACTAAGCATGGACAGCCTTAAAATCAACTTACACTAAGCATGGACAGTCTTAAAATCATTTGCACACTAAGCATGGACAGTCTTAAAATCAATTGCACACTAAGCATGGACAGTCTTAAAATCAATTGCACACTAAGCATGGACAGTCTTAAAATTAATTGAACACAAAGCATGGACAGTCTTAAAATCAGCTGTACACTAAGCATGGACAGTCTTAAAATCAATTGCACACTAAGCATGGACAGTCTTAAAATCAATTGCACACTAAGCATGGACAGTCTTAAAATTAATTGAACACAAAGCATGGGCAGTCTTAAAATCAGTTGCACACTAGGCATGGACAGTCTTAAAATTAATTGAAAACAAAGCATGGAGAGTCTTAAAATCAGTTGCACACTAAGCATGGACAGCCTTAACATTAATTGAACACAAAGCATGGACAGTCTTAAAATCAGTTGCACACTAAGCATGGACAGCCTTAAAATCAACTTACACTAAGCATGGACAGTCTTAAAATCAGTTGCACACTAAGCATGGACAGCCTTAAAATCAATTGCACACTAAGCATGGACAGTCTTAAAATCAATTGCACACTAAGCATGGACAGCCTTAAAATCAACTGTACACTAAGCATGGACAGTCTTAAAATCAGTTGCATACTAAGCATGGACAGCCTTAAAATCAATTGCACACTAAGCATGGACAGTCTTAAAACCAATTGCACACTAATCATGTACAGTCTTTAAATCAATTGCACACTAAGCATGGACAGCTTTAAAATCAATTGTACACAAAGCATGGACAGTCTTAAAATCAATTGTATACTAAGCATGGACAATCTTGAATCGATGTACATACCGAAGTACCTGCCGACTTAAGTGCTGAAGTACCTATCGAAGACTGAATAGTATACGTATCTGTGTACTTATATATCCACATACCCACACAAAATCTGAAGGACGAATGGAGGTCAGACTAAACAGAGTTTGGGAGAAAAGTAATTGAAAAGGATAGGGAAGAACAACCGCAGTGAAGTTGGAATGAACGGAAAGAAACATTTTATAAAGTTGTACAGGACAGTAACTTCGATTGTTTCTATGTTGAACTGATTCTATCATTTAAAATAGATCGTCTATTGATATAAATACATTTGTGTTTGAAATTGGGCGAATATTTTTTTAATAACGATGTGTATATTCCTAACCTAATGTACTATTACAGTTGTTTATCTAATTGATTGATGTATGGGGGCTCGTGTCATTCTATTATATAGATCTGATCAGATCTCAATTTATTCCACATGTTAAGTTTTACACTTTCTTTTAAAATTAATCGATCCGGGAAATAAAACCGATCACCCACTAGATAACGAGAACCGAATAAAGGTGAGAATTTGTAAGAAGGTACAATCAATCACCGCCCAACACTCCTCCACTATATATATATATATATATATATATATATATATATATATATATATATATATATATATATATATATATATATATATATATTTGATCTAGAAAAAAATGTGCCGGAAATACACTGTACCTCCTCTTATCCTCGAAGACATTAAGAGCTAGATTAAGAACCTCAACCCCCACACTCAGCTCCACACTCTAAAATACCAAACAATCAAACAATACATCAACAGCATTGCATGAGTATATCATTAACGGTAAGTGAGAAAACAATAATAATAGTATTGCTCATAATGCCCACATAACCTGTAGTGGTTTTATACCTGAGTTCGCACAACAATATCTAGTGGTCATAGTCGAAGCAAATGTAGTAGTAGTAGTAGTAGTAGTAGTAATAGCAACAGCAGTAGTTATTGTTGTTGTTGTTATTGTCTTCGTTGTGGCAGCAGCAGCAAGTTCGTATCATGCTAAAAGCAGCGTAATATATCACTCGCATAGTTGATACACGAATGTGTATTTATTAAAAGATAATAAAATAAAACACGAATGTGTATTTATTAAAAGATAATAAAATAAAGTATTGTAAACGTCCTAAATATTTTTTATTATTACGTATTTTAAGAATTACATAGATATGTTTTGAAGGGAAAAAAATCTTACCTTTAGAGACCGATACTGAAAGGCTTATTTCTCCTCATGTATACAATGTTTCTCAATTCGTATTGTTCAATCTCAGTGGTATATCGCAACTGTTGCATCTGATATATACATACGTATATCTGAACATTGAACGGAAATTATAATGTTGCCTCGCATTGTTTGAGGCATCCACATAACATATTTTACACAAGTATTCTCTCTCTCTCTCTCTCTCTCTCTCTCTCTCTCTCTCTCTCTCTCTCTCTCTCTCTCTCTCTCTCTACCTAGGGTCATTATTTGTAAAAGTCACATAAGTGGAAACAGAAAATTTGTAATGTTTAGTAATAATAAAAATATAATAATAATAATAATAATAATAATAATAATAATAATAAATAATAATAATAATAATAATAATAATTATTATTATTATTATTATTATTATTAATACCATTATTATTATTATTATTATTATTATTATTATTATTATTATTAAATGTACTTAAGAAGCATATGATCAAATTGATGTTGGTGTTGTTTGGGTTAATGTCATTTTTAAGCACAAGATGGGCTATATATGGCGGCCTGTATATTTCGTGTAGGAAGAACCCGGCAAACCTGTGTAAGATCCATCGACCAAAGCACAGGATGCTTCTTATAAGCTTTCTCAACTATCTGCATTAGCCGAGCCACAGGTAGGAACTCTGGGGAGATGGCATGATGTCATGATCGAATAGCAGCAAAGGAAATTTATCTTATGTAAAAGAACATTAGAGTAAGTTTCCTTGGTGACT
Organism: Unio pictorum; assembly: GCA_030141615.1. Taxonomy (NCBI): domain Eukaryota; kingdom Metazoa; phylum Mollusca; class Bivalvia; order Unionida; family Unionidae; genus Unio; species Unio pictorum. Next base: position 4,778,442 of record JARLTB010000028.1, on the reverse strand, counting down.
CAAAGAAGCTATTTTTTTTCTTTTGTAAAAGCGATACTTGCCGTTGACTTCCTTTAACATTCTTACTAGTCATCTTTGATGGAACTAATCTTTCACAAAGAGTGGAATTTTACTAAACTACAAATTATCTGTCCCTATTCGGATTGGCAACGTATTCATTCTAACTCTAAAAACCCACCTTTAACTGGCCACCTCTGCAAAGTAGCCAGATTTTGCAAAATTGCGTCTTTAAAGTGGCCGGTTTAAGGACGTTTGACGGAATAAGGCACACATTTGCGGAATGGGTTACATGCACTTGAGGACTGGATCGTACATTCACATTAAAATGTGTACGCCTGGAAGCCGGGGTTTTGAAATCTACCTGTTTAGATTGTAGATTATCAACAGGGTCCACCTTATATTTTGATTACATGATGGCTGCAAAATAATCGAAGATATTATGAAAATACGGTGGACTATTTTGTAGAGAAGAATGCACACTAATTCCACGTAAGGACATGCCTGTGTTATTATCATCTATTCCAAAAAAGAGAAAGACAACATCACATTGAATTGCAAATAATTCTTCTTCAAATGCATCACATTCTCATCCTTGTTACTATAACCTCAAGTCAGTTTTCATATCATATCTTACAAAAACGTCACATTCGACGAGCCTTGATTTAAGTAGATGTACAGAAAGTTTCATCAATTTATCTCATAAGAATGTAACATTAAATATCGTAAAATAATATTACATACTAATAACACGGGTCTTTCACCATGGCTTGGTTTGATGTTTTACCGCACAGCAACGCAAATCTATTATTTAGAGCTGAGGCATCTGGAGTCAAGTGATTTGCCAAAACCATACCCGTTAGGTCGTGTGTCCGTCACGCTAACCATTTAGCCACCCCCACGCCCGGCCTTTATATGCGCCTTTCACTAGATACAGTCATGGAGCATGTAACTGCCCAGTTCATGGAAATGTTGTATTAGCTTTCCAGTGATTTACAGTGGATGCCTTGGTTTTTAAACTAACGGGTTTAAATTGTTCGTTATAAGGCTATGAACATCATGGGCTACCTTATCGTTTGATTGTTGCAAAGGAAAGGCTAAGCTACTAGGAAAATCTTGTGAACAAATTAATAGATGCTGATTCCACAAAAGTATTCCCCAGTCTTTCATCAACTATAACAAAAAGCCACTGATTAGCAAATTTTGTTCCTGACTTGCATCACTTTCCCTTCTTCGTTACTATAACATAAAGGTGATTTTTCATATCAAATCTTCTGAAAACGTCACTTTCGGCCGGCCTTGATTTAAGTTGATATACAGAAAGGTTCATCAACTTATATAATGTGAATTATCATTATATATCGTAAAAAGGATGACATACAGAAAAACTGAAACACTAATAGTTTGCCTTGTCTTGGTTTGCTGTTTCACCACACAGCACCGCAAATTTATTTATTTTGCCCAGAGACAGTTGGAGTCACGTGCCTTGCCGAACCTTTCGGTAGCGAATCCGTCATTTACCCACCGTGACGCTTTTATTCGCCTTTTACCAGATGAAGGAGGGTGAATGAGACTAATTATACAACCTTGATATTTAATACAGAACGATAAATGTGATAAACAACACATCATCGTAAAGATACATGCAAGCTTTATCGATCACAGAAACACTTTATGGAAAGACAAGACTGAAGGAAACGAGAACAGTCTATCCTTCTCATTTCCCCTAAAATCAGGGAATCTATAAGTTGAGACTAACATGGATACGATCTTCAGACACCGAAAAGTTCATGTAAGGCTAAGGTCTCATTTGTATTGCACAAATTCTGTCTTTATTTACTCGTAGTTTCTCTAATGAGGCCATATCTTTCTTAAATGTATTTCATTGGTTCTATTGATAACCTTATGTAGCATAAAACTCCAAATACCGCACATAGTAATTAGGAAATATTAGGAACATCAAATTTGACTCATTTAAAATTTTAGAAATATTGTTATGATGCAGCCGAATTCTAAATTTCTGGTAGATATAAAAAGAAAGAGTGGATGGTAATGTTCCTGCATGGTTTTGAAGGTATAGACTATAAGCGTCTCTATGCGTATATTGTAAGCTTAGATTGTTAATGTGGTTCAAAACGTCTCTCATAATTAAACGTAGGCCATGCCCACAGCTATAAAGTGTCAGACTAATTTTTATATAAGGTAAGAGGATCGATGTGAAACCAATCAATAGCAATAACACTGTCAATAAGGTATTAATATCGATGTAAAACCAATCAATAGCAATAAAACTGTCAATAAGGTATTAGTATCGATGTAAAACCAATCAATAGCAATAACACTGTAAATAAGGTATCAGTATCGATGTAAAACCAATCAATAGCAATAACACTGTAAATAAGGTATCAGTATCGATGTAAAACCAATCAATAGCAATAACACTGTAAATAAGGTATTAGTATCGATGTAAAACCAATCAATAGCAATAACACTGTAAATAAGGTATTGGTATCGATGTAAAACCAATCAATAGCAATAACACTGTAAATAAGGTATCAGAATCGATGTAAAACCAATCAATAGCAATAACACTGTAAATAAGGTATCAGTATCGATGTAAAACCAATCAATAGCAATAACACTGTAAAAAAGGTATCAGTATCGACGTAAAACAAATCAATAGCAATAACACTGTAAATAAGGTATTGGTATCGATGTAAAACCAATCAATAGCAATAACACTGTAAATAAGGTATCAGTATCGACGTAAAGACAATCATTAGCAATAACACTGTAAATAAGGTATTGGTATCGATGTAAAGCCAATCATTAGCAATAACACTGTCAATAAGGTATCAGTATCGATGTAAAACAAATCAATAGCAATAACACTGTAAATAAGGTATTGGTATCGATGTAAAACAAATCAATAGCAATAACACTGTAAATAAGGTATTAGTATCGATGTAAAACAAATCAATAGCAATAACACTGTAAATAAGGTATTGGTATCGATGTAAAACCAATCAATAGCAATAACACTGTAAATAAGGTATTAGTATCGATGTAAAGACAATCATTAGCAATAACACTGTAAATAAGGTATTAGTATCGATGTAAAGCCAATCATTAGCAATAACACTGTAAATAAGGTATCAGTATCGATGTAAAACCAATCAATAGCAATAAAACTATAAATAAGGTATCAGTATCGATGTAAAACAAATCAATAGCAATAACACTGTAAATAAGGTATCAGTATCGATGTAAAACCAATCAATAGCAATAACACTGTAAATGAGGTATTAGTATCGATGTAAAACCAATCAATAGCAATAACACTGTAAAAAAGGTATTAGTATCGAAGTGAAACCAATCAATAGCAATAACACTGTAAATAAGGTATTATTATCGATGGAAAACCAATCAATAGCAATAACACTGTAAAAAAGGTATTAGTATCGAAGTGAAACCAATCAATAGCAATAACACTGTAAATAAGGTATTATTATCGACGTAAAACCAATCAATAGCAATAACACTGTAAAAAAAGGTATTAGTATCGACGTAAAACCAATCAATAGCAATAACACTGTAAAAAAGGTATTAGTATCGACGTAAAACCAATCAATAGCAATAACACTGTAAAAAAGGTATTAGTATCGAAGTGAAACCAATCAATAGCAATAACACTGTAAAAAAGGAATTAGTATCGACGTAAAACCAATCAATAGCAATAACACTGTAAAAAGGTATTAGTATCGACGTAAAACCAATCAATAGCAATAACACTGTAAAAAAGGTATTAATATCGACGTAAAACCAATCAATAGCAATAACACTGTAAATAAGGTATCAGTATCGACGTAAAACCAATCAATAGCAACAACACTGTAAAAAAGGTATTAGTATCGACGTAAAACCAATCAATAGCAATAACACTGTAAATAAGGTATCAGTATCGACGTAAAACCAATCAATAGCAATAACACTGTAAATAAGGTATTAGTATCGATGTAAAACCAATCAATAGCAATAACACTGTCAATAAGGTATTAGTATCGATGTAAAACCAATCAATAGCAACAACACTGTAAATAAGGTATCAGTATCGATGTAAAACCAATCAATAGCATTAACACTGTAAATAAGGTATTATTATCGACGTAAAACCAATCAATAGCAATAACACTGTAAATAAGGTATTAGTATCGATGTAAAACCAATCAATAGCAATAACACTGTAAAAAAGGTATTTTTATCGACGTAAAACCAATCAATAGCAATAACACTGTAAATAAGGTATTAGTATCGATGTAAAACCAATCAATAGCAATAACACTGTAAAAAAGGTATTATTATCGACGTAAAACCAATCAATAGCAATAACACTGTAAATAAGGTATTAGTATCGATGTAAAACCAATCAATAGCAATAACACTGTAAAAAGGTATTATTATCGACGTAAAACCAATCAATAGCAATAACACTGTAAATAAGGTATTAGTATCGATGTGAAACCAATCAATAGCAATAACACTGTAAAAAAGGTATTATTATCGACGTAAAACCAATCAATAGCAATAACACTGCAAATAAGGTATTAGTATCGATGTAAAACCAATCAATAGCAATAACACTGTCAATAAGGTATTAGTATCGACGTAAAACCAATCAATAGCAATAACACTGTAAAAAAGGTATTATTATCGACGTAAAACCAATCAATAGCAATAACACTGTCAATAAGGTATTAGCATCGATGTAAAACCAATCATTAGCAATACCACTGTAAATAAGGTATCAGTATCGATCTAAAACCAATCAATAGCAATAACACTGTAAAAAAGGTATTATTATCGACGTAAAACCAATCAATAGCAATAACACTGTAAAGAAGGTATTAGTATCGACGTAAAACCAATCAATAGCAATAACACTGTAAATAAGGTATTAGTATCGATGTAAAACCAATCAATAGCAATAACACTGTCAATAAGGTATTAGTATCGACGTAAAACCAATCAATAGCAATAACACTGTAAATAAGGTATTATTATCGACGTAAAACCAATCAATAGCAATAACACTGTAAATAAGGTATTAGTATCGACGTAAAGCCAATCAATAGCAATAACACTGTAAAGAAAGGTTAATATTAGGATCGATACGCTACATTTTCGTACGCATTTGGATTGGTAGTTTCATACCAACAGTGGTTCATATTTGAAAATAACAAATATATATTTTTTCAATACATATGGTTGCTTTATACATAATATAATTGATTAAAACACCACTAGCCCATGGCCCATATCAGGGTGCACGAGCGAGGGACAAAGAAGATAGGAAAATGATGTAGACAATTTTATATATCCATATCTGATGTAAATTGAATGCAATAAAAACCCCGTAAAAATATAACAAACGTGTTATATTACTGGATGCATAAAATGACAAAATCCAATAGCAGGAGTTGTACAAGTTCATAGTACATGCCATATATGGCATGAACTGGAGGTGGGAGTAAAAGTGGTGGAAAACAGAAATTGAACCAAAATATAGCCCTAACTAGACCTCGTGAAATAAGTCAATGACAAATTTTATGATGTTTCTCCATGTAGATTAGTACGCGTTGAGATAACAAACAACATCAACCTTAAAGTAACTGTTACTGTACTTTGGCTTCCTTTGTGTTTTCTTTGACAATGCTTGAACACAATGGTCATATTGTTGTACTTTCATCATTTACTCTATATAGATTATTACTTCTATTTCCGTTGATAAATGCATTGGTTGAATTTCATATTTTACAGGGTTCTTGAAGAAAAGAAGCTTTAATTCAGTTACACATTAAGAGCGCATATACTTCAAATCAATTGTACACTAAGCATGGACAGTCTTGAAATAAATTCTACACTAAGGATGGACAGTCTTAAAATCAATTCTACACTAAGCGTGGACAGTCTTAAAATCAGTTGCACACTAAGCATGCACAGTCTTAAAATCAGTTGCACACTAAGCATGGACAGTCTTTAAATCGATTGTACACTAAGCATGGACAGTCTTAAAATCAGTTGCACACTAAGGATGGACAGTCTTAAAATCAATTCTACACTAAGCATGGACAGTCTTAAAATCAATTCTACACTAAGCATGCACAGTCTTAAAATCAATTCTACACTAAGCGTGGACAGTCTTAAAATCAGTTGCACACTAAGCATGCACAGTCTTAAAATCAGTTGCACACTAAGCATGGACAGTCTTTAAATCGATTGTACACTAAGCATGGACAGTCTTAAAATCAGTTGCACACTAAGGATGGACAGTCTTAAAATCAGTTGCACACTAAGGATGGACAGTCTTAAAATCAGTTGCACACTAAGCATGGACAGTCTTTAAATGGATTGTACACTAAGCATGGACAGTCTTAAAATCAGTTGCACACTAAGGATGGACAGTCTTAAAATCAATTCTACACTAAGCATGCACAGTCTTAAAATCAATTCTACACTAAGCATGCACAGTCTTAAAATCAATTCTACACTAAGCGTGGACAGTCTTAAAATCAGTTGCACACTAATAATGGACAGTCTTAAAATCATTTGCACACTAAGCATGGACAGTCTTAAAATCAATTCTACACTAAGCATGCACATTCTTAAAATCAGTTGCACACTAAGCATGGACAGTCTTAAAATCAGTTGCACACTAAGCATGCACAGTCTTAAAATCAGTTGCACACTAAGCATGCACAGTCTTAAAATCAGTTGCACACTAAGCATGGACAGTCTTTAAATCGATTGTACACTAAGCATGGACAGTCTTAAAATCAGTTGCACACTAAGGATGGACAGTCTTAAAATCAATTGTACACTAAGCATTGACAGTCTTAAAATCAACGGTACACTAAGCATGGACTGTCTTTAAATCAGTTCCACACTAACCATGGACAGTCTTTACATCCGTTGAACACTAAGCATGGACAGTCTTAAAATCAACTGTACACTAAGCATGGACAGTATTAAAATCAGTTGCACACTAAGCATGGACAGTCTTAAAATCAATTGTACACTAAGCATGGACAGTCTTAAAATCAGTGGCACACTAAGCATGGACAGTCTTAAAATCAATTGTACACTAAGCATGGACAGTCTTAAAATCAACTGTACGCTAAGCATGGACTGTCTTGAAATTAGTTGCACACTAAGCATGAACAGTCTTTAAATCAGTTGCACACTAAGCATGGACAGTCATAAAATCAATTGTACACTAAGCATGGACAGTCTTAAAATCAATTGCATACTAAGCATGGACAGTCTTTAAAAAATGTACATTAAGCATATACAGTCTTAAAATCAACTGTACACTAAGTATGGACAGTCTTAAAATCAATTGCACACTAAGCATGGAAAGCCTTAAAATCAACTGTACACTAAGCATGGACAGTCTTAAAATCAGTTGCACACTAAGCATGGACAGCCTTAAAATCAATTGCACACTAAGCATGGACAGTCTTAAAATCAATTGCACACTAATCATGGACAGTCTTTAAATAAAGTGTACACTAAGAATGGACAGTCTTAAAATCAATTGCACACTAAGCATGGACAGTCTTTAAATCAACTGTACACTAAGCATGGATAGTCTTAAAATCAATTGTACACTAAGCATGGACAGTCTTAAAATCAATTGTACACTAAGCATGGACAGTCTTAAAATCATTTGCACACTAAGCATGGACAGTCTTAAAATCAACTGTACACTAAGCATGGACAGTCTTAAAATCAATTGCACACTAAGCATGGACAGTCTTAAAATCAATTGCACACTAAGCATGGACAGTCTTAAAATTAATTGAACACAAAGCATGGGCAGTTTTAAAATCAGTTGCACACTAAGCATGGACAGTCTTAAAATTAATTGAACACAAAGCATGGAGAGTCTTAAAATCAGTTGCACACTAAGCATGGACAGCCATAACATTAATTGAACACAAAGCATGGACAGTCTTCAAATCAGTTGCACGCTAAGCATGGACAGCCTTAAAATCAATTGCACACTAAGCATGGACAGTCTTAAAATCAATTGCACACTAAGCATGGACAGTCTTAAAATCAGTTGCACACTAAGAATGGTCAGTCTTAAAATCAACTGTACACTAAGCATGGACAGTCTTAAAATCAGTTGTACACTAAGCATGGACAGTCTTAAAATCAGCTGTACACTAAGCATGGACAGTCTTAAAATCATTTGCACACTAAGCATGGACAGTCTTAAAATCAATTGCACACTAAGCATGGACAGTCTTAAAATTAATTGAACACAAAGCATGGGCAGTCTTAAAATCAGTTGCACACTAGGCATGGACAGTCTTAAAATTAATTGAAAACAAAGCATGGAGAGTCTTAAAATCAGTTGCACACTAAGCATGTACAGCCTTAACATTAATTGAACACAAAGCATGGACAGTCTTAAAATCAGTTGCACACTAAGCATGGACAGTCTTAAAATTAATTGAACACAAAGCATGGACAGTCTTAAAATCAGTTGCACACTAATCATGGACAGTCTTAAAATCAATTGCACACTAAGCATGGACAGCCTTAAAATCAATTGCACACTAAGCATTGACAGCCTTAAAATCAACTGTACACTAAGCATGGACAGTCTTAAAATCAGTTGCACACTAAGCATGGACAGCCTTAAAATCAATTGCACACTAAGCATTGACAGCCTTAAAAACAATTGCACATTAAGCATGGACAGTCTTAAAATCAACTGTACACTAAGCATGGACAGTCTTAAAATCAGTTGCACACTAAGCATGGACAGCCTTAAAATCTATTGCACACTAAGCATGGACAGTCTTAAAATCAGTTGCACACTAAGCATGGACAGTCTTAAAATCAGTTGCACACTAAGCATGGACAGCCTTAACATTAATTGAACACAAAGCATGAACAGTCTTAAAATCAGTTGCACACTAAGCATGGACAGTCTTAAAATTAATTGAACACAAAGCATGAACAGTCTTAAAATAAGTTGCACATTAAGCATGGACAGCCTTAAAATCAATTGCACACTAAGCATGGACAGTCTTAAAATCAGTTGCACACTAAGCATGAACAGCCTTAACATTAATTGAACACAAAGCATGGACAGTCTTAAAATCAGTTGCACACTAAGCATGGACAGTCTTAAAATTAATTGAACACAAAGCATGGACAGTCTTAAAATCAGTTGCACACTAAGCATGGGCAGCCTTAAAATCAATTGCACACTAAGCATGGACAGTCTTAAAATCAATTGCACACTAATCATGGACAGTCTTTAAGTCAATTGCACACTAAGCATGGACAGATTTTACATCAATTGCACACTAAGCATGGACAGCCTTAAAATCAACTGTACACTAAGCATGGACAGTCTTAAAATCAGTTGCACACTAATAATGGACAGCCTTAAAATCAATTGCACACTAAGCATGGACAGTCTTAAAATTAATTGCACACTAATCATGGACAGTCTTAAAATGAACTGCACACTAAGCATGGATAGTCTTAAAATCAATTGCACACTAAGCACACACTAAGCACGGACAGTCTTAAAATCAATTGCAGACTTAGCATCTGCAGTCTTTAAATCTATTGAACACTAAGCATGGACAGTCTTTAAATCAATTGTGCACAACAATGAGCAACGGCCGTTCTTGCAGTGTGTTCAATCGACGTTCACTCTTCATATGCTACTACGGTACATTCAGTGTGTAATATATTTTCACTCTTCATTCGCTTAGGCAGTTCATGCAGTGTGTGGAATCGACATTCATATTTCATTCGCTACTATCATACATTCAGTGTGGAATTGACATTCATATTTCATTCGCTACTATCATACATTCAGTGTGGAATTGACATTCATATTTCAATCGCTACTATCATACATTCAGATTGGAATTGACATTCATATTTCAATCGCTACTATCATACATTCAGTGTGGAATTGGCATTCATATTTCAATCGCTACTATCATACATTCAGATTGGAATCGACATTCATATTTCATTCCCTACTAACGTCATAGACTGCCATAACTGCACGTATTCGGGGTGTTTAAAGTAAGCCGTTATTTATTTTACTGCTAATTGACACTGATGTTTTTGTGTACATTTTGTTAGCATCAATTTATATTGTTTATTATGAATTGAAATTGTTGTCTCTATGTTTTACATCTTCAAGTGGCTGATATACAGTCCAGGTTATCTTTTAATAATTACCTTATTAATGTCATTAATAGAGAGACACGCCTGATCAAATCCCATTATGTGTAACTGAACCATTGAGTAGATGTCAACAACTTCGGAAATGTAGAACACCAATTATATATCCATGATGTATTAATGCTTTCACAGGATAATGTGACCAAGTCTGTCAAATATTCGACAAATCCAGTGTGCTAATTATGGCAAAAATTATGATTATAAAATCTTGGTGAACTGAACACGTGTAAGAATATTTTGTAAAATCGAAATTTTATGTCGATGTATATTTGCTACATGCCACAAATTGAAGACCACAACAAACAACAAATTTTCCCTGGAAACAACAGAACTCATTAATAAAACATGAATTTACAAATCAGTAAAATAATAATTTTCAATTACATGTATAAGTGATTATCAATTGTTTTAAAGAAAGAATATAAAGACGAAAATGGAATAATATTTATGAAAAAGACAAGAACGGAATGCATTACTTCTGGATCAACCAATTCTTTAGAACGCTTGGACACGTTGCCCTTTAAAGCTTCACAGAAAACTTTGGTAAACATATGACACTCCAGCAACAGCGCTGTGGGACAGTTAGCATAGGAGGGCGTATCATCACCAAACTACGCTTTGCAGGCGAAATTGATTGTCTGGCAGGCAGTGATGACGAGCATGCAACCTTATGGAAGAACGTGTATAAAACATCTCGCAGATTTGACATGGGTATACACGCCGAGGAGACAAATCACCGAAGAGGGTTCAAGAGCATAACTGGTGTCATGAGCAGCACAAACAACGGCAGCTATGTCAAAGCTAAGACCCATCTGGAGAAACAAGAATATCTGTCTGAAATCTAAAATCAGAGAGCACTAGTCATCTCATTCGTTTTGTATTCATGTAAGGCCTGGACCCTGACAGCAGAATTACAGCGAAGAATTTAGGTACTTGAAATGAGATGCTCCAGAACCATCCTTGGCATCTCTTACATGGACCACATAACAAATGAAGAAGTGCGTAACACCATAATGCACAAAGTAGGTCGTTATGAAGACTTCCTTATACCACTGTCAAAAAGAGAAAGCTGAAATAGTATGGCCTGTCACTTGAGCCAACAGTCTATCCACAACTGCAGGGCAGCGTCGAGGATGGCAGATGGAGAGGTACACAGAGAAAAGAGTGGACAACATCACAGAATGGACCAAGAAAAGTTCGGGAGAGACACAGACATTGGCACATGATCAAGATCAGTGGAGGTAACTGGTCAGATGTTCAGCAGCACACTGCCTCAACGACCACAATTGGTCAAGAGACTGATGATGATAAATATGAGATTTTAAAAAATAATACAGATTATTCATCATACATTTATTGCAGTCACATGTAAAATTAATGTAAATAAGTGCAAACATGCGTCCGCCTGTATAAAAGCTGATGTTTGGACCGCACGCGATTAATTAATAAATTTAATTAAACTAACCTTTGCATCTGGACGGTAAGAATAATCCCATTCCTACTGATCCAAAGCGTCGTTAAATCCTTTATAGCGCTGACCTCTTTTAGTATAAATCCCTGTCAGAACAGAACACTTGTGTATTCATCGGCTGTGCTATTACGGCAGAAATTTGAGAGAGAGAGAGAGAGAGAGAGAGAGAGAGAGAGAGAGAGAGAGAGAGAGAGATTATTACCGTGCGGTCGGATCGTCCGCTAATACACGGACGGACGCTTCAACACGAATAGTGCAATACACAGTTGGTCTCTGCCGCCAGTCCCTCAAAAAGATGGAGAACAATTTGTTGGTCTATATTCACATGTGCTCTCATTGACTGAGTAAAACACAACGCTCTCACTATTATATCTTGTCTAAACCAATATGGAGCAACATGCAACGACAAAAATCACTTTTGCTACAATGTTCCTATAAACAAGGATTTGCACATTTACAGTTCTCCAGATACAATTCCAGGGTAATTTGTCAAAGCATTTATGTTTGATTTTACAAATGTACATCACGAAAAATGAATTATCAGACAATCACTGTCAAAGATAACTACCTCTTCCATTTGATACAAATCATTATTTGTTATAATTACTTCAGTAACAGACCACACAATAAACCTAAGATCAAAATCGGTCATAAGTTTGGGAATAAATACCACATACATACCATGAGCAAAGAGAAATTGAATGGCCCATACAAACCGGGTGTTTTAGTTTTAAAATTTGCGCACATGCGCAACAGAGAACATATTCAAACAAAATTGTTGCTGTTTGGTAGCGGCACAACGAATACTGCATCGTTCGAAAAGTTACGTTGTGAGGTTGATGGCCTTAACAATATTCATAATTCCAGGATTGTATGCTGAAACAATGGACGTATCGGGTGAAGTAACATAACTTCATACCCCTCCTGTAGTTTTTAACCATGTTTCCTCCAAACATTTTTAAAAAATAAGTTCTATTAACTTCATTTGCTGTTATTTGGCAAAATATTGCTTTAAATGACAAAAATAAGTTAACTCAAATAAAATATAAATTTGAGAATGCATTTATTTTGTTTCTCTCGATACACGTGTGTAGCTGTTACGGAAACTGACATCCGGATTCGTTTTCTGAAGTTAAATAAACTTTATGCCGTTGGTATTGACCTTATAGGCGAAATGTCCTGTAAACATATTTTATTATCGTAATTTAAAATGTCCTTTCCGTTCCCTAGACCTCGGAACTAATCTGAATAGCCTTGTGCACGTGAAATTTGAGTTTTTTTAATTAGCGGATTTTTGCTAGGTCCAAATCAGCTGATATCAACCTCAGTAAAATGTTTTAATTTAAGCTTTAAAAAAAATAATGGAGAATAGTTTTAGGGACACTGGTAGGTCTTTTAGAGGGCTATATAAGTTTCTCTTCTTCTGCAGCCATTATTTAATTTCCTGTATTGAAACCCACCATATATAATGCAAATGAGAAAAGAAAGTAACTGTGGTAAAAATATGTATTGTGTAGTGAGCTTTTATCCAAATTTTGATGGCTGTAGTTTAAGCTAGCGGTAACATAAAAACAAGATAGCTAAATAGATAGATAGATAGATAGCTAAATAGATAGATAGATAGCTAAATAGATAGCTAAATAGCTAAATAGATAGATAGATAGATAGATAGATAGATAGATAGATAGATAGATAGATAGATAGATAGATAGATAGATAGATAAATAGATAGATAGATAAAGTTTACCTATGATTGTGTTGTACTTTAAGATAATATGTGTAAATGTGATGACATGGCCTTTCGGCCTAAGTACGTTCTGCGGGAGAACTTAAGGATCACGTACTGATCATCTTACCGTATACGGATTTTATATAAAGTTCACATAAACCAAATTATTCCTTCATATTTTGATATTAGTGTGAAATCACTTTCAGCTGTGTTCAGTTATAATTTGAGAGGAATTATATATTGAAATGAATTATAGGACCAAACCACTATTTGGAATTATTGGGACCTCATTCCAAGACAGTTTGGATTAGATCATTATGAGACAGCAAGACTATTGGCTTCTCGGCAAATTCAAGACTTGGAATTCATTCGGAATATTCTATACTTTTGGATTTGTGATAGATGATTTAGGATTATTTGGGATTCAGTTTCACGATACTGCAAGTTCCTCTTACGGATTTACTTTCTGACTTAATTACTTGATGAAGCTTACAAAACGTTGACCTTGGCTTTTTTCTCTCGTTTAAGAGTCATCACAGTTTAAATAGCACGATTCCTAAGAAGATTTTTTTTCAAATACAATCATGACAAAAAAAACCACAAAAGAAATCTCATTTAATAATATGCAAATATGCAAAGGTTGGCTTTAATGATTGTACAGTATATAAAAAAAACAACAACAAAACTAAACAACAAACAATTGTATTAAAGCTAAAATTAAAGCAGCATGAATTAAATATGAAGTGTTGTTTTTTACTTTTATTTCTTCATTCTATATTTGAAGAAATTAGATTAGTGCTACAATAAAGTTAAGGGGATAATATAAACTTGATCTAAAATTGAACTGAAATGAACAAATTCGAAATCGGAGATGCTAAGTTTCATCCGTGGGACTGTCAAGGCTAAGCCCGAAAAGTTTAGTTGTTTAATTGTGTGAAGATTGTGACATTTTCAGACTTTTAGCTGTGGTAAACTATCAAGCCATCCCTTTATCGAAAATTAGAAAAGGTTTTAATATATGTACTCTCCTTCGCATATCTATATTGTGCTTATTTTCTTTCTAAATTGAACAAGATTTCGAAATAAAGAAATGAAATGTAGTTTTGAATAAACTTATTTAAATTATCGCTGCCATGTTTTCATTCCTTCGGTTCCCGGGTCTCAGTTGTGTTCATAAACAAGGTCCCCCCCCCCCCACCCACCCTTCTTTCCGACAGCACACCTTATGGCAGGCTTAATCACCAATTTTTACTTTGAAGTGATGCAATGAATCGTTATCATTGTAATTGTCATGTATGCCATAATGTTTGGCGTATCTGAGTAATAGTTAGAACTGTGTGTCTGTATATATATATATATATATATATATATATATATATATATATATATATATATATATATATATATATATATATATATATCGCAACTCATTGTTGTTAGTATATGTATTTGTTTCTCACTTGTTTGTCTTTTTATTTGCTTGCTTTTGCTTGTTTATTAGTTTCTTTCTTTATTCCTTCCTTTTTTCTTGCTTTATCTTGTTTATAATTTTGTTCTGTCCTTATTTTCTGAGGTTTATATGTGCGTCTGTCTGTCTTTGGTTGCTTTACCTCTCTTCATCCCCACCTCTTACTTAGGGGACATGACCTCCTGCTATGTGTTTCTTATATCTATATGTGTTTCCTTTTAAAATAGGTTAAAGTTATGTTAGCCTTTTTGAGTTTTTTAGTTTTGCAAAAACGTTTTTTTTAATTAGAATTTTTTTCAGAGTGAACATGTTTACCTCGGTTTGGGGATATAAATTTTTTATCATGTGAAGGTTGGGTTAGGCCGCATCCATCTCACCATACCCCTAGCGGGACTAGTATTCACAGTCTCTACCACCCCCACCGCCACCCCCACTCCCAGTGGTCATAAAGAGTTATCTTCGTGCAACAACAACACAATTGTCAAATTCATTTATATAACTGAATAAAAATTTTAGACAAAAGGACAATAATGAGTTCGAGAAAGACTTTTCCAATTCGATGAATAAAACAATTCGGTAAAAAGATGAAAAATCTCACTAAAATAATAAAGAACTCCCCCACTAAACGGTTCAAATATTTTCTGCAGCATAAAATGAAATTTGAAATGCTTACTATATCGTGAATTTGATCCATGTTGTTATTGCTATATTTATGAAATCTTATGTAACCATAGTGATAACTAGTGATGCCTGACTTGCACTCACATATTGCCCTATGTCTTTCACGGACTAGGTCTCTCTTATTTAAAAGATCAAAGAACAATCACCTACATATTATATACTGTACATATCATAACGATTCATTCTGAAGCTCTAATTCGTATGTATGAATCCGAAAGTAATGATTGGGAATTATATATATAAATATGTATATGATTCTAATTATTACCACCTCTTCCGTTCTGGATAATGGACCTATATCATGCATACCTATTTTCATCCCCTATCATTGTTTGTAGGAATGATGACACTATTGTAGAGGACATTTTTCTAATAGGAATTACTTGCTTACTGCAGTTTCTTGCTTACTAGAGTTACTTGTTTAATGGTGTTACTTGCTTAAGGGTGTTACTTGCTTACTGGAGATAGATAGATAGATAGATAGATAGATAGATAGATAGATAGATAGATAGATAGATAGATAGATAGATAGGCAGGCAGACAGACAGACAGATAGGTAGATAGGTGTGTTGGGGGGGAATGTTCGATTAAATGTGTCATAAAATAATACTATTTTCTTTTTTGTCTTTATTTCAAAATGGTCATAACACAAATCGATCTAATCTAGTGTGTTTATAACAGACCAATACTAATGTTATCTCCATTTAAACCTGGCTTATACACGAGTATGTACGGTGCGTGTTTTACACAGATTAATCTCGTTCATATATAGTTTTCTTTGACGAACATTTTACCTATTGTCTATCAAAATTGTTTCGTTTATGAGTTAATTTATATTTATTCTACGAAAATAAAAATAGTCTTGAGTATTTGTAAAGTCATGAAATATTTTCCCAAATATCACATAATGTATCTTTCTATATTTTTTCATAGTCTTATCTGTTCGTACTAGTTTGTTTACCATAACAAATATATTTTACGGCCATGTTTATTTGATCATCATTCGGTTTTCAACAAAATTATAATAGCGAATTGCACAACAAGGTTTAATGTCTGCGTCTTGTTTTGAACAATTACTAATAATTCTTTAGATGTTATCCAATAAACCATTCTATATACGAAAAAGCTTTCCACAGTCAATAATTAATGGAAATACATGTATCCAGGTATTTATATGTCCGGTTTGCCAATCGTATTTAAGATGTCTCGAGCAGGATTACAAATGGAGAAGGAAAGATATAGTAAAATGGAGGAAAATACCATTTAATCCATTTAAAGCAGAAATGATTATTCTCATCTTTTGATCTGGAATCGCATCACAACTAGTATTTCCAGTTCAGTACCCATGAATGTAGTTCTAGTTTATTTTTAGAACATTTTGTCCTCTCTCTCAGCTAGTTTGGTGGCGATAGAAAAGTTATATTGATGCATTTTTGGTAGAGATTTAAAGGTAATTGTTTATCCTTGAGAATATGAGCTGAGAGAGTGGTTGTCTGTGTGTGTTTTGGCGACAGTGCACATGAAGTAATAAGGCCTTGGTGATGATCCGGAAGTGAAATCTGTGTTCTGTGTACATGCTGTTCTGTTTACAGTGCAGCCGCTCAAAAAAATGCCGGTGAACCCTTGACAAGAACTTCACCGTGAAGTCATCTTTGAATGTATTTTAGATTAACATATGATTTGTATTGATTGTCACACAGTTGAAAGGTCAATACTGAGAAATATGTGTATAGTAAAATTAATTGTGTATGTCGATCTGCCCGTCCTTTCAACACCAAGTAGATAATAACAGAGGCTTCATTGTTAATAAGCTGACACGAGTTATTTCCCATGAGTAGATACGTTTATATGTTTATGTATGAAGTCAATGTAATTTTTTTAAAGAGCTTTTTTGTTTGTTTGTTTTTCACTGAAGTGATATCGTGCTCCCTTTGCCTAACATTCCAAATATTATCTAATATTAATGCTGCTATTTTTAATTTGAACTCCCATTATCTCTAAACAATTTGTGTCATACGTTAGGCTATACACAAACAAGCAATCGACATTTTATCGTAGTCGATTACATGACACAAACAGGATGCAAGTAAATATGTTGTACCTATCATAGGCAAGCAAGATTTAAAGGCCATGGCTTTTAATTTTCTTTATCTTTCTTTCTTTTATACCTCTACTTGACCAAGTAGACATGTTATGTTAGTCCGTAACTCAATCTGTCAATACCCATGTGGACAGAGACTTTGCCCTCCACTTTTTCCTCCTGTGTGTGTGTGTGTGTGTGTGTGCATGTTTGCGTGCGTTCGTAAGCAAGTGTGTGTCTGGGGTTGGGGATATCTATCCGATAGATTTTCTTTAAATCAATCAAGTACAAAAAATACACAGTCGTAAATCCTGAATGGGAAGGAACTCATTACAAGATTTATTTGTTCGTTTCGATTCTTGTGGGAAAGATTATAAAATGTCAATCACATCTTTTGTATCTAAACATGCAGTTCATCTGGTCCAGACAAAACACATTTTTACTGACTTTTTTTGTTAAGAAGCAGAACTGCCCTCTATTCACAAAACTAATATTTAATTTTGTTTAACAGCCCAAAATTCATTCATTAATTCACATTGTTATTCTCAAGTAATTTTAGGCAGCTGTACTAAATAATGTCCATTGAATTTGACTGCATCGTGAATATCATGCAGTAATTATCTTTTAAACCTCTGCTATCCCCACTGACCGAATACACTAGTAATCGATTCAAGTTTACATTGAGGGTTTTTGTGTTATCGGAATTGAATACTGTCATGACGAACACTTGTATATTGAAGGGTGTGATATATCTCGACTTTTTATGTTATGAAATCTTTGAATCTTGAACCCTAGCATTCTGATGTTATAGCCCACGATGTGTTACAATTAATTTCTCTGCTGACTACAAAAGTTGCAAACCTACAGAGCTTCCAGAGAAAATTTAGAGTCAATGACTTCGTTAGGAACATTTATTTATATATTTCTCTCCTCATATCTATCAGCTTCCATTCCAGTCCCCAATGTTCAGGCCAGGTTTCAAATGTCCTAAATCTTTAAAGGTGGATAGAAAAGAAAAATAATGTATTACTGATTTGATTTATTGCAAGATTGGGACGTGAATTTGCCAACATCTTCAAACAAAAACAAACTGGAATTCAGGTTCGTTTGTCTTTTTTCATGTGAAAGCAAAAGATGTTACTAATTTAGTGTGTACTAGTTTTGGTGGTATCCTAGTCAATAGTATCACCGTTGCCAACTGACGTTGTGATAATTCTGATCTGTATGAATCAATGATTTAGAGCTCCATATCTAATAGAAGTTGTGATAATTCAGATCTTTATGTATCATTCATTTAGAGCACCATATCCAACTGACGTTGTGATAATTTAGCTCTGTATGAATCGATGATTCAGAGACCCATATCCAACTGACGTTGTGATAATTTAGCTCTGTATGAATCGATGATTCAGAGACCCATATCCAACTGACGTTGTGATCATTCAGATCTTTATGTATCATTCATTTAGTGCACCATATCCAACTGACGTTGTGATAATTTAGCTCTGTATGAATCGATGATTCAGAGACCCATATCCAACTGACGTTGTGATAATTTAGCTCTGTATGAATCGATGATTCAGAGACCCATATCCAACTGACGTTGTGATCATTCAGATCTTTATGTATCATTCATTTAGTGCACCATATCCAAGTGACGTTGTGATAATTCAGATCTGTATGAATCAATCATTCAGAGCTCCATATCCAACTAAAGCTCCGATAATTCAGAGTTATATGGCTAAATTATTCAGAGCACCATATCCAACTAAAGCTCCGATAATTCAGAGTTATATGGCTAAATTATTCAGAGCACCATATCCAACTAAAGCTCCGATAATTCAGAGTTATATGGCTAAATTATTCAGAGCACCATATCCAACTAAAGCTCCGATAATTCAGAGTTATATGGCTAAATTATTCAGAGCACCATATCCAATTCAAGCTGCGTTAAATCAGAGTTGGTTGACTAAATCATTCAGAGCATCATATCCAACTGAAGTTGTCATATTTCCTAGTTGAATGATTACAATACTGAGAGAACATACATATTTTTATCATTTGTACAGCAAAGACAAAGAAAAACAAAATAAAATAGATGTCTGGGGAAAGCTATGTTACTCCAAATAAAATGAGACAATGTAAACAAAAACAAAAACAAAAACGAAAACAAAAAATTATGTTTTTAATGAGGCTATGGGGTAAACGACATCTTTACGAGACTAATCCATGACTGACTCACTCACGTGACGTGTGTGTTTGCACCCCAGCGGACAAAGTACAAATTGCTAAATGTGTATCAATTGCTTGAGGGCAAACTATGCAATGAGGGTAGAAACGAAGACGGGAGTAAAACGGGAGTAAAAATGAATACAAAAAAATACATGGCAAAACCGGCAATACCATACTAATACATCACACGTATTTTGATTCGATAAATTCTCACCATGCATTGTAAAAGCTATCTCTTACATGAATGATGTATCAACTTATAAACACTTAGACAAGGATGGGTCTACTTGAATATATTTCGCGTTTATATATGTAGCACAAGAAGAGTCTGTGTTAACACAATTTTAAAAGTTACGAAATACGCAGTTGGGATTTCGGCGATACATATATGTTAAGAATAACAATGATTAGCCTCCATCGTAAAAACCCCTACAACATTTCAGGTTTCGCTGGACTTAGCCCGCTTTGTGCCAAGTAGCTCTGGTTAGCCTTCGTTCGTACGAGAGGAAAGTGCCTCGTTTAAAGAGAGTCGGCAACTGATTTTGCCTCTGTTTTGAGGTAATCTGGGTATATGTATTTCACAAATACGTCTGCTATATGGTGTTTACAAAATAATAAAGTCGACTACATTCTTCATAGCATAGAAAAGTTAACTTACCAAAGTAGCGGATTTTTAGGAAAAATGTCTTAAGCTACTTTCTACTTTTAATTATGTATCTGTATTGTTTGAGTGTTTTTGGCTTCTTTGTGAGAAAGGCAAGAAAAAGTATTTATTTTTCCGATATTAATTACACACACACACACACACACACACACACATATGTAGCAACGTTAGAGGGCTCAAACTTAAAGGGACGTATACATGTGCTTAAGGTTTACCACTTTCCCCCGTCTCCGCTATCCTCTGTATCTATTTAATGAAACATTAAAGAGCTGTAATCATTCCAAAGAGAAATCGAAACGGTGCCGCGAGTAATGGCACCTTTTGATTAAATCTCATGCACTAGAGTTCTTACACAGACTTTCCCTTGTAAAGTCTTATTATCTAGGACTTTCCCATATGAATTATATATATATATATATATATTAGTGTGTGTGTGTGTGTGTGTGTGTGTGTGTGTGTGTGTGTGTGTGAAAACGCCACAGTATTTGCTTAGCTGTCACTGTAAACGTTTATAAATTTATGGAGGTAAGTATGTGTACTTGGACCACTGTGTCTATTTCCTGACGTGAAGTTCTGATTTGCCATATTAAATGTAGAAATAAGAGCATACGTGCTCTCTTTGAAAATTAAAATCTGGCAAAATATAATTTAGCTACATTTTAAAGATTATAATTTTCTATTTACAGAACACTCGTCAAATTATTAGCATCTTATTATATTTACCATTCAACATTAGTTGCCTGAGCTACTAAAGTTCATCTCAGATGTTTGAACCACTATCAGAGTTTCGAGACCAACAAACAAATTCTCTAAAAACCTGGACAACCCTTCTCCGAAATTGCTCATTTAGAAATCCGTACAGTATTGGATTAATCATATTGTTCAGGAAATATGAGCGTAGAAATAAGTTATAGATGCTGTTTTCCACAAATGACATTCTGTCATAGATATCAGGTTTTATATTTCGTATGGTAACTATGACCATGAAAGGCAGGAAGCTGATTATGTAGAACAACGTGACTAAAAAGAGCAAGAAAGTTGTTTTTCTGACGCTGATCCTGTTTTCTGTTTTTTCAGTCTTAGGCTTTTGAGACTCCGTAATTGTTGCCAGTAAAGCTTTCTTCAGGGCCAAAGTATTCAGAGAGTTTTTATTTATATTCACACTAGAATCGGACTTTCTTCGTAAATCCAAGGTCTTTGATCGCGATAGTGGTTTATTTGGTATAACCAACTCTGACTGTGGCGGTAGCATGTCTATGGTGTTTGATCGAGAACGAGGCTCATGAACTAAACATGTACTAGATGGAACGCTATTTGAACCTGAGCTTGCCAGCGGCTGAAATTCCATGACGTCGCTTTCGCCCTTAGTGTTTGGTGTTGTTTTCTTAATTATACTTGCTGTTGATGTTTGTGTTTTTAAAAGAACGTGTCTACGTAGGGACAACTGACTCACCGAAGGTGCTTCGTCTAACTTCGCCTCTGAATTGTATGAAGTGCTGAAAGCACTGTTCTCTGATTCTGATGTGGTCGAACTCTTACACTGAACAACATTTGGTTTCTTACGGAAAGACCCAAAGTCTTTTCGGATGAAGATCTCTTTTCCGATAATGACATAGACTATAGAGATGACGACGAAAATGATGGCCATGCAACAAAATAGATATGCATTGAAAGCGGCGATATATTTTGTTCCCCAGTACTGATCATCAACAAGGCAAGTCTTGCCAGAAATATTTAAGTTTAATTCCTTCAGATAAACCGGTAATATTGTTGTATTAGTTCCATATAATACTATCGAAGGTGTGGAAGATAATGTTGCAAAGGTAACGGAGCAGATGCAGAAAATCTTGACGTGTTTCAGAGAAAAAGATCTCTTTGTGGCTTGGCAGATTTTTCTGAATCTGTCCACTGCAATGCCGAGAAGAATTATGGCAGAACTGTTATTTGCGATGTACGAGATGAAACGACTTAGTTTGCAAAACCAAGGCACGTCAAAGGTGTACAAATTGCTCAACAAAGCCATCTCCGCTGGCATTGTAAATACACAGTTGATAAAATCTAAAGCAGCAAGTACAATGATGAAATACCTTGATGTTGTTCGCCTCATCTTACGGTAGTAGACGATGATTACAATTAGATTTCCTGGCAAACCGACAATCATAAACAAAGTCACCATAACGAATGCTGGTGTCAGGTGTTCAAGCTCTTCTTTGTTCTTGTGTTCCATTACCTTGTCGTAGAACTCTTTACTAATGCTCAGGTTTGCCATCGTCTATCAAATGTTCCTGTAAAATAACAAAATCAAACTCAGAATATGTTTGGTTTTACTAAGGCGTGACATACATAAACATAACCTGATACACAGTTCACTTTATTGAGTATGATTGTTTTATACAAGATTTATAATGTAGTGAATCAAATAACGGAATAATAGATGTCAAAATGTACATAGAGCATCTTAGCATTACCTCCCGTACATGATATCTACACGAAAAGGACACCTGTACATAATGAACTAATATTCTACACTTCTCGTTCATATCTAACCTCAATATAAAATACACATGTATATGAACGACATACTATTATGGTCCATTGAGTATCCTTTATAGAAAGGTGTCACTGTTTTATGCCATAATTAAAAGGTTAAAACGATATTTAGTTGTGATTATACAAAATCAAAAAAAGACACTAATGCAAATACCGTTCAAATAAAGTAATAAATGTTATTAGATTCATATAGTCAGTAATTATTTCATACAAATACCGTTCAAATAAAGTAATAAATGTTATTAGATTCATATAGTCAGTAATTATTTCATACAAATACCGTTCAAATAAAGGAATAAAAGTTATTAGATTCATATAGTCAGTAATTATTTCATACAAATACCGTTCAAATAAAGTAATAAAAGTTATTAGATTCATATAGTCAGTAATTATTTCATACAAATACCGTTCAAATAAAGTAATAAAAGTTATTAGATTCATATAGTCAGTAATTATTTCATACAAATACCGTTCAAATAAAGTAATAAAAGTTATTAGATTCATATAGTCAGTAATTATTTCATACAAATACCGTTCAAATAAAGTAATAAATGTTATTAGATTCATATAGTCAGTAATTATTTCATACAAATACCGTTCAAATAAAGTAATAAATGTTATTAGATTCATATAGTCAGTAATTATTTCATACAGACTGTCTCTTCTTTTAATACATCCGGAATGCTTCTGTCCAAATATAAATGACAGCGTAGTTCTTGCGCTTGCGTTTATTGTAATTTATAATTGTCTTTGCGAGGCTCTTGGCATTTGTACATTTATAGTTTATTTGACATAGGCATGGGATAATCTGTCGGTGTGTGAAAAGATTAAACATTTTGGATTATCTGAAAATAAAGTATAAAGCTAATATACATGCAGTAGCGTCGATGGGGGGTGGGGGTGGGGGGTGCGGACCGCACCGGTTTTACGTCGTGTATCTTTACAGCCTAGAACAGCTGGGTGGAATTCAAGCTAATTCAATTATACCTAACACTACATCTAGCCTCATGAGTATGTAAATTTAAAAGGACATTTCGAGACAATCTGTTGTCAGTTTCACGTTTACAAGTTCAGCCTTACGGAGAGGCGTGTTTGAAAATATAGGAAACCTTATAAATAGCAACACTTCAATCGCATTATTTATTGTATACATTTTAGTTGGAATGATGTCAGCGAATGCTATTTTGATTTTATTTTCCCTGGTATGTCAAGGGCCTAACATTCTTATGAATCATGTGCATGTATATTGCACTTGTATTAGAATGTTTTAACAGGAAATCCCTCTTAGCTTTTTCAAGGAAATTGAAAATGATCTGCCAAGTTTGGTCACGAAGTAAGATATTAAGCCATCTTTAATAAGCTATATAAATTTTAAAATAACAATATATCACCTTGTATTATGTTATTATATCGGTTCATGTCATTATATCGGTTCATGTCATTATATCGGTTTATGTTATTATATCGGTTCATGTTATTATATCGGTTTATGTTATTATATCGGTTCATGACCTTCATGAGAGAGTATTGCTATTGATAAGTACAGATCAATAAAGATATGCCACTAATTTTAAACAAGCATGTATGGCTATTAGTCTGGCGTAATGGCTTTAGCTATTGGTCTTTCCATCGTTGATTTCAGCCAAATTTTCTTTACAGCTTCCTCTGACAAGGATTCGAATGATTTTGTCATGGATGTATTTTGAATGTAGTTTTTCGTTCGTACGTTGAGAGCAAAGCATGTACGAGATTTAGTAGAAATAGTATGTGCTTAGTTCCTGGTCGCCATTAGTCGTATGGAAGGTCCGTGCGAGTGGTAATTTGCGAAGAGTAAGTATGGGAGACAAGCGTACATCCTTTATATTTCTTCAGGAAGCTCCGAGGGTGCTTGTGAGAGTCTGAACTAAGAGTATTTCAGGATGTACGTAGTGAGAGTTAAATAAGGTAGAATTATGAAGGAAGAAAGCAGAGAGGAAGGCGAGGGTGAACACAGGGTGAACACAAAAGGCACGAAGTACAAAAGGTGGAAGAGGAAGGAAGTTGATAAATTTGTAGCAGGTGTATACCAATGCCAGCGTACTGAACAGAGACTTTCACAATGGGGGTGGGGGGGGGGGGGGTCACGGTTGCAACGGAGTTACTGATCGTAGTGCCTAAAACTAACCTCCTTTAGCTACAATGCGCATGCCCACAAAAAAATTCCAGTTCTGGATAGTTTACTGTTCTACACTTGATTAGCGAAACATAAAGTCGATAAAGGAAAACCAATGAATCAATTATATATGTCAAACTTATTTTGTTCATACTAGGATAATAATTATAGGCACTAAATCAGATAATTTAGATTCGATGTCCATACTCACATTATATCAGATAATTAAATATTTACTTTCTATACTTTAAGAATGTGAAATAATTAAATTAAATACATTGTCCATATTTTAGTTATACCTGATAATATAGATTCATTAGCCATTATTTCAGATACATTTGTAGGAACATTTCACCTTACTCTCATTCATTCGAGGATATACATACCCATGCATCAGATGAAATGAGACAGACACACATACAGACAGACAGGCAGATAGGTGAGAACCACAAATGTTCTATACACGCATAGCGTGTCTAACATAGATATTTCTCCAAATTGTATACTCTAAAATTTCCATCAATTTAAGGAAATAAAATTAAAATAATCATCAAGGAGACGTGTGTGCGCCTGTCTGTTCAAGCACGGATAACATTTGTGCATTTTGAAAGAAACTAAAGTTATTTCGTGAAAAATGTAATTAACATTAATACAAAGGCAGCAGTCAAAATCAATAATAAAAGAACTTATAGCAGTTAGAACTTTTTTCGTTGTTGTTCAACCTCAATTGACTGCTCAGTGGCGTAGCGAGGATATTTGGCGCCCAGGGCAAAACACCGAAATTTGCGGCGCCCAGGGCAAAACACCCAAATTTGCGCCCCCGGCTGCCCCTGTTGCACAGTTATGTTGATACTTTGGGCCGATTTGGGCCCCATCTGGCGCTTTTAGCCACCAGCGCCCGGGGCGAATGCCCCACCTGCCCCCCCCCTCCGCTATGCCACTATTACTGCTATGATTAAAGCTGTAAAAAAAGAAGACTTATTTTCAATATTCTTTAAGCGAGATAAATTGCAAAAACTTTTTATGCAGCGATACACTTTTGCACAATCAAATAATACAAACTAGAACATACTGTAGTAATGGAAAGATAATGAATATCTGAAAAGGGCATATAACGATTATTTGAAAGCTGGCTGCAGCGCAAGTTAGTGAGAGAAAAAAGATGTAACAACAATTGATCAAATATTATAGAATTTCTTTTTAAGATAGTGAGATATCGATCCTGCTTGCAAAAATGTGGGCGGTTTGTCAAATTTTCTTGATCGACGTCTGCCATCTTTAATTATTTAACTGTCCGGAAGTGAGCTGCACCGATACTCCATCTGGTTTCATAGTAACCGTGAAACCCCCTATAGGATGTTAACTTTCATGTGACAAACCAAAGTGTCAATTGTGATTTGGTTAAACAGGCTAGTTACTGTATCAATATAGTGTTGAACTCAAGTTTTACATCCAAGTAATTTTTGAAATTGTAAAATGAAAATAAATGTTCAGAAAATTGTTTAAATTGAATTGTGTATTGTATAAAATTGTTAGCTATTCAAACTTGAGCCGTTCTCTGTATCTAGCATGTTAGCATTACTGAGGAAGGGGTCTTTCAATTTTCATACACACCTTATTTAGTATTATTTATTATACCGTAGTGGTCTTTTGACATAGATAGATATAGATAGATAGATAGATAGATAGATAGATAGATAGATAGATAGATAGATTCATCCATGCATGCATGCATCCATCATTCATACATACACAAACACGTACGTACGTTCATACGTACATTCCTACCTACCTACATACACGCACGCACACACACATACATATATATACCATAATTTATGAAAATTTCAATATTTATAAGCACGATGTCACGTTAAATTCTAAAGTTTCGCGAACGTATATAACGAAGTTACTGTTTAAAATTTTTTAAAATAACATACGGTGGAGCAAAATGTCGGGCGTCACCTATGAGTGTGAATGGTGATATAATGCATGGCAATATAACGGGTACAAACTCGATTCTCTCGATCCAGTTTTAAACTGTTGCAACAAAACAAACAATTAATCAACAACTTTGCGTGAAGTATGTGATCAACAGTAATAGGAAATATAGTCCTAGTCAAATTGGTGAGAATACGGGTAGAAATAGTAGTGATTTCGTACACAAGGTAGCACTACACTATTTGGTGACGATAGTGTAAGCAATGTTGCTGTTGTCATCGTCACAGCAGGAGCAATTTCGTATCAGAATGAATAAAATCAACGTAATATATCACAAGCATAAACATATTTGTAGTTTCAAAGTTAAGGGGGGTGGGAAGTATTGGAAACGTCCTAGGTATAGTATATTGCAACTTAATCATTCAATTGAAGTGGTTAGAACAAATCTTACCTTCAGAGACCGATATTGAGTGTCTTATTTCTCCTCTTGTATACTGCGTTTCTCACTATTTTTTCAGTCTCATTGGTCTAACGCGTATGTGGTATCTGGTATACACAGGCGTATATCGGAACATAAAACGGAAATTATAGTGTAGCCTCGCCTCGTGTGGTCAAATACACGATCCACGAAACGGAACTTCTAATCAATTATACTTCCTTTACAAGCCACGAATATATATATTGTAAAATAATGGAGGACATAAAGAAACTATGGTGGATTACTTAGTAGTTAAGAATACACACTGATTCTACGCAAGGACATGCCAATGTTTCATCATCTTTCTTATTTTTGAAAAGGCTGGAAAAAACCACTGATTCAGAAAATGTGTTTCTTCAACTGCACCACATTCCTGTCCTCTTTACTTTAAACTCAAGTAAGTTTTCATGAACACTTCTTTATTCTTCGCTTTTCTCCGAATATGAGGAAAACAATGAGCATCATGGCCATGTTCCCCATACACCGAAATGTTCAAGTGGTGCTTGGGTGTAATTTGTTTGGATCAAATTCCTTGCGATCTTGAAGTTTCCCTAATAATAAATAAGAAACAACTGCTATTGGATGCTGGCAGCAGATAAATTACATAAACACAACTGGGCTTTGTCTACTATGCTAAACTCTTGTGGATGTGTAGGTGTTCACATTAATGAATAATCAAAATTTATAAAGGGACATAACTCTTAAAATATGGTCTACATCTGGTGATCATCCAAGTCAATGAGACCTTGCAATACCCATTTCAGTTGGTTTACAACTTTAGTATATGAATACACAAACCTCCATGGTATATATTTCAAACCAGTTAAGGGCAAAAACTCCCAAAACAACAAGCAAAATACATCCATGACAAAATCATCAGAACCCAGCTGTATAAGAACCAAGGTTGAAATCAAAGATTGAAGGTAAAAGGCAAACAAACATGAAACCTTAATAATAACCATATATGTTTATGTTTAATATTAATGGCATATCAGCCTTTATGATGTATAGTTTTCAATAACAAAGTCTCAAAATCAATCTACCAAATATAGTCAATTTCACAATGTGTCTAACTGTTTTAGAAAGATCATGCCCTTTATTGACTGTTTTAGACAGATTATGCCCTTTATTGACTGTTTTAGAAAGATAATGCCCTCTATTGACTGTTTTAGAAAAAGCATGCCCTTTATTGACTGTTTTAGACAGATCATGCCTTTCTGGACTGTTTTAGAAAGATCAAGCCCTTTATTGACTGTTTTAGAAAGATCATGCCCTTTATTGACTGTTTTAGAAAGATCATGCCCTTTATTGACTGTTTTAGACAGATCATGTCTTTCTGGACTGTTTTGGAAAGATCAAGCCCTTTATTGACTGTTTTAGAAAGATCATGCCCTTTATTGACTGTTTTAGAAAGATCATGCCCTTTATTGACTGTTTTAGAAAGATCATGCCCTTTCTTGACTGTTTTAGAAAGATCATGCCCTTTATTGACTGTTTTAGAAAGATCATGCCCTTTCTTGACTGTTTTAGAAAGATCATGCCCTTTCTTGACTGTTTTAGAAAGATCATGCCCTTTCTTGACTGTTCTAGAAAGATCATGCCCTTTATTGACTGTTTTAGAAAGATCATGTCTTTCTGGACTGTTTTGGAAAGATCATGCCCTTTATTGACTGCTTTAGAAAGATCATGCCCTTTATTGACTGTTCTAGAAAGATCATGCCCTTTATTGACTGTTTTAGAAAGATCATGTCTTTCTGGACTGTTTTAGAAAGATCATGTCTTTCTGGAATGTTTTGGAAAGATCAAGCCCTTTCTTTACTGTTTTAGAAAGATCATGCCCTTTCTTGACTGTTTTAGAAAGATCATGCCCTTTATTGACTGTTTTAGAAAGATCATGCCCTTTCTTGACTGTTTTAGAAAGATCATGCCCTTTCTTGACTGTTTTAGAAAGATCATGCCCTTTCTTGACTGTTCTAGAAAGATCATGCCCTTTATTGACTGTTTTAGAAAGATCATGTCTTTCTGGACTGTTTTGGAAAGATCATGCCCTTTATTGACTGTTTTAGAAAGATCATGCCCTTTATTGACTGTTCTAGAAAGATCATGCCCTTTATTGACTGTTTTAGAAAGATCATGTCTTTCTGGACTGTTTTAGAAAGATCATGTCTTTCTGGAATGTTTTGGAAAGATCAAGCCCTTTCTTGACTGTTTTAGAAAGATCATGCCCTTTCTTGACTGTTTTAGAAAGATCATGCCCTTTATTGACTGTTTTAGAAAGATCATGCCCTTTATTGACTGTTTTAGAAAGATCATGCCCTTTCTTGACTGTTTTAGAAAGATCATGCACTTTATTGACTGTTTTAGAAAGATCATGCCCTTTATTGACTGTTTTAGAAAGATCATGCCCTCTATTGACTGTTCTAGAAAGATCATGCCCTTTATTGACTGTTCTAGAAAGATCATGCCCTTTATTGACTGTTTTAGAAAGATCATGCCCTTTATTGACTGTTTTAGAAAGATCATGCCCTTTATTGACTGTTTTAGAAAGATCATGCCCTTTCTTGACTGTTTTAGAAAGATCATGCCCTTTCTTGACTGTTTTAGAAAGATCATGCCCTTTATTGACTGTTCTAGAAAGATCATGCCCTTTATTGACTGTTTTAGAAAGATCATGTCTTTCTGGACTGTTTTAGAAAGATCATGTCTTTCTGGAATGTTTTGGAAAGATCAAGCCCTTTCTTGACTGTTTTAGAAAGATCATGCCCTTTCTTGACTGTTTTAGAAAGATCATGCCCTTTATTGACTGTTTTAGAAAGATCATGCCCTTTATTGACTGTTTTAGAAAGATCATGCCCTTTATTGACTGTTCTAGAAAGATCATGCCCTTTATTGACTGTTTTAGAAAGATCATGCCCTTTCTTGACTGTTTTAGAAAGATCATGCCCTTTCTTGACTGTTTTAGAAAGATCGTGCCCTTTCTTGACTGTTTTAGAAAGATCATGCCCTTTATTGACTGTTTTAGAAAGATCATGCCCTTTATTGACTGTTCTACAGATTTCTCTTCACAAACTACATATACCTTGATCTGCTTGTACATTATGAACTGCCAGATCTGGGTTGATGCACTTTGCAGTTTGATCTGACTTGTAAGCAAATATTTATGGTATCAATAGCTAATATATATGGTAACGTAAGTAAATATATAGTATCAACAGTAGATATGTATGGTATCATAAGTAAATATATATGGTATCATATATATGATATCATAAGTAAATATATAAGGTATCATAAGTAAATATATACAGTATCGTAAGTAAATATATATGGTATTGAAATAAATATATATGTATCATATATATGATATCATAAGTAAATATATACAGTATCGTAAGTAAATATATACAGTATCGCAAGTAAATATATATGGTATTGAAATAAATATATATGGTATCGAAATAAATATATATGGTATCGTAAGTAAATATATATGGTATCATAAGTAAATATGTACGGTATCATAAGTGAATATATATGGTACAGTATGTAAATATATATGGTATCAACAGTAGATATATATGTATCATAAGTAAATATATATGGTATCGTAAGTAAATGTTGTATCAACAGTAGATATAAATGGCATTGTCAATAAATATATATATATAGTATCATAAGTAAATATATACGGTATAGTAAGTAAATATATATGGCATCAACAGTAGATATATATTGTATCATAAGTAAATATATATGATATTGTAAGTATATGTTGTATCAACAGTAGATATAAATGGTATTGTAAGTAAATATATACGGTATCATAATTATATACGGTATCGTAAGTAAATATATATGGTATTGTGTAAGTAATATATATGGTATAGTAAGTAAATATATACTGTATGATAATTAAATATATATGGTATCATAGGTAAATATATACAGTATTGTAAGTAAAGATATATATTATTGTAAGTAAATATAAAAATGGTATAGTAAGTAAATATATACAGTATCATAAGTAAAGATAAACCGTATTGTAAATATCTGCTGTATTGTAAGTAAATATGTACAGTATTGTAAGTATATATATATGGTATTGTAAGTAAATATATATGGTATTTTATATTTATTTTTATGACCTGAAAGTACATGCTAATACTATTTATATATCAAGGGCATACAACCCATGGCCCACAGGTCAGATCTGGCTTGCGAGTGAATGTGTTCTGGCCACCCGTCATGGCAAATTAAAGCTGAACTTGGCTTACTAGCTAGTATAAGGGATTTCACGGTTACTATCTCACCAGAGGGTGTATCGTTGCAGCTCACTACTGAATAGTTCAATAATTAAAGATGGCAGACATCATTCAAGAAAATCTGACAAACCGCCCACATTTTGCAAGCAGGATCGATATCTCACTATCTTAAAAAGAAATTCTATCAATATTTGATCAATTGTTGTGACATCTTTTATTTTTTTAACTAACTTGCACTGCAACCAGCTTTCAAATAAATGTTCTCTGCCCTTTTCAGATCTTCATTATCTTTTCCATTACTACAGTATGTACTAGTTTGTATTATTTGATTTTGAAAAAGTGTATCACTGCGTAAAAAGTTCTTGCAATTTATCTTGCTTTAAGAATATTGAAAATATGCTGATTTTTTTTACAGCTTTAATCATAGCTGTAAATTTAGGTTGAACAAAAAAAAATTCTAACTTCTTAAGGTTCTTTTATTATTGATTTAGACTGCTGCATTTCTATTAATGTTATATTTTTCGTGAAATAACTTGCGTTTCTTTCAAAATGCACAAATGTCATCTGTGCTTGAACAGACAGGCACACATATGAGTCTCCTTGATGAATACTTTAATTTTATTTCCTTGAACGGATGGAAATTTTAGATTATACAATTTGGAGAAATATCTATGTTAGACACACTATGCATGTATAGGACATTTGTGGTACTGACCTATCTGCCTGTCTGTCTGTATGTGTGTCTGTCTCATTTCATCTGGTGCATGGGTATGTATATCTTCGAATGAATGTGTTTGCATACGTATATTACATCAACATACTTCAGGTTAAAAACGAGTATAATATGCTAAGATAGAATGAGTAACTGATAGATAAATGAATATTTGTGAGTATTGATTTAAAAGACGAGCCAAGGTAATAGGACAAAATCTATGACATAACTGTATTTTTAAAACTTACATCTTTAATGCAAGGAAAGTTAAACAGAATTAATCAAATTTTAAGAATGCTGTTCTAAATGAATTTGCAGGTGGCAATCAGAAATCTTGTCTAATGAACCCAGCAAATTTGAAAGTTATTGTATGTACCATCCGATACTTGATGTTTCAAACTTATAAAAGAAAATAAAACAAGTTAAAACGTCTTTAATCTGAAAATTGTACAATTTTTACACCCAAATATGAATAAATATTCAATCTGCATTATTTACACTCCTTTATTATTATGATAGCTAATGTAATTAATGCTTTGTTTAGTTCACTCTGAATACATTAAAATACTGTGTTCCATTTTTAAAGTTTAAAAAAAAAAAAAACTGTTCTAATTTAAAATATTTAGCATTACATTGAATTCGTGTTATAATTTTCTTATCGGACTTGTGTTATAACTTTCTTAACTCGTGTTATAAACGACTATTAGCCTTGTGAAAGTAACTGAGAAATAAGGATATATTCAACATATGAAATGCGAATTGTTGAGATTGTATGCTTTAAAGTTATGCAGCCAAAAATCTGCAACAAATGTTTAAAATCAGAGAGCAAGGTGAAATGTTCCTACAAATGTATCTGAAATTATGGATAATGAATCTATATTATCAGGTATAATTAAAATATGGATAGTGTATTTAATTTAATTTTTTGACATTCTTAAAGTATGGATAATAAATATTTAATTATCTGATATAAGTATGGACACCGAATCTAATTATCTGATTTAGTGTCTGTAAATCTTCTCCTAGTATAATTGATTCATTTGTTTTCCTTTGTTGACTTTATGTTTTGCTAATCAAGTGTATAACAGTAAACTATCTGGAACTGAAATTTTTTTTTTGGGGGGGGGGCATGCGCATTGGAGCTAAGGGAGGTAATTTTAGGCGTTTCGATCAGTAACTCCATTTAAACAATGAAACGCCCTATAGACGGCATTTCTTCTTGATTAATGATAAAATTCCAAGGCAGAAATGAATTGAAAGACAGCAATAAATGCATCAGTTAATTAGGAATAATAAATAATTTGACAACAAAACTTGTCTTAGACTTCACTTTTTTTATATGCAGTCTTGTAGTGCAAGTTTTTCTCTAAAAAAATGCCACAAGACCTGTTTCTGATTATTTTACGTGTGTATTTAATTTATTTTAGTGATTTTACAGCATTGAATCTGATGTGTTAATTACCTAAAGTTTCTGATAGGCACAATGTCTATATTATCTGCTTATCCAGCTGGAAAAATGAGTAACACAAGGTTTCAAAAAAAATGTTTTTATTACTGTTTATTTACAAAATGAAAGTTAAACAAAATGGAGAATATAATGAGATATCTTTACATTATGGAACACCTCTCGTAAGTTTTATTGGGGAATGGTTTTTATTGGTACTTTTCACACATCATTGGCTTTATGATGCTGATGAAATGGGAGTTAAGTCTTTTCCAAAGACACATTGAACCTTGCAATTCTTGTAATACGAGTCTGACAATCTAACAATTGAGTTACCATGGTTCCCAATCCATGATGCAATTTCCTGATAAGATCATTAAAACCTACATGATAATCACTTGGATATGTTTATGTTGTATAGACCCCTAGTAAATTTATTCATATACCAATAATAAAATGTAACTTGTTCTGATCATTAATGACATATAAAATCATTACAAATTCACTTAACCCTAAAAATCAAAGCATTTCAGATCCAAAGTTTGGACTTCAGCTTCCTTGATTTCCAGCACATTTTTTTAGGAATGCTCTATAATTGGACTGAAGTTGTTAGAATAATCCTGATATTTGAGTTAGCAAACTTATATGTATATATATATATATCTATATATGAACACACGTGTACATTTTCTTCAATTTCTTTCCAATTTTGCGCTTTCATTAAACATTTTGTAACCAAGGGTTATATAAGCTTATAACATGACATATTTCCAATGCATTTATATTATGAATCATGAATAATAATGAAATTAGGGATCTTGAAAAAATACAACTAATTAATTAGTAAGTCTAACACTTATAACATGAGATAGCTTGAGATTCTAATTTCTACAAATCATGATTTTTATCAAATTTTTTATCCCTTTATAAGTTTTTGCTCAAAACATCAAAATCCTCAAATGAGTTTAATCCAAACTACTGACTGTCCTCATGATACAATAAACCCCTTCCCCACATCAATCATTTCCCCACATCAATCATTTCCCCACATCAATCATTTAACTTCAATCACACGACATGCATGTGCCTGAAAAGGAAACACGAAGTACTTTCTACTAGAAATATATATGTGAAATAGATATATTTACACCTTTCTGTACACACAATCAGCTGATATTATTTACAAAAAACATATTTGCCTTTTATTCTCCTTGGAAGAAAAGCATAACTCTGCACAATGCTTGTATAACTAGCAAATCTGCAATCGTAAATTCCCCTTTAGTAAACAAAAAAATAATAATTCCATTTACTTTTATACAAATTGTATTTTTCAAATTTTTCACAACCGAATCCACTTTGCTAAATCTGTTTCTAAATTAACATTGCTAATTCTGTTTCTAAATTAACATTGCTAATTCTTTTTCTAAATTAACATTGCTAGTAAAATAAAGTTTATGTAAAAGGCCCACTTTATTCTACAAAAAATTATTTTAAAAATATTGGATGCCAAATATGAAAATAAAATAATAAGCCACAGAGACTGCATCATTGCAATTTTTTTTACTTTCTACCAAATGATGTTCCAACAAACAAAATGCATCAGAAATACAGAACATGCTCCATAAGGAGATAACATTTTGTAGGAATTCACAACTAAATTGTTAATTGCCGAGTATTGAAATTATCTCACATGTTCATGAGAAATATGCCTGATTTTGTAGCAAAAATACTTTCTTTACTTTAACAAGAAATGTTAAGAACCAAATGATCCCATCTTAGACACTGCTAAATTTGGTTTAATTAAAAATTTTAGCAAGAAGGGAAAAAAAACCCAACTCGACATTAAATTTGCTCCATCCGATGTTTACTTTATCATCCCAAAAAATGTGTTTGATAAAATATGCCTGTCAAGCTGCCTTACCTTGAAATCAATGATGGAGCACTGGCTATTGTTTATTGAGAAAATACAAAGTCTGGTCAAAATTCATTGGCATGTGAATACGTCAGTGATATAAAAAAAACAATAATGCAAGTGGTGACCTCTGACTTGGCCACAAGATCTTGTAGGTTTGGTTTTCAAATTTATTTATAGCAGAAAAGAAATGCTGGTTAACACATCTGCACCATTATTATTAGGGTCTAATTACATATTGCAAAGCTTGTTTTAGTTAAACCCCATGTCCATGACACCATTTCCTCAAGTGGAGTAATGATAAAACCTTGACACAGTCACTATGGTTGCATAATCACAACTGTCATCCGGGTATACATATTTGCTTTCACAAAAGATAGCTATACAGTCAGGAAGAGTAGCCACAAGATTATTTCTAAAATGGCCACCATTTTGGAGGATATATCTGCATCATTTAACACAGAACCAATAAATGTCTAAAGAGAAAACCCTACATCAATGCAAAAACATCCAGATGGCATAGTAATAATAGGTTTTCCATGATGACTGCACTCTTTTCATTGGGGAAAAATTATATATTGACTTGTTAAAATTCATTCACTACCAACCTCATGTTGATGTAATCATTATTTCTGGGGATTGAGGTGTGAGTGAACTGGACAGCAGAGTACAGGAGTTTTAAGCTGGCTGCCATGGTGGCCATTTTTGGATGTCACTTAAGTTATAATTTCATGTCATTATTATTCTTTTACTCCATGTTGTTATGTTATTCATTCAGGAGGAGTAGGGATAATGGATACATGAGAGGCACCATTTCCATTAAGGACACACTAGACTCGGGGATCAATGTGAAGTTCTTTTTAACCTTTTTTACAAGTAGCAATAACAACCTAATGTGCTAAAGGATCATCAAAAGGTGTTCTGGTTTAGACTATCACATCTAAAACAAACTATCCCAAAAAATGGCACAAAATTGTTGTACATTCACACATTTTAGAGACTGTCTTAAATCAATTCAGTTTGATTTGAATTTTTCACATCTCAGAATTGTTTACAATCTGATTTTATCTGATAATGTACTTTTCAACAGCTATAATAACACCAACTGCTAAAAAGTGACCTTATATTTGAAACAGCAGATTGCTTAGCAGTGAGCAAAAGAAACATTTTTTTTTAAAAAAATCAAATACTAAGAAAATGATTCCTGTGTCACTAAAAATTTCTATACTTTGACATGATTTTACATACTGATGCAGCTTGAAAGACGGGTTGTAAAGTTATTAACAACAATCTTATAGACTGGTTGTAAAGTTATTTAACTAGACTGGTTATGAGGTCAGGTTATGGAGCAATAATCTTATAGAGGGGTTGTAAAGTTTTTTTTTAACAATTGTGATCTTATAGATTGGCTGTTAAATGATGTTAGGGAGCAACAAACCTATGGACAGGTTGTAAAGTTATGTAGGTCAATCTTACAGACTGGTTGTAAAGTTATTTAGCAACAATCTTTATTGACTGGCAACAATCATATGGACTGGTTGCAAATAACAATAATCTTCTATACTGGTTGTGAAGTCATGTTATGTACTATGTAGCAACAATCTACATGTACTTAACAACACATAGCATGCCCTTGATAGCATGGAAAATATACTGGACCATCTCCCACAATGCCCTTACACAGGAAACCACTACCTGGATACACCATGAAATAATGTATTGTCTACTTGATCTTATATCTTATAATAATCATGAATGTCATATAGGTAATGTACAATACAAGCATATTCTTTATAAAACAAAATATATCTGTCGAAAATATTCGCTAAAGTTGCTACTAAAATAAGTAATTACTAATATAAACTATGCTGTACAACAAACATGATGCACAGCTCCCATGAATAAAATAAAAAAAAGAAATGTGTTACAAAGTCACAAGACGTTCCCTGAATATGGATTAGCATTTTGAAATACAATCAGACAAGTTTATCAACTGTATATTTTCAAATGGAAAAGGGATAAACAAATTGTATAGTAGATTTACATCAGTCTTGATAATAACCCATTCTTTCCAGAATGTTAAAAGAACTCTTTTAAACAGTGCTAGATTTGTAAGCTCATTCAGGTCATAATTTTATTTAGTACTGTGAAGGCACAAGTAGTTTTCTAAGATACTCGTTCCTTGGACAAGTGACATTTACAACTGGCATACCAGTCATGTTATATTACTGATTTATCATAGTGTATTTTCATACATGCGGCATGGTTTTTATTTTATTTGCATTCAAACAGAGCTGAATTTGTGATAAACATTAAGAAAATGTGTTAATAAAGAGAAATATATGACATGTGTTCTACAACAAAATCGGGTTGATGTACCACATGGTTTAGAATTCTCTTGTAGCATATGGTAAATGTATCAAAAGTTTCAGTAGTTTGGTGGCGCCCTCTTCATTATATAGCCACCCATTGGCTCTTTATTTTCCTTTCGTGCTTGAGCTTTGAGTCGAAGAGAGTCAACCAGCAGACACATTCCTGCGAAAATGGCAAAAAATCCTGCTAAAACTACAAGACCAAAGGACCAGGAGAGGAAGTTTTGGTCTGGTCTTGTAAGCCACTGCCTGTCGGTGTCAGACTGCACACCAAATATGATTACTGAGATGGCAATCAGTAAACCTGTGGAAAGAAATAAAAAGACAATTCTACAAAATAATCATACAGATTTTACTATCAGAAATTTAGAATATAAGCCAGAATTTATGTTGTGTAAATATCATTTCCTACATGGAGTTTAGATGCAAGTATTAAGTGCTCAGATATAAAAGTGTATTTTACACCAACATTGCATAATAATACAGTCAAAGAATGTAATTTCTCACATTCCTATCTGTGTATGGTTGTATTTTGCAGTGTACATCAATGACTGAAGTTGTCTTTCATCACATGACTGCTGTCTTTAATCACATGACAGTTGTCTTTCATCACATGACTGCTGTCTTTAATCACATGACAGTTGTCTTTCATCACATGACTGCTGTCTTTTCATCACATGACTGCTGTCTTTAATCACATAACAGTTGTCTTTCATCACATGACTGCTGTCTTTAATCACATGACAGTTGTCTTTCATCACATGACTGCTGTCTTTAATCACATGACAGTTATCTTTCATCACATGACTGCTGTCTTTAATCACATGACAGTTGTCTTTCATCACATAACCATCACCATCTACTGTGGTTATGATACAGACAAAATCTCCTGAATTTCCATCAACATTAAATGCAAGATTTATGCCAAAAGATGGGTAGCAACTGAAGTTTGTCTTTGGCACTGAATGACCTAGCTGATTCTAAAGTCCCATTTTGAATCAAAAAAGCCTATGCATGTAAAATTTATTCTTTTATAATTATCTGGAAGAAAAATCCAATCCCAACTGAGTTAATGACCATTTTTTCTGTTCTTTCTTATGGATTAGAGTGGACTTTATTTTCTGACCATTCATGATTCTATTATTAGACAAGTTATCTTTAGTACATAAAACTTAAGCTCAATTGATGCACAAATTGCTAATTACAATCCTATCCATGCTAGTAACATTACACAATCATAATGACACAATGGTACAATACTGTCAGATAATGATACAATACTGCCAGATAATATTGATACAATACTGCCAGAAAATATGGTACAATACTGCCAAATAATAATGATACAATACTGCCAGATAATATGGTACAATACTGCCGGATAATAATGATACAATACTGCCAGATAATAATGATACAATACTGCCAGATAATAATGATACAATACTGCCAGATAATAATGATACAATACTGCCAGATAATAATGATACAATACTGCCAGATAATAATGATGCAATACTGCCAGATAATAATGATACAATACTGCCAGATAATAATGATACAATACTGCCAGATAATATAGTACAATACTGCCAGATAATAATGATACAATACTGCCAGATAATAATGATACAATACTGCCAGATAATAATGATACAATACTGCCAGATAATATGGTACAATACTGCCAGATAATAATGATACAATACTGCCAGATAATGATACAATATTGCCAGATAATATGGTACAATACTGCCAGATAATAATGATACAATACTGCCAGATAATAATGATACAATACTGCCAGATAATATGGTACAATACTGCCAGATAATAATGATGCAATACTCTCTCAATGATACAATGTACATGATACAATATTCCCCATTTATGTGAAAACATGATTCAAGAACACCTCATCATAATGTGTATGGTATAGTACCTGTTCATTATAATGTACATAGTACAGTGCTTCTTCATTATAGTGTGCATCATAGACTACTCCCTCCTTATAATGTGCACAATACAATACCCCTCCTTATAATGTGCATGATAAATGCCCCTCCTTATAATGTGCATGATAAATGCCCCTCCTTATAATGTGCATGATAAATGCCCCTCTTTATAATGTACACAATACAATGTCTCCACTTTATAATGTGCATGATAAATGCTTGCGCAATATAATGTGCATTTTGCAATACTGTTTTATGATAAAATACATGGTACAATATTATTTCATTATAATAATGTACATGATACAATAGACCATCTTTGTAATGCGGACAGTAGTAAAATATTCCATCATTATAATAATGTACATGGTACAATAGACCATCTTTGTAATGCGGACAGTAGTAAAATATTCCATCATTATAATAATGTACATGGTACAATAGACCATCTTTGTAATGCAGACAGTAGTAAAATATTCCATCATTATAATAATGTACATGGTACAATAGACCATCTTTGTAATGCAGACAGTAGTAAAATATTCCATCATTATAATAATGTACATGGTACAATAGACCATCTTTGTAATGCGGACAGTAGTAAAGTATTCCATCATTATAATAATGTACATGGTAAAATAGACCATCTTTGTAATGCGGACAGTAGTAAAGTAATCCATCATTATAATAATGTACATGGTAAAATAGACCATCTTTGTAATGCGGACAGTAGTAAAGTATTCCATCATTATAATAATGTACATGGTACAATAGACCATCTTTGTAATGCAGACAGTAGTAAAGTATTCCATCATTATAATAATGTACATGGTACAATAGACCATCTTTGTAATGCGGACATTAGTAAAGTATTCCATCATTATAATAATGTACATGGTACAATAGACCATCTTTGTAATGCGGACAGTAGTAAAGTATTCCATCATTATAATAATGTACAAGGTAAAATAGACCATCTTTGTAATGCGGACAGTAGTAAAGCATTCCATCATTATAATAATGTACATGGTATGCTGCTTATTAAAATGAAGTATCGTATTTTGCAGCCTATAAGTCGATATTTTTTTTACTTGAATGTCAGGTTTTCATCTTAATCGACTTAAATATGGATTGTGTCATTGAAACTATAATAAGTTACATTCGTAACTACAGATAATAAAATGAACTACAACATGGATGTGCTTTTAATTATACCAAAACAAGCATGGACTGTTTATTCACCTGTGTCAACTGATAACAGAATATAGCAGTGATTTGTTCAGAAGTAAAATCACAAGCATGTTAGCATTGGTAACGCAATTTCACGATTGCTGGTAATATGGAATATCATACAACGATATCATTACTAGTGTAAATATGAAGCCTAGATATTGACCTGACCTTGTCTTATACTCCAAGTCGACTTATATATGGACGAAGGATGGAAAATTTACAAAATTGGTGAATTCAACTTATACTCTGAATCGACTTATAGGCCGGAAAATACAGTATGTGATACAATACTCTCCCATAATGTTGTCCATGGTATAGTACACTACCAGTTTGTGGGAGTATATCACTTTATAGTGAGTGTCTTATAATGAAGTACACTACACAGCTCTAAACATAACTTTATCACCACTTAATGAATTGGAATCCATGACACTGCCCATCTATAACAGGAAATTCCTTATGATTACAGACAATATGGTGAGGAAGGACTGTATATTCAAGTTGTTTCAAAGTAATGTAATCATAACTTACCAAGTCCAAACATAAGGAGGCTGTTGGTCAACTGTGTGGTTGCAGCTCGACGGTCTGGACAACATCCGATCATGAAGAGGAGAGTCATTAGTGTAGTGACCAGTGTTAAGATCAGGACAAGGGTCATGATGATTTGAACCGCCAAGAACCAACCTGAAATACAATACACAAGTTTTAAACCATTATCATTACTGCTCTACAAGATGGTCACTTTCAAATTATTGGAAAATTTATCCTTTTTCAAAGATTTTAATTGTATGTACCTAACCTTTACGCAAAACAAATTATCTAAACTATTTATCAACTGGTGGTGCATTTTCTTGCTCAAACCTAGACTAGATAGTTATCCCCAAATAAAAGTATTGAAAAAGTAGCAGATGTATCAAATAAAATGCGAGTCACCATCGCATTTCATGGTGTTCTTCCACCAGTAATGTTAAAACCTATGTGCAAAAGGTTAACTGAGAATGAACAACTAATATGGATGTATGTAAAATTTACTCGGCTCCTTAATCAGGGGGTAGGTGCTTAAATTCACTCCAACTGTTACCTGGGTCCAAGGAAGTAACAATCAGTAACAGTGTACCTATGTA
Source organism: Unio pictorum (assembly GCA_030141615.1). Taxonomy (NCBI): domain Eukaryota; kingdom Metazoa; phylum Mollusca; class Bivalvia; order Unionida; family Unionidae; genus Unio; species Unio pictorum. Next base: position 4,735,701 of record JARLTB010000028.1, on the reverse strand, counting down.
CATGGTGTTGACACCAAAATCATGGGTGATTCAATATTCTCCACTAGTTCAGTTAGCAACATGTATGCAACTCAGCAGACCATTACAAACTAAGTAATATGTTTAAATTCCCATAGATGTTTTAAAGTTGAACTTAACTGTCATCTTAACGTTTTGATGGTGTTTTCTGGTCTCTGTTTTTGTTTGTTTTTACGCCATTTTTCAGCCCAATATAGGCTATGCATGGTGGCCAGTATCAATGGTGGAGGAAGAACCCGGACAACCCCTGGAAAGAACCACCGACCCACGAGAAGCTACTGGCAAGCTTTCTCACATAACTACATTTGTCGAATCTTAGACTCGAGCACACGCAGACAGAGGTGAGATGGCAGTGGTCCATAACGGACAGCGCTTTAGACCACTCGGGGCCCCTTCTGGTCTCTGTTAAACCAAGATGAAAACTAAATGAGATGGTTTCTAAAATTTTTCCTGCAAAAGATAGTATTCCCAGAGTGCACAAGTCAAGATCTGGAGAACAAGGGACAAAGCATTGTGGGAAACCCACAATCCCTCTGCAGTACACCAAATACATGATTGAAAGATGACTGGGGCTTATACTTAACTGACAACCCACCCCCACCCCACCGACTAGTTCTCTTCAAGAAACACAACCTGCCCTATGATTTGTTTTAGTACTAGGAACTCTTAGGGCAAAAACTAGACTGTCTGATAAATCTGTACCAATAACAATTAAAAAAATTCTTATGGTTACAAAAATCACAATGGGGACAAATTTATCGATCAAGGCAAGTAGATATTTACATATGCATCTTGAACATCTTCAAGTGCACTTGCCCTTGGTGACAAAAGTTTGGGGAGGTGGAGCAGTGTAGTCAAAATATTTATCTTTTTTTAAAAAGAAACAATTTCTTGTCGGATGTAGAAGGGCTTCAAAATATTGTATATTTTGTTGTTGTTGTTGTAGGGTTTAACGCCATTTTTCAGCTCATGACATACATGGCAACCAGTATTATTGGTGGAGGAAGAACCAATGAAAACTCCCAGAAAAACCACCAACCCACGAGAAGCTACTGGCAAGCGCAGATTTTGTACAGCAAATTCAAATCAATTATTATCTTCAGTGGCAGTGTCAATATGTACAGTCATTTATACATCTTCTGTCACAGTGTCAATATGTAGTCATTTATACATATTCTGTCACAGTGTCAATATATAGTCATTTATACATCTTCTGTCACAGTGTCAATATGTAGTCATTTATACATATTCTGTCACAGTGTCAATATGTAGTCATTTATACATCTTCTGTCACAGTGTCAATATGTAGTCATTTATACATATTCTGTCACAGTGTCAATATATAGTCATTTATACATATTCTGTCACAGTGTCAATATGTAGTCATTTATACATCTTCTGTCACAGTGTCAATATGTAGTCATTTATACATATTCTGTCACAGTGTCAATATATAGTCATTTATACATCTTCTGTCACAGTGGCAGTGTCAATATGTAGTCATTTATACATCTTCTGTCACAGTGTCAATATGTAGTCATTTATACATATTCTGTCACAGTGTCAATATATAGTCATTTATACATATTCTGTCACAGTGTCAATATGTAGTCATTTATACATCTTCTGTCACAGTGTCAATATGTAGTCATTTATACATATTCTGTTACAGTGTCAATATATAGTCATTTATACATCTTCTGTCACAGTGGCAGTGTCAATATGTAGTCATTTATACATATTCTGTCACAGTGTCAATATGTAGTCATTTCTACATCTGTGGTTTCAATATGTACAGTCATTTATACATCTGTGCCAGTGTCAGTTTGTACATTTATTCATCTCATGTGGCAGTGTCAATATGTGATTTATACATCTTCTGTCACAGTGGCAAGGTCAATATGTAGTCATTTATACATCTTCTGTCACAGTGGCAGTGTCAATATGTAGTCATTTATACATCTTCTGTCACAGTGGCAGTGTCAATATGTAGTCATTTATACATCTTCTGTCACAGTCGCAAGGTCAATATGTAATTTATTCATCATCTGTCACAGTAACAGTGTCAATATGTAGTCACTTATGCATCTTCAGTGTCACTGTCAATATGAAAACATTTATATATCTTCTGTGATGGTGTCAACATGTAACTAGTTGTTTATACATCTTCTGGAGCAGTGCCAATATCTAGTCATTTATACATCGTCTGTGGCTGTGTTAATGTGTCAGTGTTTATACATCTTCTGTGACAGTGTCAGTATGTAGTCATTTATAAATTATCATGTCAGAATTGTTTATACATCTTCTGTGGCAATGTCACTATGTAAAGAGTCATTTGTGCACTTTCTTTGACAGTACAGATAATTTTGAGTGGCAAATGAAATATTATACCAAAAACATATAACATCGAAATCAAAGCTGAAGAACTCATACTTTGTTTTGTGGATTCAAAACTGAATATTATTTGCCTAATGTGTGTGGAACATTAATATAGCTTTAAATTCATTATGCTGTGTGATGTCTGTAGTGTTGCCATTTAGTGATGTCTAGCACAGTGGCATCACACCACAGACATGCAGTCACATGTCCCACCCAGTCACATTATCTAACACCAGTCCTAACACTAACCTAATGCTAAGTACCAAGGCAGCTGCTAATACCATTTTTATAAGTCTTTGGAATGGGGTTTGAAAAATGCAACCTCCCACATCAGAGGCAGATGCTCCAACCTCTTTGGTCAATGGAGTAGTGCTTAGTAGTTCTATATATGGGGGGTTGGTGTGCACAAACAATCGGTATTCCTTCATTAGGTTGTGCTTATTAGTTCTTAAAATTACCAGTGGTATTGAATACAGTTCACATCACTACTTGTACAGCTATAAATATTAAACATGTATGAAATATGGCAGATTTTAGAGTAAAAAAAAATATATATATTCGCCTCTCGCAGAGGTGGAATTGCTGTAATTACAAAACTCCATGATCAAATGCCTTAAGTACAACACAACCTTCAATTTCTGCCACACATCGTTTGAACTAGTACAAACAATGCTCACATTGGAACAAAGGTCAGTCCATTTTTTTCTGTCTCTACTGTCCTCCTCCTAGTAGAAAAAACAAGCTGACTGAATCTCTCTTTTTGGAGCAGTTTCCAAATCTTCTAGAGTATGGAAATTCGATAGGTGGCAACCTAATTATTCTTGGATATTTCAACTTTCACTTTGACTGTCCTGGTCAACCATACATGTCAAAACTCCTAGATTCCATTCATGTTTTCAATCTGAAACAGTCAGTTAACCAACCTACCCATAAACTTGGTCACATTTTAGACTGGTTTCTTTTATAGACCTGATGATAATATTCTGCAATCCACCCTTGTATTCCCACGAACTTGCATCGGATCACCTCTGCATTGAATGCCATTTCGACGTATCAGTCCCTAACCCTCCACCTCTATTTGCTAAGAGAAACCTCTGTATGATAAATAAAACCAAATTCATGCATGACATCCAAGAAAACCTAACAACTTTCTTACATCCAACAGCGGAACAACTTGATAACTGCCTGCGTTCATTGCTTGAAAAACATGCCCCAGCCACCAAATGCTAAGTATCAATAAAAAAGTGTTCTCCATGGTATAGCAGTGTTAGGGACCAGCTTCGCACTGCGAAAAGACATTGCCGAAAAGCAGAGAGGCTTTGGCTTTCCACCAGACTCACTATTCATAAACAAATCTACGAAGCCGCTAAGAAGAATGTCACAAACATAGTCCATTTAGCCAAATCATCCCACTACAGTACTAAGATCATGGAGAGTTCCAGCTGCAAAGAGCTCTTCGAGATAGCTAACAAATTAATGTCAAGGAACAAATGTACACCACTTCCAACATCCTTCTCTCCACTAGACATACCAGACCAATTTGCAAATTTCTTCGATGAAAAAGTACAAACCATTAGAGATTCGCTTGACAGCACAATTTCAACTGATTCGTCACCATACAGTTATGATGCAGAATTTCAGCGACAACCATTAGGAGCATTTGAACCTGTTTCTATTGATTTAGTACGGACAATCGTGATGAAAAGTGCACCAAAGTCTTGTGAACTTGATCCAATTCCGACATCACTGCTGCTTGAGTGCTGAGACCCAATATTGCCTTCACTAACTGATGTTATTAATATCTCTCTCATCAGGGGAATTCCCATCATTCTTCAAAACTGCCATCGTAAAGCCACTGCTGAAGAAACCAACACTGGACCATAACAATTTAAAGAACTACCGCCCAGTTTCTAATCTCCCATTCATATAAAAAATCTTAGAAAAGGTTGTTCTAACTCAACTTGTATATCATTTCAATTGAAAGTCTTTTTAGCAATGTACAGTCTGCATATCGCCCTTGCCACAGTATGGAAAGTAGTCTTTGAAAGTATTTAGTGAGCACCTAACTGCTACACAAAGTTAGAATCCTAACTACAGTTTTCTCTCCCATTATATACAGATGTGTCCTGGGGTGTAGTGCTATGGGAGTGCATGAAAACAGAATTCCCTTACATTGTTTCCACTCACCATTGTCCCCCCACATCCGAGTATCTTGTGCTACTTCACTTCTCTGACACCTTTATTTAACACTAAACTTGTCTCTATTTTATAATAAAAACTACTTATTATTAACTTATTACTTATTGTATATTGATATTCGTGCAGTTTGTTTTTTGTATACATACATGCATACACACACACACACACACACACACACACACACACACACACACACACATACTCTAAGTTAATTTTTTGGTACATCGAACCAGTACACTTACGTGGACTTAGCCATTGCCAAATAGGTCTGTATTCGTACGAAAATATCCACCAACACCCGTCATAGGTTTTGGCCAATTGGTCTCGATCGTTTCGATAATTTCGAAAACATGCTTCCCACAGGCCGAGACGGACGAACGTACTCTGAGACTCGGTATAAGATTCAAGCCAGTTGGGGCTAGAAAACCCGATCACAGTGAATAAAGTGCAAAGACAACACAAGCCAAAGCTAACCAAAGTTAGCGAAACCCTCGCCATCTTGTTTTCTGTTTAGGACAGGTGAATCGCTATATCTGCATTTGCCACTAGGGGTGGTCAGGTTGACAGGTAAGAAATAAGTGTTTATATTTTGCAAATAATTAAAACATGCCCCAAATTAGTATATATAATGTACATTTGATTAGAAATATTACTTTAAAGCATATTCGTGAAATTAATGGGGAACATAAAATGTGTGAGAAATTTTAAAGTTATTTAAACTATTTTCAGTCATGTAAGCGGCCAATTGCTTCATCTGACCCGTATCAATTTACTTTAATAACTGCTTGTATGCAACATTTAAAAAAAAACAAGAAGAAAAAAAAAAAAAAAAGAACGAAGAAAGTAAGAATTTGCACCTTGAATAATACAAATTTTCAAAACATGTTTATTGAAGCGGGTTTGTAAATAAATTGTAACTATCATAATCATCGCAGCATTGTTCTTGTTCTTCTTACACAAATGGACTTCCTATTTATGATTATTATTATTATTATTATTATTCGCAACTGTTAAAATTTTTGCTTCGTAACTATGACCGTCGCAAGTTTACGTTGGACAAAACGGCACCCGGGCTCCTCATACATGCACACGAGTATATTTTATCAATACAACACGGCAAAATCTCTGAAAACTTGAAATCACCTTATCCGATATAACCGATAGCGATAAGGTGATTTCATATTTTTAGAGATTTTGCCATACTTTATTGATAAAACGTCAGACACCTGTGCACATAGTGCTCATCTCCTGTGTCGCTTGCCCCGTAAGAATTCGTAGTGAATGTAGACCCTGTCTGTAACTGCTAATTTGACCTTTTTTTTTTACTTCTTGCTTTTAACAAAAAAGTAGTTTGTAAATTATGAATTCCTAATTACAGAAGCAAACAAAATGCTCCAGGTCATTGATGTTTAGGCTACGAGTAAAACGTCCAAAAGTAAACCAACAACATCTAATAAGTCATCGGCCCATGCACATGCTTTCATGCCTACTAAATTTAGATTGCATAGGTCAACATATATTTTGAGCAAGAATTTTAAAACAGTTTTTAAAATGTCAGAAATGGTTGCCATTTTTGTGGCTTCTTGTCTATTTATTGTATGCACACACCAAATACAAAATTAATTAGTTATACTTTTGTGTCTTTTTTCTTTCATTTTAAAATTGACCTTAATAGCTACTGTGACAAAAATAAATCTATCGCAAGACACCTCACATACATCTGTACAATCGGTACACGTTTATTTCAGTCTTATATTTGTTTATTTATTTATTTATTAGGAGAGGGGGAGAGTTTGGCGTGGTCACACAGAAAATCCATATTTGCAAATGATCTTTACAAATATGGAATATAATCATGTGCATATTCATCTTTATATATTTTAACCTGGTACTTTTTGTTACATGGTGTAACGATTCAGTTCAACGCCAATACATTTAAATTAAAAATCCTGTTCTTGGTTTAGTAGTTTTAGTATTATATTGTCCCTCTAAATCCTCCCTCTTTTTGCGTCAAAAATATTCTTCTTCTTCTTCTTCTTCTTCTTCTTCTTCTTCTTATTATTATTATTATTATTCATTGAGAGTGACCTAGCCCTCAGCAGATAATGATGTATATCTGACTCACCCACAAAATATTTACAATCTACCTGGAGTCGCTTATATCATTACGTAAGTAAAATGACATACCTAAAAATCTACCAAAGATGATTTTTTCCCCCATACATATCATACGTAAAATCAAGACATATTTACCTTTGGTTCATTTTAATTGAAATTAAGATAACCTTTAATAAAATTAATTTACAGGATTGATATCACAAGCGATAGTAACCTGCCGTTTAATCTTTAATTAACCTGCGTCCCCTGTATCCTTTGAAAAGTAGATTCGTCTACTATTCAAGTAGAAAACAACCTTCAAGATGGCGTTGGGCAAAGTTAGCCCAGGAATGCGATTGTTTTGGGCGGCATTTGCTGCTTGCATTTTGGGGACTCTGGCACAGTTACTAGCTTTTGTCACTCCTTATTGGTATCAATCTTGGCGCAGGGTTCACAGCCCCCTCGCCAACGTCGGGCTTTGGCACATCTGCCTTTCGGGATACGTAAAGCCCCGTGATCCCACCATGCAATCATACGTAGGGTGTTGGTGGATTCACTCAACTTTCTTTAGAGATGTTGCAGACTTCATCATGCCACGTAAGTAAACACAGACAGGTAGACCTAATTTGCACGTGTAATCAAACCCACCTGAATAAAGCGTGTACAGTATAAAGCTGCTGATTTCTTTTGGCAGGTGGATGGGTGGGTGTAGATCTGTTTTGTTTACTTCGTTGTATAACAGGCATTGAAATGTTAGCATACCTGGCATAGCAGATGGTGAGGTGTCGGTATTACTTCATCGGTGGCTACTACGGTAGATTCGGTGGAAAGGTTATAATCATAAAGAAGGATAGTCGTATGCGAAATGTTTCAATTTGTAACTTAACTAAAAACATGTCAATTTTTACAAAGCAAAGAGGCAAAAATAATTTCAAAATGATAGGTTGTGGGTTTTTTTTGTACAGCTAATTTCAAAATATTACTCCCAATGTATGGGTTTTTGGTAGTCCAACATGTAAAACCTTGATCTTTGGTAGTCCAATATATAAAACCTCAATCTTTGATAGTCCAACATGTAAAACCTCGATCTTTGGTAGTCCAACATGTACAACCTCGATCTTTGGTAGTCCAGTATGTAAAACCTCAGTCTTTGGTAGTCCAACATGTAAAACCTCGATCTTTGGTAGTCCAACATGTAAAACCTCAATCTTTGGTAGTCCAACATGTAAAACCTCAATCTTTGGTAGTCCAACATGTAAAACCTCAATCTTTGGTAGTCCAACATGTAAAATATCATCTTTGGTAGTCCAACATGTAAAACCTCGATCTTTGGTAGTCCATCATGTAAAACCTCAATCTTTGGTAGTCCAACATGTAAAACCTCGATCTTTGGCAGTCCAACATGTAAAACCTCAGTCTTTGGTAGTCCAACATGTTAAACCTCGATCTTTGGTAGTCCAACATGTAAAACCTCAATCTTTGGTATTCCAACATGTAAAACCTCAATCTTATGGTAATCCAACATATAAAACATCTTTAGTAGTCCAACATGTAAAACCTCGATCTTTGGTAGTCCATCATGTAAAACCTCAATTTTTGGTAGTCCAACATGTAAAACCTCGATCTTTGGTAGTCCAACATGTAAAACCTTGATCTTTGGTAGTCCAACATGTAAAACCTCAATCTTTGGTAGTCCAACATGTAAAACCTCAATCTTTGGTAGTCCATCATGTAAAACATCATCTATGGTAGTCCAACATGTACAACCTCAATCTTTGGTAGTCCATCATGTAAAACCTCAATCTTTGGTAGTCCAACATGTAAAACCTCAATGTTGATATGTTGTGGGTGTTAAGATCTTAATTAACAGCATAACTAATGGCAATGTGTAGCGTGTTTTGATGTAGACTAAATTAAACTTTCAGGAATATTTCACACCACAGGTGCCCGACGCGAGCTTGATGTGAAATCAAAAAAACAATAATCTTAAGGAAATAAATCATGCAGAGTGATAAAAATACCTTAGATTACTCCCATGACCATTTTGAGTAGGACCCTCTCTATCATACTGTCTTTTTATATAGACATCACTGTAAACTAACACACTGCAGATATCATAGCAATATGACTGAATTTTTTTCTCCAAGCTAATAAACATCCAATCACACACATTTTTATTATATTCTACAAATTGTCAACATATTGCTGATTATGAGCATCATTTGAATTGAAAGAGGTCAATCAAGAAGTTTTTACAATTTACATTGAACCAGTTTATTATGCAAGTTTTGAATATAATTTTAGATTTGATTTGGATTATATTAGTTTTTTGTTCCTGAAATTTTACTTCTGCTGTTGTACCTTTTAGTCATTTTAGTAATTTTGGTACAAGTAGAGTGATTTTAAACGTTGTAACTTAATGCCATAAGAAACATTAAATTTTAGCCGTAAATTTTTTACCTTGGTGTTGCTATGAACCCTGATATATATATATATATATATATATATATATATATATATATATATATATATATATATATATATATTAGGGTGGCCCTTAAACATAGAAAAAACATTTCTTTTTATTTCTCTAGCATCTGAACCCTCAGAGTGGTTCCATTTATTGTAGAAACAGATGAGAAAAAATATTATGAAAAAATATTAATATTTAGGGGTGGCTCAAGTACATCAAAGTTTACCATTAGTCTGAAAATCGTCATTTGGTCATTAAAACGAACGACACAGAGTTTACTGTTTGTCAATCAATGTTGACTTTTTTGCATCTGGAAATTGTTTCCGGTTCTGCTCTATTACATGGAGAGCATACTGCAGCTGGTCTTCACATCTAAAGCGCCCTGACTGGACTGCATCTTGAATGAGGGCAACGCTCCGTTCTGCGTGGTCATTTGTAACCGAAAGCGTCTTGACCATTGCCTCAGCAGCTTTGAAGTCATCTCTACTGTTCCATGACTCGGGATCTTCAGCTAAGAATCAGAAGGCAAGCCCAGAATTGTAAATAGTTTTCTGCTGGACTTTGTGACAAAATCTACGAGTGTCTTCTGTTGCACGGCTGCCATGTCAATGCGTGCCCATTTTGGTGGATCCAGTTATCCATCCTTTTCTTCCGACCCTCTGACAAGTGCTTGCTTTGTGGCAATATCTAGTTCTGGATCACAGAGGCTGAGCAGTATTAAATCTTGCGAGAGGTACCACAGATGCCCAGCCATCTTACGTGACGTTTCAACACTGATGGCACGATCTGGATATGAATGGAGCAGCTGCAGGAGTTGAAGGTCATTTCTGGCTGCAGTAGGAGCAACAGGTGCCTGGTACCAAAACTTGATATAAATCTTTGCAAGAAATATGTTCAAACGTAGAAGCCCTTGAGATTCTTGGGTTGTCAGCTTGAACTGGGACTGGAAAAGCCATACCTTGATGCTGTAGATAGCTTTTGCCATCCAGCGTGCTTGATGCAATGGACCAGGGCTTCTGAACGTCATCTTGTCCGAATACTTTTTCCCTAAGAAGACGAGCATTAGTTGCAACAGCTTACGATAGTCATCTCTAGGTTGATTATCTTCAAGTTGTCGTTCGCAGAATGCAATGACTTCGACTTGAACATCTGCAAGCTCGGTAGATGCATAATCATCTGAAAAGGCGTCACTAGATCCGTCTTGGTCTATGCTTGACCACTGTTGTTTAGAACGCTTGAATATGAGAATTTCTGGTGCCTTGCTGGGTCCCATACAGATTGCAAATGCAGCACCCAGGACCAGTTCCATTATATGATGCCGACAAGCAAAGTGCAGAAGAGACCGTCCCAGTAACTGCTCGAGAATGATGCAAGCACCTGACAGTCTACCAGTATTGGAGCTTGTGGTGTCGAAGCACATGCCCTGAACCAAACTGGTAACTTTCCATTCACATATGGCATTGTAAACTGCCTCTGCCTCAGCTTTGCCAGTTCCTGCAGGTATCTTTGGAATTTGTAAAAGCTTCTTCTCCCCCATTGTCGAAATCAGAATTGGTAGCCTGTTCACCTTTTCTATACCAGTTAAGTTAGGCATTAGCTTGCCATCCCAATGGACAGTTAAAGCTGTGGTTCGTTTGAATGCTTCCTTAATGCCAGCAGCTGCTGCTTTACGGTGTTTTTGGCGTTCACGCTGTATGGTCGTCCTGTTTAGAGCAAGCTGCTCTGGGTCTTGTCCGATAGCCCTCATTGATTCAAAAATGACCATCATGGCAGCCCTGTCACTCAACAGATTTCTATCGAGCATTGCTGCCAGAGGGGCTGATATTACCTGCTTTTTACCTCGTTTTCGTGGTGGAGGAGCAGCCGCACTTGTGCTGGGGATTGGATCTTGGTCGTCAGACTCAGATGATGTTTCCATGTCCGAATTATTGCTACTGCTGTCCAGCTCAACCACTTGGGACAACAACTCCTTTTCAAGTTCAGAACGTTTTCGTCTTCTTTGCAATGTCTCCACTTTTTCCTTCTGCAGTTCTTGTTGTTTGAGCAGCACATTGTCCACACCCGCCATGCATCCAGGCCGTCCCTTCTTCCGCTGACATTCCAGGAATAATTTGTCCTCTTCATTCTGTATGAGTTGCATTGCATCAGCATGTGCAATATCAGACAGTTCTTTGATCATTTCTGTAAACATGACTTCATTTGCTTGCTGAGTCTGTGTCTTATGGTTCTTGTTCTTCTTCAGACCTTTCCACTGGTAGAATAGTTCTTCAAGTTTTTTGATTGAATCTTGTCGATGCTTGACTGGAATTCTTGCACGGAACTAAAAATCTTCCACTCGTATTATGCTGTTGTTTGCTGCTGTTCGGATTTCCTCTTTAAGAACATTTTGACGATGCAAGAAATAGCTGAGAACTTGCTCTGCTGAGGGCAGTTTACTACCTTCTATCCCATCTGCACTGGTAACAAGATAATCTTGTGAGCGTGTTGTCACTTTTGTGGCTGCTGTCACTGCTGCTGCCATTGTTAACAGGTAAGTATCAACCAAAACCGGAACAATTATACTCTATTTAACACTCAACAGTCCACAGTCCAGAGTTCACAAAATTCCCACTTTAACCTTTCAAGTCCAACAACTGTTGCAAAAGCTTCCAGAATTGCAGATTTGTTACTTTTTTAACTGAAAATTTAACAGTCAACACTCAACATCTGAATTTCCTGAAAACATAAAAGTAAACAACTGAACAATAAAACATGCAAAATTGCAAAGAATATTTAATAATAACAAGTCATTAGTCGATAAATAAGTAAGTAAGGAAAAAATTTTAAATTTATACTGTGGTTCTACATTCTACAATCTATATTACAAACAGTACAATATGGACATTATGAACGTGATTACCACAAATTTCAGTGTCATTGAGCTACCTCTAAACCTTGTTCAATTTTGCAGATTTTTTGCATACTGTGTTTTTTTTATCTTTTAGAACAAAATGAGAGGTCCAGAAATATATAATTCAAAACTTGATTTCTAAGGGCCACCCTAATATATATATATATATATATATATATATATATATATATATATATATATATATATATATATATATATATATATATATATATATACAATAGAAAATACACTATCAATGATATACCACGAAATGTATACATTTGTCATTAAAAGGAAATGAGGCCTGTCCGGGTTTCCTATTAATGAAAAATGTATGTGATACAGCATACATACTATACATATATTTTATTTATATCACATATAAGTACACATATTTGCACTTAAGGGAGTTTGGTGTGAAATTCCAAAATCACTTGATGTTTTCCCTAAGTTAAATTTTTTTTTTTCTTCTTCCAGCATGGTTTCGAGCTTGTCAGGCCTTGGGAATATTCGAGTTGTTATGCAACCTGGCAATTGTGCTGTTGCTGGTTATGTACATTGCAGGCGAGACTACGCGCCGCAAGTTCTACGCAGATCGACATGTCCTAATGTTCATCATCAATTCAGTTATCTGCTTTGCATCAGGTATTTAACACACACACAAGCAACAAATATCAATATTTCACACCACATGACTGGTGAAATTTTGTTTTGACCCACTTGTCCGAGTCAAGTGGTCTCCGAAAACACACTTGTCACACCATATTTTAACTCGTCCCAAAAGTATTATCACTTGCAGAGATTTAATGAGAAGTATTAACTTTAAACCATATAAACAATAAACCAAAAAACTTGCAACATAATTTATTTTATGAAACGAATTTGTATTTTTGAAACATCCTATGAATTTAGCTATATTAAGTACAGTAGTCCCCCACTTGAACAGCCCCCATACCTGCAGCCACCTGCTATTTACGGCCAGAATCCCTTGGCACCAACAAGTTTGTATTCAGAAGTACCCCTCTCGAACAGCCACCCCTCTAACGCAACCAGTGGCCAGCATTTTTGTTAATAAAATGTAAAATGTCCCCCACACAAGCGGCCACTTTTGTTTCTTCAAATGTATCCAGAATCACCTATTAATTCAAATCTTGACATAAGGTAAGTAATTGATTATCTCCATCATCGATACATTATAACAAACATGATTTCTAACAGATTGCAATACAGTCAGAAAGAAGGTGGATTGTTCTAAGAATTTCATCAGGTGGATCCTGTGACTGCTTTTATGCCCTCATTTTCACTTTGAACTCTAAATATTGCAAATGAATGGTAGGAGAGTCTTCCATGGTGTCTGTTAGCGTGATATTTTATGGCATCCTGAGGACCACCACATTTGAATTGTACAGGGTACTTACAAGATCTTGTATGTTCCCACTTAAAATTTTCTATAGTAAGATCTGAGCGTGTGAGAGAGAGTGATTAGCATGTGATTAGCATTTTTAATGTAGCTTTAACAATTTTTCAGTCATATTGCTATGATGCCTGCAGAGAGGCAGCTTATAGTAATGTCTAGCACGGGGGCATCATGCTGCAGACATGTAGCATGATGTCCCACCCATTCAATTTATCCTGACACCAGGCCCGACCAGTCCTATCACTATGCTTCTTAATGATGAGCACTGAGTGAGGCATCTGTTAGTATCAATTTGTAAGTCTTTGGTACAACTCAGCCGGGGATTGAACATATGACCTCCAGCTTCCGCGGCGGAAGCTCTAACCACTAGGTCACCGAATCGGTCGAGAGAGAGAGATTATATCAAGCAAATGTACAAGGCATTATAGTACATATACTCTGGTTTGATTCAGATTATAATACAAAAGCAGACCAGGCAGCAATGTAATAAACACCCATGAGATAATGGGATATAGATCAGATGAGGGCTATCTTTTTTATGTATGTTATTTATGTTTTTTGGCGAATGTCTTCAGGTGGTTTCATTAATTATTTTTTAGGGTTTTCTATTATAAATGAAATCCTTCTTTTCAAGGTCTTGTGCGCTACTTTTTCAGCTACACTCTGAAATGAATCCAGTCTATAATTAATGAGCATGGCCTCAATTCTAAGCTCTGATTGGTTGATCTGATTAACTATATATTTAGTGCAGTCAGAGAAAGCTATGTGCATACTACATGATTGTATTGCATACATGCCAACCATTACGCTTTTGGCGTAATTATTAAGTTTTTTTTCTCACTAAAATATACATTATGCGTAAACATATATGCATTACGCTTTTTCAGTATATCCACCTTCCAGAAAAATCAGTTATTTATTTTCTCATTTGTATTAACATTCCATTAATCCCACAGACCATATATTAGAAAAGACTACTTTTATGTAGCTACAATATAGAGTATGCTTATCCGTTGACTTGCGTGCACTTTCCTAACAGTATCATATTCTATTTATAGCAAACCTGGTTTACTTTCAAACTTTCAACCTCGATTTCTATTTATTGCATCTGTATGGCTTAGTGAGGAGAGAACAGACTGGTTTTCTAATTTTAACCTTTACGTGCAGATTCTTTGATCAAATTCATATTTATCGCAGAACCAGTCTAAAGGTATTTGGTGCCAAAAAGTATATTTTATTTAGTCGATGCATATATGAGAGCAAAATTATCTCCTTTGAAAATTTTCACCGATGAATTTTAAAAAAAGGCACCAAAAAAAAATTAAACAAAAGTAAGAGCATTCTCTAAATATGAAGACATGAGTCTTCACATGCAGCATCACGGGACATCTATTACATGCCGTGTGGAAAGAATTTTAATATTTGGCACTAAAAGTCTTAAGATGGATTCTAGTTGATGTGTGTGTAAAGCTAAAACTTGAAACAGTAAACTTTAAAGGATGTTAAAAGACAAGAGGGACAAATGTATCACTGTTTATTGAAAGTTTAGCATGATTTATGTGGATTACGCTTTTTCTGCCAGGATTCCGCTTTTTGACCACTTGGTTTACGCTTTTTCATCGTCATGGGTTGGCATGTACCGTATTGGAACGTAAATGTTGATGTAGTGTTTCAAAGAAAGAATGTTTATGAAGGGCTCAAGTGTAAGTGATTTTCTGTATCCTGGATTAAAAATGTCCATCCTAAATATGTGTGGTTAAGCTTTTCTGAAACCTATATATATGCCTATAGTGGTGTGTAAAGAAGGAAAAATATGAAGTAGATAACCATACTACAATTTGCAGACCTCAGGTGATGCTTGTTTGAGCAATCTCAACCTTTTCTGTAAGCTTTAAATTGACTTAGCCCAGCAATTCTTTAATGTGTTCGACACATCTTAAACGATGGGATTTGTATGTCCTTTTTCATTTTATTCAATCAGTAACCCACATTATCAGAAGCCCTGGTCATCGTTTTGCAAATAACATCAAGATAAATAAAACTCTTGCAAATCTCTCCAACCCCATTTTATCAGAGCTGCCCTTGTATGAGGAATGTGCATGAGTCACTGAAAGATACAGTGGTTGAATGTCCACCTTTGAGATACTGTTTAGGATAACAGAAACATATCTTTCCTTTTTAAGTCCACAAATTTATAATGAGGACAACAATCAACATGACGCTGCTAAAAATTTCTGTTTTTCAGTTAGGACCGCTCTGGTGGCCTAGTGATTAGAGTGTCTTCCTCTGATGTAGGAGGTTGTGTTCAAACTCCCGCCTAATCATTCCAAAGATTTATAAAATTAAGTCTAACAGCTGCCTTGCTAGTCATTTGGCATTAAGAGGTTACTGTTAGGACTAGTCAGAATAATCTGAATGGGTTGAAAATCATTCTACAAGCCTGCGTTATGCTCCATTGCTAAACATCACTATTAACTGCCACGCTGCAGAAATCGCACACAGTTATGTTATATTTGACATTTATTGCTGCCACAGATTCAGCCTTGCATCTCTTTGGAGAGATAGTTACCTCATATTCCTTGGTGGTCTTACATTTTATTTCTCCACTTTCACATGAATTTTTCTTCTCTGAATTTTCCTTATTACCAATGTTGTGAAAATAATTTACTAAACTCACTTTATTCAGAGTAAATATCATTTTGCTTGACAATTACTTCTAAAGTAATTATAACATAATTCCGTCGAAGAGAGACAGCTCATTAATCATGTAATTGTTAGTTTTAAACACTATTGCATGTTGACATTTATCCTTTATAATTAATTAAATTTAAAGATCATTAGTGTCATTTAATCAGTTCAATATGGAGACCAACCTTAATGTCGTTAAAGTTTCTTTTATTAATTAAATTAGACTTATTCGCTGGATTAAAATCAAAGTGAGCCATACGTGAAGATCTGGTCACATTACAGCAGATCTGCTTAAAACACTGCTAATTAATCATACCAGCTTTTGTTTCGATTTGGTGGCTAGTCCTAAAAATACAGTAAAGTGGTAATGCAGTGCACACATCAACAATTTATTGATGACCACTAGTAGATGTGGTACAGAATGTTAATTTATAGCTGCAAGGGGATGGAATCAAACACTGAGGTCTCCCATGGGCATGAATGGTTAGAAACAGGTAGAGAAAATAATCAAAGCATGAAAATATGGACTCCTTTTTAAAATGGGGCAAAATCACTTGTCTCTGACTAGCTACTTTGATAATTTGACTTGCCTTGTGTTTTATCAGTTTAATCAGGCATATCAGTGTTCTTCAAGAATATCAGTCTTCATCATGAATATAAATATTTATCAAGAATATCAGTCTTTATCATGAATATAAATATTTATCAAGAATATCAGTCTTTATCAAGAATATCAGTCTTCATCAAGAATATCAGTATTTATCAAGAATATCAGTCTTTATCAAGAATATCAGTCTTTATCAAGAATATCAGTCTTTATCAAGAATATCAGTGTTTATCAAGAATATCGGTGTTTATCAGGCATATCAATCTTTATCAAGAATATCAGTGTTTATCAAGAATATCAGTGTTTATCAAGAATATCGGTGTTTATCAAGAATATCAGTCTTTATCAAGAATATCAGTGTTTATCAAGAATATCGGTGTTTATCAGGCATATCAATCTTTATCAAGAATATCAGTGTTTATCAAGAATATCGGTGTTTATCAGGCATATCAATCTTTATCAAGAATATCAGTGTTTATCAGGCATATCAATTTTTATCAAGAATAACAGTGTTTATCAAGAATATCAGTATTTATCAAGAATATAAGTCTTTATCAATAATATCAGTGTTTATCAACAATATCAGTCTTCATCAAGAATATCAGTGTTTATCAAGAATATCAGTCTTTATCAAGAATAACAGTATTTATCAAGAATATAAGTGTTTATCAAGAATAACAGTATTTATCAAGAATAACAGTGTTTATCAAGAATATCAGTATTTATCAAGAATATCAGTATTTATCAAGAATATCAGTCTTTATCAAGAATATCAGTCTTTATCAAGAATAACAGTGTTTATCAAGAATATCACTATTTATCAAGAATATTGGTGTTTATCAGGCATATCAATCTTTATTAAGAATATTGGTGTTTATCAAGAATAACAGTATTTATCAAGAATAACAGTGTTTATCAAGAATATCAGTATTTATCAAGAATATTGGTGTTTATCAGGCATATCAATCTTTATTAAGAATATCAGTATTTATCAAGAATATCAGTCTTCATCATGAATATAAATATTTATCAAGAATATCAGTCTTTATCAAGAATATCAGTCTTCATCAAGAATATCAGTATTTATCAAGAATATCAGTCTTCATCAAGAATATCAGTGTTTATCAAGAATATCAGTATTTATCAAGAATATCAGTGTTTATCAAGAATATCAGTGTTTATCAAGAATATCAGTCTTTATCAAGAATAACAGTATTTATCAAGAATATCAGTGTTTATCAAGAATATCAGTCTTTATCAAGAATAACAGTGTTTATCAAGAATATCAGTATTTATCAAGAATATTGGTGTTTATCAGGCATATCAATCTTTATTAAGAATATCAGTCTTTATCAAGAATATCGGTGTTTATCAGGCATATCAATATTTATCAAGAATATCAGTCTTTATCAGGAATATCAGTGTTTATCAAGAATATCGGTGTTTATCAGGCATATCAATCTTTATCAAGAATATCAGTGTTTATCAAGAATATCGGTGTTTATCAGGCATATCAATCTTTATCAAGAATATCAGTGTTTATCAAGAATATCAGTGTTTATCAGGCATATCAATTTTTATCAAGAATAACAGTGTTTATCAAGAATATCAGTATTTATCAAGAATATAAGTCTTTATCAATAATATCAGTGTTTATCAACAATATCAGTCTTCATCAAGAATATCAGTGTTTATCAAGAATATCAGTCTTTATCAAGAATAACAGTATTTATCAAGAATATCAGTCTTTATCAAGAATATCAGTCTTTATCAAGAATATCAGTCTTTATCAAGAATAACAGTGTTTATCAAGAATATCAGTATTTATCAAGAATATTGGTGTTTATCAGGCATATCAATCTTTATTAAGAATATCAGTATTTATCAAGAATATCAGTCTTCATCATGAATATAAATATTTATCAAGAATATCAGTCTTTATCAAGAATATCAGTCTTCATCAAGAATATCAGTATTTATCAAGAATATCAGTCTTCATCAAGAATATTAGTGTTTATCAAGAATATCAGTATTTATCAAGAATATAAGTCTCTATCAAGAATATCAGTGTTTATCAAGAATATCAGTCTTTATCAAGAATAACAGTATTTATCAAGAATATCAGTGTTTATCAAGAATATCAGTCTTTATCAAGAATAACAGTGTTTAAAAAGAATATCAGTATTTATCAAGAATATTGGTGTTTATCAGGCATATCAATCTTTATTAAGAATATCAGTCTTTATCAAGAATATCGGTGTTTATCAGGCATATCAATATTTATCAAGAATATCAGTCTTTATCAAGAATATCAGTGTTTATCAAGAATATCGGTGTTTATCAGGCATATCAATCTTTATCAAGAATATCAGTGTTTATCAAGAATATCGGTGTTTATCAGGCATATCAATCTTTATCAAGAATATCAGTGTTTATCAAGAATATCAGTGTTTATCAGGCATATCAATTTTTATCAAGAATAACAGTGTTTATCAAGAATATCAGTATTTAACAAGAATATAAGTCTTTATCAATAATATCAGTGTTTATCAACAATATCAGTCTTCATCAAGAATATCAGTGTTTATCAAGAATATCAGTCTTTATCAAGAATAACAGTATTTATCAAGAATATCAGTCTTTATCAAGAATAACAGTATTTATCAAGAATAACAGTGTTTATCAAGAATATCAGTATTTATCAAGAATATCAGTATTTATCAAGAATATCAGTCTTTATCAAGAATATCAGTCTTTATCAAGAATAACAGTGTTTATCAAGAATATCAGTATTTATCAAGAATATTGGTGTTTATCAGGCATATCAATCTTTATTAAGAATATTGGTGTTTATCAAGAATAACAGTATTTATCAAGAATGACAGTGTTTATCAAGAATATCAGTATTTATCAAGAATAACAGTGTTTATCAAGAATATCAGTATTTATCAAGAATATTGGTGTTTATCAGGCATATCAATCTTTATTAAGAATATCAGTATTTATCAAGAATATCAGTCTTCATCATGAATATAAATATTTATCAAGAATATCAGTCTTTATCAAGAATATCAGTCTTCATCAAGAATATCAGTATTTATCAAGAATATCAGTCTTCATCAAGAATATCAGTGTTTATCAAGAATATCAGTATTTATCAAGAATATAAGTCTTTATCAAGAATATCAGTGTTTATCAAGAATATCAGTCTTTATCAAGAATAACAGTATTTATCAAGAATATCAGTGTTTATCAAGAATATCAGTCTTTATCAAGAATAACAGTGTTTATCAA
The DNA here is from genome assembly GCA_030141615.1 of Unio pictorum. Classification (NCBI taxonomy): domain Eukaryota; kingdom Metazoa; phylum Mollusca; class Bivalvia; order Unionida; family Unionidae; genus Unio; species Unio pictorum. The sequence continues at coordinate 4,715,639 of JARLTB010000028.1, read as the reverse complement.
GAATATCAGTATTTATCAAGAATATTGGTGTTTATCAGGCATATCAATCTTTATTAAGAATATCAGTCTTTATCAAGAATATCGGTGTTTATCAGGCATATCAATATTTATCAAGAATATCAGTCTTTATCAAGAATATCGGTGTTTATCAAGAATATCGGTGTTTTTCAGGTATATCAATCTTTATCAAGAATATCAGTGTTTATCAAGAATATCGGTGTTTATCAGGCATATCAATCTTTATCAAGAATATCAGTGTTGATCAAGAATATCAGTGTTTATCAGGCATATCAATTTTTATCAAGAATATCAGTCTTTATCAAGAATATCAGTCTTTATCAAGAATATCAGTCTTTATCAAGAATATATCAACTTAGATAGCTCAATCCAATGATTTATAAAATATCATTTAGGTTTCATCTATTTACTATGCATAACTATACTGAAAGAATAATGTTCTTTTTTTTTTGCTCTTTCCAGCTCTATTTGTCTTCATCATGTCGCTTGTCTTTGCTGAGATGGCTCGTCAAGAGAACTACTTCCCTCGTCCATGGATGAACTATCTCTCATGGTCGTTTGGCTTTAATGTAATATCTGGTTTCTTCATGGCCTTTGCAGGTATCTGTCTATTCATCAAATCCATGATTTTGAAAGACAAACTTTTTGAAGAACCAAGTTCAGAAATCGAAAAGGAATTGCGCATGGCACCTCGCCAGGGAACTGAAAGTATTGAAGGAGCTGGGAGCAAAGTTGGAGAGTCATTTGTGTAAATTTGGACATATTTCATATTTTGTACTTTAGCACACACACAAAAAAAGTTTTTCTTCGATTTGTTTTCTCTCCCAATACATCAGAATGCTTCCTGGTTTCCTTTATCAGAGTTACTTCCCTGGTAATATTGAGTGTTCATTGTCATTAAGAGTTAAATGTCCTCATCATTGAATGCATTGGCCAGGGTCTTAAACCCTAAAAGTTTATCTACTCCTTTTCATTAAAATTTAATATTATTTTGAAAGTAACAAAGCCTTGAATACAAACAATTGGTCTGCTTCAGATCTAACTTACAGTCTCTAAGAAGACTAAAACTGTTTTCAAAAATTGGCTACCTTTAAAGATGCAAATTTTTAAGACATTAATATATATCAACAAATTTTACTGTTTTCTTTCACATATTTGCTAAATTATAAAATGCATGACCTATTTAAGATTTTAAACATTTTGAATTCAAGCTCTTACGTGTTTTTGTATCCAGTTTCAAAAAGTTCTAACTTTGCGCAGAAATTTAATCAGAATTTATATCTGATCTTTTTAACAAGTGTATATATTTCCTCACCTGTTACTAATAGATTGTATGTTGTTGTAAATTAATTGACATATCATGAGAATATATTGTAAATATTTTTCATAATTTTGTGTGTATTATGACATTTATACAATAGGTAAACTTCGTGATAAAAGGATTTAAGTAAACTCTGTAAATAGCATGATCTTAAAATAATGTGAACATTAACATAAACTGTACATTTTTCTTTTCATTTAAAGTACTCTGTATATATCTTCTCCTCTGAAATTAATATTACCAGGAACAAAAGTTAAATGAATTTGTGTTTCCATATTATTTTGATAACCTAATCTCAGTCCATATTTTATGGATGTAAATTGTATCATATTCGGGATGGAGAGAGAAGAATTCTCATTTTTTTTCTTCTGAATTCAGATTTTTTTCTTTTAGGTATGATTATCGGTGACATAGGAGTATTTAGCATTTTCTAATTTGTTATATGTACATAGGTAACAATCCAAAAGCATGTACAAATCTAAAGGCTCTTGTATGGTTTCACGTGCCACTCTTAATTGATTAATATATCCATGTGATATCCATTTTGAATTTGCTTGAAATCATGAACTTTTATTAAAATTTATTTGAAAATTCTACATTCCAAATTATTTTCACAAATTTCCAGATAATATAAATGTGGAGGGATAAAATTTTGGTAAAGGAGTTTTCTGTGTGAATGCATTTAGTGAGAATATTACTTTAGTGCCCAATATGATTGACTGGTACACAGAATAGAGTTCTCAATGTGACAATTTAGACAATAAACACCAGTCAACTTTACTGTCAATAAGTGAAAAATGACAGCAGAAAAAAAAAAGGAGTGAATAATTTGTGAGATAAAACTAGTATTTATAGGCAGTCATGGTCCTGCAGGATCTTGGAGGATTGGATACACCATTTATTGTCAGTTGACTTGGCTTGTTACTGACTTGGGAAAGTACAGGCTAACACAGTCAATATGACGAATAGAAAATTGTTATTAATTAGTCTTGTTACCCATTCTGGACTGGTTGCCTAAATTTAGGAAAATTGATGCTAGGATGGATTGCTTAAATTTAGGAAAATTTAAGATAGGATGGATTGCATAGATTTAGGAAAATCGATGCTGGAAAGTTGCCTTGATTCAGGAAAATTGTTAAGCATATCTCTAATCCCAGGCTATGGTCATTACATTAAAGAGTATGAGAAAAAAAGTACCCTGTCACTAATAACCCTTAAAATAACAGTGCAGGTGTTTTTTTAAATAAAAATCCTCAGATTTCTACCAATTGGTCATGTGCTCTATTAAAAACAAAAACAACAGTTGATGTTAATTTTTCAGTTTGACACCATCTTGAAAATTATGGAAATTGGAAAATGTTGGCACCCAAATAATGGCAGGTTGTCAGTAATTAAATATCTCCAATGTTTTATAAACCTTTTTAAAATTAAATTAAACTTTTTAAAATTAATTTTATAAAGAAGCCACAGTCATGTCATTTTATATCCAGTCCCTGCCTGAGTTTATAGTGCTAAGGTACCTTTGGGCATCAATTGACGAAATGCCATTGACATTCTAAAGAACACAAAAATGGAATATAACAGTGTCTGTAACATTCATCAAAATTAACAAGCTCAAACTGGTCATCTAAATGCTTTCCTTCTGGATCAACCAAGGAATTCCTCCTCTGAAAGTCCTGGAGAAGACTTATTTTAAGTCTGCAACCAAAACACTGAAAATTGAAGAAAATTGTGTGACAGTAATACATGTTCAACCGTTTTATGCTTAGTAATGTTCTGATAATATTTTGTATAATCATTTAATGATTTATTTTATACATTTTTTTTTGTACTTAAATATGTCCATACCAAACAATAAACAATTTCCTTATCTTGTGTTTTATTTTATGAGTTTTGCAAGACGTGCTACTGACAGGATAAAAATATCGCTATTTTTTCATAAATGTTAAGATTACCTCTACCATTTAGAGCACAGTGGTGACATGGTCACAAACACACATGTCCAGATGCATGGATTTTCCTACATTTTTTGTATCATTTTTAACTTATAATATGTATGTTTTTCTCCATTTAATTTACATTTGTTATACTCATCAAGTATTTCTCCATACTGCACAACACGTGTCTAAAAGTAGAATAGTGCATTAGGAACTACTTTTGATTGTAAACCATGTATGGTTTGTTGTAAATGATGGATCATTTGATTATTAGACTTGTATGTAGATAAATTGAACTTACTGGACTCCAAAGAAAAATGAATTTCATATTCCCTAACAAACAATATTTAATCCTGTGTTGTCTCAAGTGTTTATTGAAACGAATATCATACATTTTATACCTTATGATTCCAAAATATCAATAACAGAAAAGAAATGCATGTGCTTGCATTCGGACCAGTCCCTCCAGACCTGTGCATCATATAGAATTGACCCAGGTATTAAATCCAGTCCATCACAATGCAGAATTTGGTTTGATTGACAAACAAAATCCCTCCATTCCGGACCAGTTGGAAAAGTTGTTTCAAGGTTCAGTCATTCACAATATGTCAATTTTAAGTTGATCGATATTTCTTTTTATAATGAACGATTTGGGGCTAGTTATGCTACCAAGTTCAAAGGTTGCTGGTCAGTGCTCAGTGCATATGAATACTGTTATTGTGAATGAATTTATTTACCTATGGTTGTGTAATCATTTTGGAATCCAGCAGAAATTAAATTAGTGTATTGCACTGTTCTTTTTATTACTCAGCTTTCGGTAGAAATGAAACATGAGTCTTTAACAAAAAGCTTGCTACAACTAATTGGGAAAATATGAATTTTTCCACATAATGCAGTAACCTATAGTTATTCATATCTTTTGGTTCAGACTATTTCAGTTCAGTCCAAGAATCCGCTCAAATTCATCAAATATTTTTTTCTGTATATTAAGTATTCTGTAAATCAAATTAATTCCAGCATTTTATATGTGTTAAAAATGCTAGTTTATTCCCTTCTTCTAAGGCTAATTGAAAATTATATTGTGTGTGTGTGTGTGTATATATATATATATATATATATATATATATATATATATATATATATATATATATATATATATATATATATATGTATAGGTCTAGGTTTCTTCCCTTTTTGGTGTGGGGTGCTTATTAATTTATTTAAATTAATACAAAATACCCACCCTGACTCATTTTTGTCAGAAATTGAAGTAGTGATATAGAGATGGAAAGCTCTGAGCCCCCAGTGCCAAAAGTTAAATTAATGAATATACAAATTGAATTTTAAATAACAACAATTTAGTATCATTCAAACAGTAATCTCTCAAGTACAATTCAGCTAATCATATCACTCTACCAAGTGATGGCCTAGTTCATCCTTTGAATTAGTGTATGAAATTTTCCCTTCTGTCCTGAGTCCTACTCATCTTTATGTTTCTTCTCCTTTCCTTGGTCTCCCTCTATTATCCCTTCTACTTCTCCCTCTGTCCTTCCTTCTCTCTTTTGTCTCCCAGAGACTCGGGCCACAGCTGGGTTAATTCCCTCTGGTCCCTAAACTTCTTTTCTTTTGTCTCCCAGAGACTCGGACCACTACAGTGAGTACTTCTGTCTGGTCCCTAAAAGCTTCTAAAGAATACATACACGGATATTAACAAAGCATATACCTTTTGCTACGTAACCCACACTAACATTAGTATCATCAGATAGGCCATTACTGTTTTTGGTCATGCATACATGCCCATCAATTAAAGTACACTTACTTTGCAGTAATATTTCACAACAATCGAGCAAATAATAACTGACCTGTTTCTAAGCTTTCTGATTATTCCCTTATAATTTTGCCATTACGAATGGTCGCGGACTATTTTTATTAACCTTGTCCTGCCCAATATTTGTAACACTACTAACGTTTTGATTCTCAAGATGATATATTTAAACTTAAGATTCTAATGTATGGCACGCCTAACTCAATTCCGATTGGAAGTTGGTTCCAAATGATCAGACATCGCCCCTCCCAACCATCTGTCAAATATGTTTATGATAATAATTCGACAATGCCTTGTTCCAACAAGAAATCACCACTTACCTGTGAACAAGGTTACGTAACTGACTTTGGCAAAAATAAACCGCATGCCTTGAGTTTATGGCTATGTCAATTTACTTGCGGGACACCTGACATTTTGCTGGCAAGAAATTCTAGCATCAGGGTTTAATATACCCATGCAAACAGCTGGTTTCTTCTATACCATGACACACACACACACACATATGTCAAAAACAAAGTAGATGACCTACAACAGACAATGTATGAATTGAATGTCATGAGGTAAAATTGCTCAGATTCTTAAAAAATGAATTATACATACAGAAAAAACATTGCCTGCCATCTTCAGTCAATTCCATGTGAAATATGATGGACAATGTATGCATTGATATGTCCTGATGTAAAACGGATCAGATTTTTTATTTTAAAAATTTGTACATATAGAAGGGACATTGCCAGCCATCTAAAGTCAGTTTCGCGTGACTTATGATTGACAAGTTTGACACAATTAAGGTAACAATTGAATAATCTGGAATGTACCTTAATGAATTGACTTATTCAGTAGTGATGGTGGTGAAAGTGGTTGTAATGGAAGTAGTAGTGGTAGAAGTAGCACTGGTGGTGGCTGTAGCAGTTGTGGTAATGAATGGTAAGTGTTGACAGCAGTAGTAGGTTTTAGAGGATTGCATATCTTGAATTGAGACGCATCAGCTCCATTCACAAATATCTCAGCTGATGTCACTAAAAACTCGTGTGTTCATTAGTACTTTCAAGACTGGACTATTGTAACCTAATTCTGTCTGGTTCGTCTCAATATCTACTGTAGAAACTTCAAAAATTTCAAAACACAGCTGCTCGGATCATCCATATAGTACATGTACCACGATCAGAGCACGCCTCCCCGCTGCTCTGTACCCTACACTGGCCATCTATTCGATCCAGAATCAAAGATAAAATTTGTTCTCTGTGTTACGTTTCATTGACGGACTCCAGTCCAACATACCTATCAGGCCTCACCCATGTGTACACACCAGCAAGATGCATACGCTCCTCTTCTGATAATCGTATACTTATTATTCCCACTATGAAGTCATATGGATAACGTTCTTTTGCATACCAGGGCCCATCAGCGTGGAACGAATTGCTCATTGAAATTAGACACAAAGACAGTGATCCCTTTCATGAGTGCTCTTAAAACACACCTTTTTCGACTGCAAGAACAAACTTCCAGACCTAATAACGTTTGCTACCTTAAATATTTTCATGATGTTTTATGTTTTCTAATTTCATCGTGGTTATTTATTTCGATATTTTGTAGTTATACCATTACAGATGTTGTAAAGCGCTTAAAGGTTAGGCACATTACAAAGTCGTCATTATTATTATGTATATGTTGTTTGTAACCAAACCAGACAGTAAGTATTTTTACCACATAGTAGATATAGTTTACCTATAGTATGTGCGGTTTGATATATTTTTTTTTGTCTTCCACATGTTAAAATATCACTTGATGTTATTCTGATTGGTCCAAAGAAGCCTACGATTGTTTAATGGCGTGGTGGGGAGGGTCGTTTTTTCTGTAACAAAGATATAGATTCCACTGTATATTCAAGCGTGGTTTAAATGTTAACTTACAGAAATAAATAAACTCACCTTTGTTCACAGAAGAATTTGACATAAATGAGTCTCCTAACTGACAGAACTTTATCCAACCAGTGCTGATCTTGACGCAGTATAAATGGGATGCATATCCGACTAAAAAAGAAATTTGTTTACATCTTCTGTGCATTCCAGTCAAATACTGCAAATATCCACTGTCAAATGCATTGCAGTAAATGTGGGAATGTCTGCATCCATTAATCATATTTCACATGAAAATCGCAAGAATGTAATGTTTTGTTCTGAAAGTGGACATTCTAGGGTAAACATGTACTCTAGGCCCACTCTATACCGTATCTAACAATGTGACAGCACATCGCATTGATCGATCTGTTTTGAAAAATGATTTTGTCGTTACAAAATGTTCTATTTATTCGGATGGAACTTTTTTCTTTGATTTGTAGTCAATAAACAAAAAGTACCATCTACTTTTACTAGTTCAACTTTGGAACTATATTTCATGGACGATAAATGAAAGATGCATCGTCTGTTAGAATGAACGACATTATTCGTTCTTCTTTCTATCTAAATAATTTCCGCTGTGATAAAAAAGAATCTCACGGGTCGCAAAAGCTGACATTATTCAATTCGTTTCATATTACCCATTTGAAATCCTCTAAATATATTTTATCTAAACCAAAAGACAAGACAGAGATCAAAGTTAGAATATTTAATCACTCTGACAAAGGTTATTTCTATGGATCAGGTGTAACGGAAAGGAAGATTATTTGCAATATGCTTTGTATTTCGTAGATAGGACGATTTACAAAATTCTTTTTCAATTTTAAACACGAACATTTTGATAATCTGTACCAGAACAAATGTCGACTTTGTTTGAATTGAGTGGTTCTGAGTAACCAAAGGTAGGATGTTACCATTAAGAATCTCAAATTCTTTAAAAGTGACTTGACCACACACACACACACACACACACACACATATATATATATATATATATATATATATATATATATATATATATATATACATGTGTGTGTGTGTGTGGTGCGGCTGGCTTTGTTATGCCACCTCTGTGGTAGGTGTGGTATTATCGTTGGGGTGGGGTGCTTCCAATATTTTATTACAATTATTATATAAATCCCATATATATATATATATATATATATATATATATATATATATATATATATATATATATATATATATTATATTCTTAATCTCATTATACTGGACAATAGCACAACAATCAATCAGACACATCTCTGCACATTACACTCCTGCAAAGTGTACACAGAAATTCAAATATCGATGTTCTGATACATCCTTACATCCAAATTAACTAATTGTACACACTGCAACCGTTTTCCAAACTTACAAGTCAATTCAACAGTTGCAAAATTTAGAATATTGCATGAATAAATCCACTAGTTTACTACGAAGTTACTAAATAGCAAATTACAATATTAATTGTGACAACGAGCTAGAAATCTACATAATTCTCTACATAATCATAGCTCACTTCTCAAATACGCATGTAAATTAAAGAAAACGAAGGTAATTCTTCCTTCCAACGATTCTAGTAATGAAGTATACATACTACAAATAATTACAATTATATTGCTGAAATTTGCTGCAACAATTGAGCAAACATCTTACTGACCATTACGAAGCTTTGTCTTTCTTAAAATTATCTAAGTTTCCCGGCCAAATTACGAGTGGCTTTCTGGGAGTATTGCTTTGACCAGTACATGCGTATTAGAGAAATGGTATTGAGCCGTACGTAGAGAATTATTAGATGCAAGGCAGAAATATGTAGATTACTAGCTTCAGGTCAAAAATATTTTCGTAATTCGCTATTAGGTTACTTTTTAGTAAACCACTGCATTTAGTAATGCATTATGTTAGAATTTACATATGCTTGAATTTTATTTGGATAATGGTTAAAGTCTGTAAGACTAGTTACTATGGACGTATGCATATATCAGAGCGTGAATATTTTAATATTTGCCTACTTTGTGTGAGTTGCAAGGTAAGGAAATGCGTCTGATTATTGTGATATTGTTTAGTATAACAGAATTAGGAATATATATTGATGTGACGCAATTCATTGATGTGTGTGTGTGTATATATATATATATATATATATATATATATATATATATATATATATATATATATATATATATATATGAAATAATCGATACTGTATTCGATTATGTTTTTTGTTTTATCCCTACAAGAACGTATGGTTATCTCGATGTAAATGAATGCGTGACCGAAGAAATTTATCAGCCGTTATCTGATGATAGGCTGTGTGTAGTGTGAGATGAGACGGCTAATGAAAAGACTATACCTTTCTTGTGTTTTCACAGTAATCTTTTTAGGGAACACATAACTTCCGGTTCCAGTTCTATTGAGTCCCGTGTCTTCAAGAAGTGAAACTAGCCGAAACAGTCGAAGTTGACAAAAGTACAGTCGCGGAGGAGACAGTGGAGGGGGAGGAATATAAAGATCTCGAGGTGTAGGATAGGAAGGAATTCGGGAAAAGTTCGGGATGAAGAGAAGGAATTGGGAGAAATAGGAGATAGAAATGATACAACAGATGAGTAGAAATACAAGGGCAGGTGGAAATCACTCTCACACTACTGATAATCAAGTGATGCAATAGGCTGTGTGAAGAGTCGAGCTGAAGGAGTGCAATTGGAAATTTGAGTCATTTGGTTATTGACTGTTATTAAATTGTTATTCATTGAATTTTAACCATTTTGTATATTAAACCATCTTATCGTCAGCATTGCTGACTGTGGGCTCGGAGCTTCTATAATAGTTTACATAGCATATTGGGAACACCCCAACCCAATCATAACAATCGTCACAATCTAATATAGTTTATTTTTCTTAGTTGCCGTACTCGATCTGAAATTCTTTTCATGCAAACCCCCAAGGAAATACTGAGTCACATCTAGCTGGTCATGAAATAAGGTCATCTTTTCGTTCAATTTTTATGTGATTATTATAGATGCCAAGAGCAAGTGAGAGAATTAGAATGAAAATGTGCCCGTGTCATGGCTACATGCTCTGTGGCAGCTGCAGAGAAGGTGAACAGACAGAAACTAATTCAGACAAAATCAGAAAATAAACCGAAACTATTTCAGACTAAACTAAAAAATGAAAGTTTCGGTTTCAACCGAAGTTTCTTTTTGTCAACCAACACTGTTGCGAAATCGAAAAAACAGAAATTGCCTCTGACATTTTTGTCGTGGTTTTGTTAGCTGCTATGGTTTTAACCGAATATTTTATTAAGTCCGATACGATATCTTGATCTAGGGTCATGCAAATTTATCGTTACAAATCTGACTGAGCGTGACTAAAGAAATTTCTAAAATGAATTATGTCCATATCTCCACTGCACCAAGTCAGGTGAATATTTAGTAGCGTATGAGTGTCAACTCCATTGAACACAGCAAGAATATTACAGTTGTCCCTGATCACTGTTGGTACTTGAGTATACCTCTGAGTATCATATATCACGTCAGTATTTTTATGCCTACCCCGTAAAAATATACTAGCGGGATTTGTTTAGCATCACATCATCGTACACAACTAGATTGTTAATACTTCCATCAATACAATCAATACTCGGAGATTCTTCGATAAAATCCTTTAACACTTCAAAACATCGCTGATCGTCTACACTCGGGGTTACCAAATATAGTTTATCCGATTTCATCCATCTCGTTATCAAATTAAGTAACAATTGTGTTTTACCGCTTCCAGACGGAACAATTATAATCATTCTGATTGAATTCGGCAAAATCGCATTTTGTTTAACAGGTTCCCGTCATCGGGTAGCTGAATAATCAGTTACATTTATGTTATTATAAATAATTATGGATCTATATTATGTTAAATGTACGACGCGTACTTGCACAAACGACTTGACAACAATTACAACAAGCAATAACAGATCAGCACTTGCTGGTAAGTGTGTACAATGTGGTACAATTTTTTTTCTATGAAATCGGGTAATGATTTTTAAAACAAAACGAAGAAGTGATATTGCAGCAAAATTGACAAAACTTACAGGGATTCCATGGGCAAAATATCAAGGAGAAAACACCTTCCAGGGTATAGTTATTGTGGCCCTGGAACCAGACTCGACATCAGACTTGGTAGCCAAGACCAATCCCGACGCGGAGAATATCCAATACACGCTATTGATAAGGCGTTTCATGCTCATGATGTTGCTTATAAAAGTAGCAATCTGCAACATAGACATATCGCAGATGTGAAATTGATTCATGCGTTGAATTATATCACTGATAAATCTTTCAAAGCAAAAATTAGCATCCTGGTTAGTAAGATATGCGATGAAGGGTAAACTGGTATTAGGAGCTGGTAATTAATAACAATATGGAATCTATTTATTATTCCCCAAGAGGATACTGGCGGGGTAAATCAGCAATCGATAAACTCGCTAACACCGCAAAGTAAAAAATACCACCGTGGCAGATTGGTTATCCAAACAGGCGATATGGCAGATTTATTTACCCCTTCCTAAAAATATTCACTTTGCACATTTTGATGTCAGCGTCTCTAATGAAGTTCATCAGGCTGATATATTATTTCTGCAGCATGATACTGTTAATAAACACACATACAAATACGCGCTAACCGTAGTTGATGTTGCGAGTAGATACAAACAAGCTGAACCATTGTTGACCAAGTCATCAACTGAAGTAGCTTCTGCATTTAAAAGGATTTATCGACGAGGTCCTCTGCATTGGCCAATTCTATTACAGGTTGATCCTGGCAAGGAATTTCAGGGTGCTGTGTTATCAAAAATGAAACATCATAATACCACGTTACGACGAGGACATACTGCAATTGTTGAACGATTTAATCGGACACTTGCTGAGCGGTTATTTGGATATCAACACGTGAAGGAATTCATCGAAGATAAACGATCTCGTCAATGGGTCAAGAGATTATCAGGTGTGATAGCTGCGCTAAATAATGAAATTACTCGAACAATTAATATGAAACCTGTTATCGCGATTTAAAAATGATTTTTCAAAACAACGAATACTCGGCAATGTTACTGTAAGATATTTATATGAACCAGGTGAACTTGAAGGTGTAATAAAAAGAGCTACTGATCCTATTTGGAGTGTCACGTCGCATAAAATATCTAACATAATAAGATCCACGGGTAGACCCGCAATCTATAGATTAGATTCAACTGCTCCTCAGCGTGGATTTACACGTAAACAGTTACAAGTGATACCCGAGGATGCAAAAATTACAGCCGCGTTGTATTAACTACCACCTCTGCGCCTGTTACACTCAAGACAGGTCAACATCACATTATTTCTGGTATGACCAAGACTGCTATTTTTTCTATCTACGGTAAACTGGCGAGGATCTTTATCTGAATACTGCCAACGCATTTTATAATTACAGCTTGCGTAGTGATTATTCTGTTGCTGTTTCAGCGTAATTATAAATTCAACATCAATATCAAATTCTTGTTTATTTTTCTTATCTTGTTGTTTATTACCAGCGAGTTTTTTTATATTATATCATCGCTGACAATATCACTGATTGTGGTGTCATTAGCATCTAGAACAACTCTTCGAGGTTGATTTATTCTTCGTACGCTGGACACTGCGAGATAAACTAAATTCGACCACTCTATGCGATCATCTACGATCCAAACAATCGTATCGGATATGGTCAATCCCTGCGAAGAATGTATCGTCATTGCGTATCCTAGCGTCTACGGAGATTTATCAGCGCGCAATGCATCTTCGACAACACTGATATCAACCAACACAATATCATTTAGCACAAGAGTTTGTTTTTCAGTCTGTCCTGGAATATCAACTTCAATATTTTGTCTTCGTGAATCAGTTGGTCTATAACACAGTGGCACTGGAAGTGTTACAAATTTTTCTTTATGTGTTTGAAACAACCGCGCTTGAAGTGTGTCTCTGATTATCTTTCTACTTGCCACTATCTAATCGTTTGGTCTCCACTTTTCCTAAAAAAGCATTTAATGGGGTTTCTGATATTATTTCACGCGCTATTTCACACTGGATTTTATCCGGTTGTAATCTCATTAATTTCTTGAACTCACTTAATTCTGGATCAAGAGATCTATGATCAGTGTTAATTTCCTCATAATAATCTACACAATTTTTCAGCCAATCATGCGGAGACAAACCGACAAATGGTGGTGGTTGACCATGATCACCACACATTATCACAGCTGTATTTTTCAGTAACAACCAATCAAGAAACATTTTTAATATATATTACGACACTGTGCATATCTCATCCCAAAAAAAAGATTTCAGGAATAGATTTCTCACCCATTCCATCAGGAGTCCATGCGCCACCTTTCCATCGAAAAAAAGTGTGATAAATGCAAGAATTCACTCCTCGCTGTTTCATCTCTCTTGCAAATCTGTGTGTTGGAGTTAGCACAATCATGTTTAATTCGATCACTCGTGTTGTTTTTCCAGTTCCACCACACCCGTTTAAGTAAACGGTTTTATATCTACATATTGGATCGGATAACGAAGGGGCTTTCGATAGTTCTGATATTTGTTTATTTTTTATGTAATCATCTGCAATCGTAACATCTGCTGATTTAGAATAATCGTGTAACATTTCTTTTTTTATTCTCCATGATCCCCAACACTCACCAGAATTTGTAAATTCAGCCACTGCTTCGCTATGTTTGATATCTATACAAAATGAATTAGTGGCGAGCCTAACAGCAAATTCAGGAAATCTATATATCATCGATAGCAAATTGATAGAAGCACAAGCCAGGATAGAAGCCCTTAGATGTACGTATTGCGGAGAATTTCCATCGTTGTAGCTAACAATTGTACCGAACTTTGTTTCATAGGACAAGAAAGCATCTTTACGATCGACATATATATCTATAAATTTTGTATCCGCGATTATAAACTCGTGTTCAATATCATCTAGAATTAATCGTGAATAATGTCGCTAATGATCATATGCTCCACACTGGGTGAATTTACCAAGTATTCTTCTACCGAGATCCTTTGCATGTTTATTTCTGACTTCAAAGATCTCCTTGGATGCTTTAACAATATTTTCTTCGTCAAGATGAGGACAATGTTCTATGCAATCATTAATTATACTATCAAGACTATCGGGCTATCGGGTTGTGGTAACCAAATTTTAGTTTTTATGATATAATTGCCTCGGAGACAGTCAGCGATATCAATATTTTACAATCGATCATATACCGTAATAACACTATTGGTACCCAGTGTTTTTTCAGATAAATGTCTACCAAACCAGACATAACAGCATTGATGAAGTCTTTTAGCGATTTCGAATGATACTAACGAGAGAATCCGATTAGATCAGGTAAAGGTAAAGGCCCATTAATCGCATCTCGTGTCATCGAGTGGGTGGGATGCCCAAATCGTATAAAATACCCAGAGCACTCTCCATACCCGAGAAAACTCCCTGGATAACACGCAACAATATCAACCGATAAACATTTTTGGGATCATATTTGGTATTCCATAATCTACTGTGTTCATATTTAATACAACTGGTTTGAACATCTGAAAGAAATTCAGAGAGTGTTGGTTTCCACAGATTTTTCTTTCTCGCGAAATGAGCTGCAACTGACGGGATTGTAAAACAGTTTGTTAGTAATTCCTCACCGTTAGATCTTACAAGTTGGTAAAATTTACTCTTCGTCTTCAAAACTCTGAAATAACCACACTGACACAGGATCGTTTTAACTTTCCGCGTGAATAAAATCAAGCCAATTCCACCCCCACCCCCGAGTTCTCTTGGGAGAACTCTACTGGTAGATATTTAATGGTTCTATCCCGCAGAAATATTGTTACAATCTTGACTGGAGCTACCTTTGATTTATATTTCGATTCGTATAATACTTCTCCTGTTAACGTCAATACTGTTATTGGGAATTTTAATATCTATTCTAACGCAGTCACATTTTGAATTGTGGCCTTAGCATCTTTGACTGCTAGTGCCCATTCATTTATTTTGTTACGTCTTATATCTGTCAACTTGTTTCCACGTAACGCATTTGTAAATTGCTCTATTACTCGTTCGGCTACACAATTTATCATTAACGAAGTCAACGATGACACTTGCATAGGTTTTAATTTCTCAACAATCGGTTTTTCATTTATCGGATAAATCCCATAAACAATTGCGCTTACAGGATAAGCTCTCTCGTAATACGGTTTGTCAATTCCAGTAAACGCTCCTGGGTTGGAATCCTGACTCACGGTGACAGTCTTTTTATTTTTCAAGATAGGATCGAATTTATCACGAATAATCCAACTATATATTTCTGAACAGATAATGAATTTCACTCTGAAAAAATACTTTCGATGGTCAAGATGCATTATTATTCCTTATTGGTCGTTCATGGTATCATCGACACTGCCATCAATTCTAAATGTTGAGCAACAACGAGATGCTCCGTCGCTCTTAAATTCGTTAAAGGCATCATTGATTTTAATGATTATGCTTCTATCATGTATTAGACCTTTTTTGGTGCATCTATGGAGACTCTATCGAGAGTGAATTTATCATTTTTCCAGGGTTTGATTTTGGACAATTTATCAAACTCCTACATATTATAATTGAAACATGTATTTAAAAAAAGAATTTATAAATAATGAATCACTGTAAATGGCTAATGATAGGATCGGTAACTGTTTGTAACAAATCATGCAGAAATAAATTATGTGAATATCATTCACAGAGTGTGCGAAGAGGAAGGTTAGGTCCGTTACCTTGCATACGATGCGCTGTTGGAGTACGAAGGAGTACGAAGAAAGACACAGCTGTGCCTCCAATGTGGTGGTAAGTGATACAGAGAGCTTAAGCGCTATGGCAATTATGTCAAAGTCTCTAACCCCGAATCTGTCCCTGACAGCGTCAATGATAATGTCATAAGAACTACTCATGACTATATTACTAGATTTTCAATAAATAATAATTAAACCAAATAATTAATTGGACAAATAATATATGTGTATATAAATGAGACAAGAATTTCAACAACATCCTACGATCATCCACTATGAAGCGTCTTGTGATGGTGTAGTCAGACACTGAAGACTGAAAAAGCCAGTGAGGCTTGTCAACAATCAGGGGTATTTGATATTTACTGCTGGAGAGAAAAGTCATCTTAATCATAGATTTTTATATGAGTGTTTCAATGGATTGATCAAAGATGGTTTTGTAACTGATCACATTGATTCAAATCATTGGAATAATTCTTTAATTAATTTACGAGCTATCACTCAGAGTCAAAATGCTGCACTGGGGAAAACTGGTTCTTGTAAATCCATTGGAAAAGGAGCGGTTAAATCTGTCAACATAGAAGCTAACGAAGAAAAAAACATTTCAATGGTTGAATAGCGCCAACAAGTATTTTGATATTTGTATGCGTTCGATTCGATATCTTGCAGAAAATATATATGTCAGCATTTTCAAAGCGATTTGGAAACAAAATTCGATTTACATACATCTGAATTCCATTTTTGCTACACGCGAGATAACTCTTTTATTAATGTGTAAATAATCCTATTACCGGAGGGAGATTACTCTTTTAGTAATGTTTGTATAATCCTATAAGGGAAATAACTCTTTTTTTGTTGTTACGGAAATACCTCTACGATCTCATGGGGAATAATCACATATTATATTTAATTCTATCTCTGATCTATATTTTTATTCTGTCAGAGATCGAGTCAAACAAGTATTTAGAACAGCATTATTTTTTTAATACTTCTGTCAGGTATATTGCTTTGTTTAGATTCTGTCAATAATCACAATTAAGGAAAAACGAAACTACAAATCACAAACCCTTGTTGTTGATTTCCGTGTATAAGTTAGCTTATATAGTATACAGCAGATTTTACTACTGGAGCTCCAAGCCATGATCGAAGTTCAAATGGAAACCAGTCTACGTCACATTGTCACTCGGTGTGAATGTGTTTTTATGACGGAGATTGGTTTCAGTTGAATGTAGAGAAGGGCCCCAATATAATCCTTCGTATGTATTGTCCCATATAATCCTTTGTGTGTGTGTACCGTCTATATATAATCCTTTGTCTGTGTACCGTCCTATATAATCATTTGTATGTGCCGTCCTAATTGTCAATATCTGTATATGTTTGTATATAATTGTATATAATTATAAATAGCTGTACATATTTGTATATAATATATGTACTCTCGTTGAGCCTGTTGGATTGTCAATGGCTTTTCAAGGGTTCATACGAGAAATGTGTAGTCGTTATATATACCTTGGTTAAGATAAATATGTTGTGTCGTCATCCACCAAACACTCTTTCTGAGGTTCTAGACTGTTGTTTGACAGGTTAGAGGCTCACAATGGGGGTTGTGTTTCGTGCTGCCCCTGAGCCTACTCAGATGCGTAGTTATCTTTGGGGCTCACATGGGGATGTGTTGTCTTATATATGTAACCTCTGGACATGTGCAGACATTTTAGGAGTCACATGGAGTCTTTCATATATACCTTATATGTATATCTCTACCATAATAAGATGTCAATGACTCCTTAAAACGACAATATTGTATTGTCGCTATATACCTTAATTAATATTTTTATGTATATATCTACCGTGATAAGATGTCAATAACACCTTAAAACGAAAAGAGATTGTGTCGTCGTAAGAATACTGTAAATAATGTATATACAATGATGTATATATACGCATAAAAAAGAAAAGTGGTCAAAATTGACCACCATTGTTTTGGAATATTTATATGTTAGATATATTTATATATTAGATATATTTATATATTAACGATAAATATTATTATATAATGATTTATGAAAATATAAATGACATAACTTCTGCTATTACGGATTTGAAAAATCAAGGAATAAAATTATCAGATTAATTAGATTGTGATCAATTTTTTTCTGATTTTCTATATCTCGAAGACATAGCGTTAAGTAACAAATATTTTCTACCGTCTCAATACAGATTCATTAAAAAATACAACAAGCCGTTAACGAATCATTAGCATATAACAGCGATGTAAATAAATTCATTCCGCTATTTACCACAGTAGAAAAGATTAGGTCTATTCTTGGTAGAAAAAAAACAATCAAAAGAACTCATTAAACACAGCAACACGCTACCACGAAGTTAAAAACGAAATATAGTAACACGCTACCAGAAAGTTAAAAAAAGTCTTCTAGGTATTAATAGTGAAACTAGATCAGTGTTATTATTTTTTTTTGGCACTCCGCGCAACACGGAAGAAAAATACACTGAAATCTTCAGACGGAATCTTACGATGGGAAATCGTTTAGGCAAAAGTATTTACGATGAAAATGTTTTTAGGAGTCCCATACAGACTAATTTGTAGTATTTCATCACTTAAGTCTATAAGATTATTGGATTGGTCAGTGAGTTTAAAATTAATTCTCGTTAATGAATCATTATGACTTCGCATATACACTTGGTTGACCTGTTCCTGTATGATTAAAAATCAGGGTGCAACAGTTGGTGCAAACGAATATAAAATGTATCCTTGCTGGGCTTGATTTGACCTTTCGAGATTTATTTGGTAACTTCCATCAATAACATCACATACTAGATTTACTGGAATCACCGAGGATATATTAACATTTTGAGGAGTAATATGCCTACCACCATTATCTGGGTCATCATTATGTTTGAGGATAGTTGAACTCTCATACTGTCGTATCCTTGCGGCGAGTATTTGTGGGAAGTACTCATCGAGGATATCATTGGTTGATATTTTTAGTTTGTCTTATACCCGGGGAACTTGAAATTCGGCAATTCAGCATCTGTTACCTTGTGTTTGAGTAAAAAATAAATCTATTTTGTTCGATTATCGCTGGTGTCCACATGATCCATTGCTGCTTGGACTACTCGTTGGTTAAGATATCGGATACAAACCGATTCAATATGTCTACTTGTTTAAAGATTTTACTCCGAGAATTTGTTATATCAATAAGATATTCTTGGAAGTATTGCCGTGGTTGTTGTCGTTGTGTTTTATGTAATTGATTAATTTCTTTAAAATATTTAGAAATCATTCCTTCCTTAATAATTTCAGCTGCATACTCCCCCTCTCTCCTCCCTCTCTCAGTATGAATTGGGTATTAAAAAAAAGCCAACTCTGTTCTCCTCCCCTTATTTCACTAGAACTACCAACTATTGCATTTTTACCATCATTTAAATGTCTTCTGTATGATAGAACAATTTCGTGGTATGATTGTACATCCGTGACATAATCAGATTTCGTTGGTTCAGGTATTTGTAAAGATGTCCGTGGAGGGATTTCAGGCCATCCTAGCACGGTACTTATAAAAAAAACGCTGATAGATATCTAAGAGTTAACTGTGTGACTTTATCTCAATCGCGGATGATAATGTTGGTTCATGAACTGTTATAGCGATTTTTTCATTCTTTTTCCGTAATGGAATTTATTCTATGCTGAAATTCATTATTGATCTAATCGATTTGGTAAGTCCCAGATGGTAAAGAAACTATATTCCAATCTGGAGTTCCGTCTGGTTTATTTTTACTCGCGAACACCAATAAATTATTCGGATGCTGACCACCAAATGGTTTTGATATAATATTTAGCTCACTGTGGTATACTCGTAATTTTGCTAATTCTATTTCTTTAACCGTAATTGCAGTGGGAAAATTCACACTGAATTCAGGGTTGGTTGAGGTTCTTGAGCTCATGGTTGTCTTTTGCGGCGTTGTGTTCGTGGCTATTCGTTGAAGTAATTCCGTTGTTGATGTTGATGTTATTGTCTACATTGACATTGTCATTGTTGTTGTTATAATTGTGTTTTTTTTCTTCTAATTTTGATGTTACTGTGTGGTAAATGTATAGATGTTCATCATCGCGGAGAATTCTTTATCCGATATTGTTGTGTCATCGAAACTAAATGATATCAGTGACAACAATTAGGAATACGCGGCTGATGCAATATGTAACTTAATTATATACTCGTGTAGTTTATTCTGACTGCATGTTGATATTTTTTGTGATGATGCTAAGAATCCCTGTAATTGTTGTCGCTGATGACACACGAATTGTGACAACTACAGCTGCCAGTGCTGTTATTGCTGATAACAATATACCCGTTCCAGCAATTACACTTGAAACCGAATACACAATAATGTAAACCTGTTAATTCGCCTGAGATATTTTTTTTATCTTCGCGCTATATTCGTCAATAAGATTTTTAGTTTAGTTTGAAACTCATGGACTTTATCATATCGATGTTGTTGGACATTCGTTATACTATTTACTTAAATCAATTACATACTCTACGTAGTATGTCATTGATGCCCGAGCTAAATTACCACTGACAGAGGTTATTGTACATGTTTCCTTGGCACCCTTATCTATTATTGCAGTTGCAGTATTAATTCCCGTAGATGTACCCGATGACACATTAAGCTGTACTGGTGAAAACAGGGTCAATATATAGATACCCTTGACTTCAGCGATAATATCAATAATATCATTTTGAGGTGTCCAGGCGAAAGATCCATGATGTGTCGAGTACACTGTATTAATATTTTGTTTATGTGGTATTCTGATTTTATCAAGCCGGGTCGCGATAGCAGGAAAATCAAAAACGATATTGTCCTGTGTTTGTTTAATCGTATCGATATTTCTTAAAATATCAGAAAGTTTCATTGGGACAGTCATCGGAGTATCAAAGACAATATTCATGGTTTCATCCGATTTTCTAAAATTCCTACGGAGGTTTGCTAAAAGACTACATGAATATCATACTCGGCTCGTAGTGTTGTTAGTTTATCATCTGTGGTTTTATGCTCACCATATAGCGTAGTTAGTTTATTGTCTAACACATCTACATATTTTTCGTCACAGCATCAGTGTCCAATGTTGGATCGGCCAAGTGCGGTTATTTTATTTGAGTTCATGTTGAGAAGTCCTGTCATTGTATCACCGGATGTTTTTACTCGATTGTTAATACAATGTATCACAGTTGGTAAAAGAACTCCTGGTTTAATCTTACTGGTGGAATCAAACACTCTGTATCCACTTCCAGTCGCCTTCTTAAGTGCCATCCCAGTGGCGGTATCAACAGCTCCGAGAGCGGCAGCTTTCGCGACCGCGGGGGCGGCGGCAGCAAATAGCGCTGATAACGCAGCGAGAAGATGAAATATACCACTTGATTTTATCATGTCTTTGATCGCGGACGCAGAGAGAGTGACCTGAACACCTTTTTTATCTTTGCTTGCATCATTGAAATGCTTAATTTGACGAGCTGTCAGTAATAAATTATTCTGACCACCAGACATTTGATTGTGTTTTAACGATATCATAGTTCCACATTTTTAGCTGAATCCGATTGCATCTTTTTAATCTGACCAGGAGTCTAACACTAACGTGACTATATGACATTTTATTTAATACGCGATTGATCTAATTGTCTACATGTTTTTGGACCACTAAATGTTTTCTATTGGCTCATCAACTACACTCATTCGTCCACCAATACCTTCGAGTAGCATTGATTCATCACTGCCAATGACGGAAAATTGCTCTGTAATCACCACCATCAGCAGGAGGATTAGTTACACGAGCGTCGAAGTATATGTCAACGACGAATTGTTTAGTTAAGTCAAGATGTTCCAACGAAAAGTAATAAATCGGTTATAGGTTTCTAAAATCAAATTGTGATATTTGCAGACCGGTATCTACACTTTGATCATGTGCCATAAATGTCAGCAAACAATGATATGCGCGCGCTATTTGATTTTGTTCGTAATTAAGCAAAATATTTACAGATGGTTCCTGTTGACCGTTTATTCTTAACGAGATTTGGTTAACACCCAATTGATCAAATATCATATGGCTGTGCTCCTGAGAATTTAATCTCGCAACATCCTGGAATGAAATAAATATGTGTCGAGGCGCAGAAATTCCCTTGTTTGATGTAACATGCCATGAAAAATCTCCATTAATGCGACTCTGCAGATTTGCTGTTGATGCTGTTAGCCATGACAACAATGATTTACCACCTACACTCATACATTATAGTAATTATTTTATTTGCGCCGATCGATGGAGTCATTTTTGACATCCATAATGTAAGTTTTGTTATATTTACTTTACCAGCAGGAACATCAGCATGTCGCCAGATTGCATCATTATCATCCCCTTTTCGCACGAGGACAACTGTGTGTTTAGCTCCGAAGATAACTTTTCTAACATTTCTACAAAATCCAAATATATGATGCAGTGGAATCGCGCATGAAAATAATCTACGCGGTCCCTTCAACATTAATGTACGTGTTGCAAATCCTAGGTTGTAATTAGGATTAACATCTGTGACATCAAAATCAGCACCTGGTCTCACATATCCAGCTGGTGGAGCAGCAACCGCAGTATCCCGTGTTGTCTTTACCCTAATATATTGAATACGTTCAGCGTGATCATTAACATCCTTTGAGAACATCATAGATGGTCCAGTCGATCTTGTATAATCATCTGAATATCTCGCTAATCCCACTATTGTTGTAGCGATATCAACATTATTCTGAATAGATTCAATCTCTCTATTATCAATCATATATGTAGCGCTACCAAATAATGCCATAATACCATTACTGACGAAACCAACTCAGAGATTTGCGTCATATGGCGTGTTAGCTTCAACATTTGTTACAAGTTCTCCTTCAACTTCAATAAATGCTTCAGCTGGTAGATATTTACTCGTATCATGCACCTGAAGTTCGATTCTCCCTCGTTCATTTGGTTGTATTGCGTTATACGGATAAAAGTAATAATTATTTAGAGAATCATCTTTTCGCACTGGGGCATCCATATCCAATGCTGGGTTGGGTGAAGAGTTGAACATTTTATTATATATTTCTTGATCTAAATCGAGATCTCGATGACTTTGTCAGGCCATTTCCCGCTATCATATTTGCAGTAATATTCCCCTGAGCATCAAATCCTTCATTTAGTCGCTCTGCTTTTTTTTGATTCCCAGCGCTGTTTATTATTTTACTAACACTCGCAGGCATAATCTCCGTAGATGGTAGTTTTCCCGGTGGTGGTTTTCTTCGTCGTCGAATCAGCGTGATTAGTTTTTCCTTGGCCATGGAAAATGCTTTACCGGCAACATCACCAACAGCGCTAATACCCTTATCACGAATAACATCAATAGCTTTCATCGATAATTGTTTTGCGATTGGTGCTATTTTTGAAGCCATCCTTGCAAATAACCCTTGAACAACATCACCGAGACCATCTCCATAATACATCTTATAATTGGGCAATCGTGAATTTACTACGTAGATCGTGGTTGGTTTGTTGTGGTTGTAGTGTATGATCATCTTATCTAATTATTATTTATCTAATCGCATTACTAACTGTCATGGACAATCAATCACCGGTGACATTAGTCACTGTGATCATCATCAACGAGTTCATCTATATATTTTCGATATACACTGATACCCCCGATAAGAATTTATAATCGTGATATGTTGGAGAGAATATTATTAGGACAGGGAACATGACCACTGCCATGGCTTCCAGAATGAGAAAATCTCTCACCACTACTAAAACCAGTTGCGCCGTGCGTATCATTAGATTCTTCAGGTCCAAATCCCAAATTTGCTAAAATATCATCTTTTTCTTCAGGTTGCGCAGGCAACGAATAAGGTGTCGCTTGCCGTTGAGATCGTGATCTATAAACTCTATCAAGTTTTTGCACTTCTTTTACAAAATTATCAAATTTGAGATCATCATTTCTGGCTTGTTTTTTTGTTGTAATATACACGATATATCCACTTATAAAATTACCATCGTTTATGGTGGTATACTGTGGTTCTAAAAACTATCTTTGTTTCAAACTTGCTAATGTTGCACGAGGTAAATCATCTTCCCTAATTTCTCCGAGCTGTTTAATAATACCCTTTTTAAATCTCGCTATTAGTTCAATATTTTCCTTTATTGGTATGGGTTTAGGCGCAAGTTCCTTTTCCATCAGCGATTCCAGCACAAATATCTTTAAGTATTTTCTCGTCAACAGGTGGTGGTTGTTCAGCAGTTTTATCAGCTGGAAGATTTTGTAAAAGTCTAGATGTTTCCCCGGTTCTCTCCGTGATTTTTCTAAGTTCAGGAAGAACACCTTTCTTTGTTTTTTCCTCATCTTCTTCTTTTCCATATATAACCACTTGAGTGGTTGTTGTAACAGGTTTGACTAATTGTTCAGCACCTGTTGAAAAATCAACTTCAGCTTCCTGTCGCTGTTGAAGTTTTTGTCTGACAGAATCTCTCACGGGGATAAATCTCTTTATTGCCTCTAATTGCTCTCGAGCTGGTCTCGTTGTAAACGTTTCTCCTACCATTATTAGTCATGTCATATGATTTAATTGTAGCAGATAACAAAACCACGACAACAATGTCAGAGGCAATTTCTGTTTTTTTTTTTTTCGATTTCGCAACAGCGTTGGTTGACAAATAGAATCTTCGGTTGAAACCGAAACTGTCATTTTTTAGTTTTATCTGAATTAGTTTCGGTTTATTTTCTGATTTTGTCTGAATTAGTTTCGGTCTGTTCACCCTCTGCTGAAACTGTCATTTTTTTAGTTTTGCCTGAATTAGTTTCGGTTTATTTTCTGATTTTATCTGAATTAGTTTCGGTCTGTTCACCCTCTCTGCTGCTGTGGCTTATTTCTCCTCAATGTTTGTCAGTTCGTATTGTTCAATCTCAGTAGAATACCGCAAATGTTGCATCTGATATATACATGCGCATATCTGAACATTGAACGGAAATTATAATGTAGCCTCGCATTTTATGAAGCATCTACATAAGATTTTAAAACAAGTACTCTCTCTCTCTCTCTCTCTCTCTCTCTCGCTTTCTCTCTCTCTCTCTCTCTCTCTCTCTGCTTCTTGATATCTTTAAATCAATGAAAACGGCAATTAGCAAACTAAGAATGAATGTGTAGTACAAATTGAAGGCATCACCTCTCCCCCAGTATATTGTGTATTTGCGAAATTTGTTGTTTTGTTGAGATTTAATATTTGATTAAAGACTCTAACTGACTGCCTAGTCCCCTTCTCAGGGAAATTGTAGGCCACACCCACCCGTGGGTGTGTATGTTCTAGAACAAGGAGGTAAAGTTAAATTTCCTAGTATCCCCGTGGGGTAGTTAGACCTAGGGTCATGTTTTATAAAGCTTGTAATGTTTAATAATACTAAAATAATAATAATAATAATAATAATAATAATAATAATAATAATAATATAATAATTATGATCATCACCATCATCATTATTATTATTATTATTATTATTATTATTATTATTATTATTATTATTATTATTAAATGTACTAAGAAGCACATGTTCAAATTGATGTTTGTGTTCTTTGGGTTAAAGTCATTTTTAAGCACAAGATGGGCATTAAATGGCGGCCAGTATATTTCGTGCAGGAAGAACCCTGCAAACCTGTGTAAGATATATCGACCCAAGCACGGGAAGCTTCTTATAAGCTTTCTCAACTATCCGCATTAGCCGAGCCCCAGTTAGGAACTCTGGGGAGATGGCATGATGTCATGATCGAATACCAGCAAAGGAAATTTATCTTATGTAAAAGAACATTAGAGTAAGTTTCCTTGGTGACTCAAAGAAGCTATTTCTTTTCTTTTGTAAAAGCGATACTTGCCGTTGACTTCCTTTAAAATTCTAAATAGTCATCTTTGATGGAACTAATCTTTCACAAAGAGTGGAATTTCACTAAACTGCAAATTATCTGCCCCCATTCGGATTGGCAACGTATTCATTCTAATTCTAAAAACCCACCTTTTACTGGCCACCTCTGCAAAGTAGAATTTTTTTTCTTCAAATTGGTGACCGGGTTAGGGACGTTTGACGGAATAAGGCACACATTTGCGGAATGGGTTACATGCACTTGACGACTGGATCGTACATTCACATTTAAATTGTACGCCTGGAAGCCGATTTTTTTTTAATATACTTGTTTAGATTCTTGATTATCAACAGGGGCCACCTTATTGTTTGATTGCAGGATGGCTGCAAAATAACCAAGGATATTAAGAAAGTATGGTGGACTGTTTTGTAGACAAAAATACACACTAATTCCACGCAAGGACATGCCTGTGTTATTATAATCTATTCCCATAAAAATAAAGAAAACGACCCACAGAGTTGCAAATTATTCTTCTTCAAATGCACTACATTCTCTTCCTCGTTACTCAAGTCAGTTTTTATATCATATCTTATAAAAACGTCACATTCGACGAGCCTTGATTTAAGTAGATGTACAGAAAGTTTCATCAATTTATCACATAAAATAATATTACATACTGAAAACACAAATCTTAACCATGGCTTGGTTTGATGTTTTACCGCACAGCAACGCAAATCTATTATTTAAAGCTGAGGCATCTGGAGTCAAGTGACTTGCCAAAACCATACCCGTTAGGTCGTGTGTCCGTCACGGTAACCATTTAGCCACCTCCACGCCCGGCTTTTTTATTCGCCTTTCACTAGATACAGTCATGGAGGATGTAACGGCCCAGTTCATGGAAATGTTGTATTAGCTTTCCAGTGATTTACAGTGGAAGTCTTGGTTTTTAAACTAACGGGTTTAAATTGTTCGTTATAAGGCTATACACGTCATGAGCTACCTTATCGTTTGATTATTGCAAAGTAAAGGCTAGGCTATTAGGAAAATCCTGTCAACAAATTAATAGACGCCGATTCCACAAAAGTATTCCCCAGTCTTTCATCAACTATAACAAAATGCCATTGATTAGCAAATTTTGTTCCTGACTTGCATCACTTTCCCTTCTTCGTTACCATAATCTAAAGGTGATTTTTCATATCAAATCTTATAAAAACGTCACTTTCGGCTGGCCTTGATTTAAGTTGATGTACAGAAAGGTTCGTCAATTGATATAATGTAAATTATCATTATATAGCATACAAAGTATGGCATACAGAAAAACTGAAACACTAATAGTTTCCCTTGTCTTGGTTTGTTGTTTTACCACAGAGCAACGCAAATTAATTATTTTGCTCAGAGACATTTGGAGTCACGTGTCTTGCCGAACCCTTCGGTAGCGAATCCGTCATTTAGCCACCGTTACCCTTTTATTCGCCTTTTACCAGATGAAGGAGGGTGAATGAGACTAATTATACAACCTTGATATTTAATACAGAACGATAAATGTGATAAACAACACATCATCGTAAAGATACATGCAAGCTTTATCGATCACAGAAACACTTTATGGAAAGACAAGACTGAAGGAAACGAGAACAGTCTATCCTTCACATTTCCCCTAAAATCAGGCAATCTATAAGTTGAGACTAACATGGATACGATCTTCAGACACCGAAAAGTTCATGTAAGGCTAAGGTCTCATTTGTATTGCACAGATTCTGTCTTTATTTACTCGTAGTTTCTCTAATGAGGCCATATCTTTCTTAAATGTATTTCATTGGTTCTATTGATAACCTTATGTAGCATAAAACTCCAAATACCGCACCTAGTAATTAGGAAAAATTAGGAAAATCAAATTTGACTCATTTAAAATTTTAGAAATATTGTTATGATTTAGCCGAATTCTAAATTTCTGGTAGATATAAAAAGAAAAGAGTGGATGGTAATGTTCCTACATGTTTTTAAGGCATACACTATAAGCGTCTATATGCGTATATTGTAAGCTTAGATTGTTAATGTGGTTCAAAACGTCTCTCATAATTAAACTTAGGCCACGCCAACAACTATAAAGTGTCAGACTAATTTTTATATAAGGTAAGAGGATCGATGTGAAACCAATCAATAGCAATAACTCTGAAAGTACCGCTGATCGAAATAATGCTAAATCTCTTTAAGTTAAAGCTTCCAAGAAAGGAAAAAACTTGTATTGAAAAGAAAAGAAATATAGATGCTACATTTTCGTACGCATTTGGATTATTTGTTTCATGCCAATAGTGGTTCATATTTGAAAAAAACAAAAATATATTTTTAAAAAAGCATATGGTTGCTTTGTACATAATATAATCGATTAAAACACCATTATCCCATGGCCAATATCAGAGAGAGAGTGCAAGAGTAAAGCACATCTCCATCCACTAAAGATGGTTACCAGAATACGTACCATGTAAGCTGAATTTCCACCAAACAGTATATATATATATATATATATATATATATATATATATATATATATATATATATATATATATATATATATATATATATACCTATAAAAGGCAGACAGACGCACATATAAACCTCAGAAAATAAACAGTATTGTATACCAAACAGTATATATAAAACCTATGTTTTAGGTAGAATTTCTTTCAGAGTGAACATATTTAACTCGGTTTTGAGATAGATAGATAGATAGATAGATAGATAGATAGATAGATAGATAGATAGATAGATAGATAGATAGATAGATATCACAACTCAGTGTTGTTAGTATGTGTATATGTGTATCTGTTTCCCACTTTATGGTCTTTTTATTTGCTTGCTTTTGCTTGTTTGGTTCTTCCTTACTTTTCTTGCTGTATCTTGTTAATAATTTTGTTTTGTCCTTATTTTCTGAGGTTTATATGTGCGTCTATCTGCCTTTGGTTGCTTTGCCTCTCTTCATTTCCACCTCTTATTTAGGGGACTTGACCTCCTGCTTTGTATTTGTTAGGATAGGTGAGCCATTGTGAGTTCTGTGGTTTTGCAAAAACCTATGTTTTAGGTAGAATTTCTTTCAGAGTGAACATGTTTAACTCGGTTTTGGGATATAAATGTTTGATCATGTGAAGGTTGGGTTAGGCCGCATCCATCCCACCATACCCCTAGCAGGACTAGTATTCACAGTCTCTACCACCCCCACCGCCACCCCCACCCACAGTGGTCATAAAGAGTTATCTTCGTGCAGCAACAATTACTGTCAGATTCATATATAAAACTGAATACATACTTTTGACAAAAAGGAAAATAATGAGTTCGAGAAAGACTTTTCCAATTCGATGATTAAAGCTGTAGTCGGTAAAAAGATGAGAATCTCAGGAAAAGTAATGTAAGAACTCTCCCACTAAACGGTTCAAATATTTTTTGCAGCAGAAAATGAAATTTAAAAATGTTTAATATGTCGTTCAATTGATCCATGTTGATATTGCTATATTATGAAATCTTATGTAACCATAGTGATACATATCATAACGATTCATTCTGAAGCTCTAATTCGTATGTATGAATCCGAAAGTAATGATTGGGAATATATATATATATATATATATATATATATATATATATATATATATATATATATATATATATATATATATATATATATATATATATATATATATATGATTCTAATTATTACCACCTCTTCCGTTCTGGATAATGGACCTATATCATGCATACCTACCTACTGTCATCCCCGATAATTGTTTGTAGGAATGATGACACAATTGTAGAGGACATTTTGTTAATAGGAATTACTTGCTTACTGGAGTTTCTTGCTTACTGGAGTTACCTGCTTAATGGTTTTACTTACCTACTGGAGTTACTTTCTTAATAGAGTTACTTGCGTGAGAAACTTGCCAAATGGTGCTGCTTGCTTTCTGATGTTACGTGCTTACTATGCCTATGGGTACATGCTTACTATAGTTACATGCTTACTGGTGTTACTGCAATGCCGTCCTCTCTCTCTCTCTCTCTCTCTCTCTCTCTCTCTCTCTCTCTCTCTGTAGATAGATAGATAGATAGATAGATAGATAGATAGATAGATAGATAGATAGATAGATAGATAGGCAGGCAGACAGACAGACAGATAGGTAGATAGGTGTGTTGGGGGGGAATGTTCGATTCAATGTGTCATAAAATAATACTATTTTATTTTTTGTCTTTATTTCAAAATGGTCATAACTCAAATCGATCTAATCTAGTGTGTTTATAACAGACCAATACTAATGTTATCTCCATTTAAACCTGGCTTATACACGAGTATGTACGGTGCGTGTTTTAAACAGATTAATCTCGTTCATATATAGTTTTCTTTGACGAACATTTTTCCTATTGTATATCAAAATTTTTTGGATTATGAGTTAGTTTATATTTATTCTACGAAAATAAAAATAGTCTTGAGTATTTGTAAAGTCATGAAATATTTTCCAAAATATCACATAATGTATCTTTCTATATTTTTTCATAGTCTTATCTGTTCGTACTAGTTTGTTTACCATAACAAATATATTTTACGGCCATGTTTATTTGATCATCATTCGGTTTTCAATAAAATTATAATAGCGAATTGCACAACAAGGTTTAATGTCTGCGTATTGTTTTGCACAACTACTGATAATTTTTTAGATGTTATCCAATAAACCATTCTATATACGAAAAAGCTTCCCACAGTCAATAATTAATGGAAATACATGTGTCCGGTTTGCCACTCGTATTTAAGATGCATCGAGCAAATTAAAAATGTAGAATGAAAGATATATTAAAACAGAGTAAAATACCATTTAATCCATTTAAAGCAGAGTAAAATACTATTTAATCCATTTAAAGCAGAAAGGAGTATTGTCAATGGTTATATCTGCCGGTCCTTTCAACACCAAGTGGACAATGACACAGGCTTCATTGTTAATAAGCCGGCACGAGTTATTTCCCATGAGTAGATACGTTTATGTTATTGTATGACGTCAATGTATTTTTTCGGGTTTTTTTGGGGTTTTTTTAAGAGCTTTTTTGTTTGTTTGTTTTTCACTGAAGTTGTATCGTGCTCCCTTAGCCTAACATTCCAAATATTGTCTTCTATTAATGCTGCTATTTTTAACTTGAACTCCCATTATATCCAAACAATTTGTGTCATACGTTAGGCATAAGCAATCAACATTTTATCGTAAACGCCATGGCTTTTATTTTTTAATTTCTTTATCTTTCTTATATATATATATATATATATATATATATATATATATATATATATATATATATATATATATATGCCACTTTCTACTCGAATTTTTGTGCTCTGAATGATGGATTCATACGGATCTAAATTATCACAACTTCAGTTGGATACGGTGATACTTTTCACTAAGACCCGATCAAAACTAATATACACTAAATTGGTAACATCTTTTGCCTTCACATGAAAAAAGACAAACAAACCGGAATTCCAGTTTGTTTTTGTTTGAAGATGTTGGCAAAATCACATCTTGCAATAAATCAAATCAGTAACACTATTTTTCTTTTATATCCCCCTGTAAAGATTTAGGACATTTTAATCCTGGCCTGAACACCGGGGACTGGAATGGAAGCTGATAAATATGAGGAGAGAAATATATACATACATTTTCCTAACGAATTCATTGATTCTAAATTTTCTCTGGAAGCTCTGTCTGTTTGCAACTTTCATAGCCAGCACAGAAATTAATTGTAACACATCGTGGGTTATACATCACAATGCTATGGTTCAAGATTCAAAGATTTCATATGGGGTACCTGACATCCAAAAGATACTCTAATTCATGACTGACTCACTCACGTGACGTGTGTGTTTGCACCTCAGCGGACAAAGTAAAAATTGCTAAACGTGTATCGATTGATTGAGGGCAAGCTATGCCATCGGGTAGAAGCGAGGACGGGTGTCAAAGGGCAGTAAGAAAATACACCAACAAAAAAAAAATACATGGCAAAACCGGCAATATCATACTAATACATCATACGTATTTTGATTCGATAAATTCTCACCATGTAATGTAATATTGAAAGTTTATAACTACTGGTCGATGATCCTGTTTTATATCCGGTCCATTTATCTTATTATCTTCACTGTCTGGGATGTTTTTAGGAATGACGTCAGACACTTAGACTAGGATGTGTCTACGTGAATATATTCCGCGTTTACAAATGTAGTACAAGAAGTGTCTGTGGTAACACAATTTTAAAAGTTACGAAATACACATTTGGGATTTCGGCGATACCTATATGTTAAGAATACCAATGATTAGTCTACATCGTAAAATCACTACAACATTTCAGGTTTTGCTGGGCTTAGCCCGATTTGTGCCAAGTAACTTTGGTTAGCCTTCGTTCGTACGAGAGAAAAGTGCCTCGTTTAAAGACTCATTCGGTAACTGATTTTGTTTGTTTTGAAAAAATAAACCTGGAAATATGTTTTTCACAAATATGCCTGCTGTATGGTGTTTAAAAAAAAAACAAAGTCGAACACATTATTCCTAGCACAGAAATGTTAAGTTACCTAAAGGGCGGATTTGGAACAAGCATCTCAGATGTCTGAACCACAAGCAGAGTTTAGAGAGCAACAAAAACATTCTCTAAAAACCTGGACAACCCTTCTCCGAAACTGCTCGTTTAGAAATCCGTACAATATTGGATTAATCACATTGTTAAAAAAATAAGTGCGTAGAAATACGTTATAGATGCTGCTTTCCACAAATGACATTCTGTCATAGAAATCAGGTTTTATATTTCGAATGGTAACTATAACCATGAACGGCAGGTAGCTGATTATGTAGAACAACGTGACTAAAAAGAGCAAGAAAGTTATTTTTCTGACTCTGATTTTGTTTTCTGTTTTTTCAGTTTTCGGCTTTTGAGACTCCGTACTTGTTGCCAATAAAAAATTTTTCAGGGGCAAAGTTTTCAGAGAGTTTTTATTTCTATTCACACTAGGATCGGCCTTTCTTGGTAAATCCAAGGTCTTTGATTTCTCACGGAAAGACCCAACCTCTTTACGGATGAAGATCTCTTTTCCGATAAGGACATAGGCAATAGAAATGACGACGAAGATGATGGCATGGCAACAAAATAGATATCCATTAAAAGCGGCGATAAATGCTGATCTCCAGTACTTATCTTCAACAAGGCACGTCTTGCCATGTATAGTAAAGTTGAATTCCTTCAGATAAACTGGTAATGTGTTTGTATTAGTTCCATATAATACTATCGAAGGTGTGGAAGATAATGTTGCAAAGGTAACGGAGCAGATGCAGAAAATCTTGACGTTTTTCAGAGAAAAAGATCTCTTTGTGGCTTGGCAGATGTTTCTGAATCTGTCCACTGCAATTACAAGAAGAATTATAGCAGAGCTATTATGGGTGCTGTACGTGATGAAGCGACTTAGTTTGCAAAGCCAGGGCAGGTCAAAGGTATAAAAATTGCTCAACAAAGCCATCTCCGCAGGCATTGTAAATACACAGTTGATAAAATCTAAAGCAGCAAGTACAACGATGAAATACCTTGATGTTGTTTGCCTCATCTTACGGTAGTAGACGATGATTACAAAAAGATTTCCTGGCAAGCCGACAATCATAAACAAAGTCACCATAACGAATGCTGGTGTCAGGTGTTCAAGCTCTTCTTTGTTCTTGTGTTCCATTACCTTGTCGTAGTACTCTTTACTGATGCTCAGGTTTTCCATCGTCAATGAAATGTTCCTGTAAAATAACAAAATCAAACTCAGAATATGTTTGGTTTTACTAAGGCATGACATAAAAAACAGAACCTGATACAGAGCTCACATTATTGAATATGATTGCTTTAGAAAAGAGTTATACAATAGTGAATCAAATAACTGAATATTAGATGTCAAAATGTATATATATCATCATAGCATTACCTCCCGTACATGATATCTACACGAAAATGGCACCTGTCATAATGAATCAATATTCTTCATTTCTCGTTCATATTCAACCTCAGTATAAAATACACATATCTATTAAGGACATACTATTACGTGGTTAATATGCATACGTTGCAAAATATTCACTGGTTTTGGTGTAGCGGCGACATGGATTATAACGAATTTAAAAACTTCACTAGCACCACTTGGAATATCCCACATGGATTAATAACGATAAATTTATAAGACCCTCAAGCAACATATATAATCGGATTAGACACACACTCTCTCTCTCTCTCTCACACACACACACACACACACACACACACACACACAGAGTTTAGACAAACTGTACGACTTTGTATCTGTTCACCTCATTCTATATGTTTAAGTCATTTCATTGTATCTTTTCACATTATTTTATCGATTCATGTCATTATTTCTGTTTACGTCGTTATATCGGGTCACATAATTCTGTCGGTGCATGTCATTCTATTTGTGTACGCCATTCTATCGATTCATATCATTCTCCCTGTTTATCCCATAATCGGTATACGTTGCCTATAGCGTATGTAATTTTATATTATAACACGTGAACATGTCACTTTATGGAATTCTGATTGATCCAAAAAGGCTCTAGAACTTATTGTGCAGTACTCTTTTCTGATTGGCTGAGATCGTTGGAAAACCATTTTAAAGCCCGCCTTCTGGAATTTTTTGTTGCCAATGAACATTTTTGGCAGCCATTTCTCGAATCAATTCGGGAAAGAGAATTGGGAAAATAGTCTCAATTTCTTTGAATATGGTTAATTTACCCCGCAGAAGTTTGTTATGTCATGTATAATATTATCATAACATGAAAAATGGATAAAACCACAAGAGAAAAACAATAACAACAAACAGATCTACGGGTACTGCTTGTGTGAGATGGGGCTTGAGGGAGGCGGTAGGTCTGTAGCATGGAATCCACCTTATATACACGCTTGGGTTAAATGTTAACTTACAGAAGTTAATAAACTCACCTCAGTTCTGAGAAGAATGTGGACATAAATCGGTCTCACAAAAATTATTCAACTCGTTTAATAAATTCAGTATTGAATCATTACCCATTGGAGACCATCTATGTACGTCATTATATCGGTTCGTACCAATCTATCTGTTCACATAATTATATCGATTCATGTCACCTTAACAAGATAGTCGATACATTTTGTATGCGTTCTCAACGCATTTGGCACAAGATGAGTTAAGGTCTCTTTACATTTTGTATTTTTACTTTTCGTCCAACATTATATATGACAGTCATTAAACCCAAAACACACACACACACACACACACACACACACACACACACATATATATATATATATATATATATATATATATATATATATATATATATATATATATATATATATATATATATATATAGAGAGAGAGAGAGAGAGAGAGAGAGAGAGAGAGAGAGAGAGAGAGAGAGAGAGAGCTTTTAATAGCTGATGCTTGATGTGAATGTTTGTGTGAAGCAAATATGTGTTAAATCGATAAATGTTGGAGTTATAAAGATCGTGGTATGATGAATAAACATATATTAAAACATTGTATGATATGGTGGACCTTGATAACAAGCTAATGTAACTGGAATTGTGAAATACAGATAGGTAAGGAAAGTTATTTTTGTCATATTTCAAACACTTTATTATGAT
Source organism: Unio pictorum (assembly GCA_030141615.1). Lineage (NCBI taxonomy): Eukaryota > Metazoa > Mollusca > Bivalvia > Unionida > Unionidae > Unio > Unio pictorum. The sequence continues at coordinate 4,680,174 of JARLTB010000028.1, read as the reverse complement.
GCTGAACACTACAGATTAAATGAAAATTTTTGTGTATTTTAATATGGAAATTAAATGAGTACATATCTTAATATCCAGTCTTAATAATTTCAGTGAACCACACGATAATTTATGAAAATTTCAATATTTCTAAGCACGATGTCACGTGAAATTCTAAAGTTTCGCGAAATTATGTAACGCTGTTACTGTTTGTAAAACTTTTTAAATAACATACGGTGGGGCAAAATGTCGGGCGTCACCTATGAGTGTGAATGGTGATATAACGCATAGCGATATAACGGGTACAAACTCGTTTCTCTCGATCCAGTTTTAAACTGTTACAACAAAACAAACAATTAATCAACAACTTTGCGTGAAGTATGTGATCAACAGTAATAGGAAATATAGTCCTAGTCAAATTGGTGAGAATACGGGTAGAAATAGTAGTGATTTCGTACGCAAGGTAGCACTACACTATTTGGTGACGATAGTGGAAGCAACATTGATAGCTGCTGTTGTCATCGTCGCAGCAGCAGCATTTTCGTATCAGAATGAATAAAATCAACGTAATATATCACAAGTATAAACATACATATAGTTTTCAAAGCTAAAGGGGGGTTGGGGTTGAAAACGTCCTAGGTATATTATATTATAACTTATTTCTTCAATTGATATGGTTTGAAAAAAATCTTACCTTCAGAGACCGATATTGAGTGTCTTATTTCTACCCTTGTATAGTGCGTTTCTCACTGTATTTTTCAGTCTCATTGGTATAACGCGTATGTTGTGTCTGGTACACACAGGCGTATATCGGAACATTAAACGGAAATTATACTGTAGTCTCGCCTCGTCTAATCAAATACAAGACATCCACGAAACGGAATTTCAAATCAATTATACTTCCTTCACAAACCACGAATATATATATATATATATATATATATATATATATATATATATATATATATATATATATATATATATATATATATATATATATATGTATAATTGAATCATGCAAATTATTTTTTTAACGATATCATCACAGCGTATATATGTCCATCATATACCCAAAGACTAGTGGACCATTAACATTTCTGCATTTTTGCAAGGAGCTGCCAAGGATGTCTATCAAAATTTGGCACTAACTGAAGCTGACGAGTACGACGCTCTGAAGAAAGCGCTCTTAAGGCACTATGAGATGTGTAGGCTGAAAGTTTTCGCAAACTTTTCAGAGTGTCGTGCAAACGAACAACAAAGAACACGCACAATTTAATACTCGTGTGCGCGTGCTTTTCGATAAATGGATTAAAACGACAGGCACCGTACTCGCGTACGAAGGCATACGGGAATTTTTTCAAACAACATGTCCTCGGTACGTATCAGAAACACTTGATCGTATTATTAGCGGAGCGTGATTTTACAACCTTAGAAGTTATCAGTGTGATGGCTAAGCGATATAAGAGTGCACACTCTCGTTCAACCACTTAGGATGGCAGGGATCGACCCAGTGTCAATGTAACGGGGGTTTTCGGTATCAAGCGTTATTGGTAAAATATTGCACAAGCCACTGGTCAGAGGTATTGCGCAACTTGGAAAAACAACAACAGAAACCGCCTCCCGCTAATACTCGTTATCTAAGGAATGACCTCTACGGTGTGATTTGCCCGGTTATAGAATGGATATGGTAATCTGAGTCGGTATCCTGAACAAAGACAACACACGAGCCCCCGTAAAGATAAATAAAGAATTTAATTCAAAAATCAAGAGAAGAAAAGACACAGTAAATTACAATTTTCTTTCCTTCTGAATACTCTTAGTTCAGAAGCACTTTAAAACCGAAGTTTAAAATAATAGATACATTAATTAAATTTCAAACACAAGTAGACAAATTTAGCCATTAATAGCTGATAGCAAATTTCATCACGAAATCGAGTGTTCATTAACGTTTGACCGCTTGGTAAATTCACATGATCTGGTCGTCGACTGTTCTTTCTGCTTGCGACTCGACTTTAACTTGCCCTCTGGGTGAACGTGGGATTATCACAACTCTGACTTCTAAATTCTTTTCCCTCCTTTGGATCTCGACTTCCTCGTTATTTCTCTCTCTCCAAACAAACTATTTTCCTTTGAAAAGAAAAGGGTAAAACGCCCTAAGTATCTCGTTAGGTTTTGAGAGTTGAGATTGTCCGTCCGTCTTTCTGGTTCGAACAATCAGATCTTACTATCAGTGATACCTTTTATACGGCTAGCAAATACCACACAAGTCTTCCGAACAATACAGCTATACCGCTAATTATCGACATCAGAATTTGGGGAAGTCACATATATTCCCGTAAATCATTACGTAAAGTGAGGCAATAAATCATAGCACACAATCAATATTCACTAATATGATAAATTCAAAGTTAATGTAGCACTTTCTAATCATAAATGTACACAGCGGGTTTTCTACAACACCCATTAACCTACCTACGTATATAAGGTGAGAATTCTAATTCAGAATTAAAAGTACATTACTTAATCACTGTAATAACCGAACTATCCATACAAAATCAACACGTCATGCATCTGTAACGACGAAACATCATATAAATTACATCATGATAAATGTGAATTTGAGTTAAATACCTTATGTTTTTTTGGCGTCTTACAATCGTTCCTGGATTATAGATTTTCACTGGAACCACGATTTTACGGACGTCTTTCCTTAAAGTACGTCTGGAGTCTCTCCTACGGTCGGAATTAATAATAATGTCCTCTCTTTCAGAGGTCCTTCCCAGACTGACTAAAATTCATTGGTTCGGAGTATATATTTCCCCTCAGGTTCAGGGATCGATCCACCCCTGATTTCACATTTGACCAATCGGAATAACCGCTATTCCTACAGACATTTGAAAAACTGTTTAAGAATGTGCCAAAAATGCCACCTGGGGTTGTAATAACACCCCGCCATTTGTCCCAAATCACTTTTGACAGCTTTACGTGTGAATTTCGCCTTTTCCAGCCTGTCATACACCTAGTTCGTTTTTACTATAAACGGTGTGACCTGAGTTAGGAAAACATTACTCCGTGCAAACTCTACCACAAGATAACAGTTAATTGTCGGCTACACTAGGAATTAATTAATGGATTTCACTGGCGAAAAATTTGGCACTTGACAGTCAATGACTTTAGACAGGCTAACGGATTGGCACCTCATAGTGGGAATGGTCAAAATGGTGGGAAGCTAGGGGCTGATAATCCCAGCCGTGATCAGTTCCGTAGCCCAGGAAAGATAATCGTACCCTGGTAAGAAATCTGAAGTTGTATGCTATGGCTGCAACAAACCTTGCAATATTCTCAAAGACTTAAGGAAACATCGTTCCATGATAAATGCAGTGACCTCAGGCACTGGTAGAAGGTGTAAACACACATGCACTTGATTCTGGGTAAATTAATGTATGCACTCACCATATAACATTATTATATGGTGAGTGCATACATATATTTTACCCAGAATTAAGTGCCTGTGTGTAAACATTAAAATGGTAGAATATAACAACAGCTACCATAAATTGAGAGAAGACTACCATGCTGTATGACAACGGTTGTAGTTACCTGGCACTGGAAGATAGCAGATTTGTCAAACCTGCTTAGTATACTTGTGAGGCTGTGGTAGTCCCATTTTCTCTTAGGATTAAAGATTCTCTTTCGGTTGTCTACATCTACCTTGATTCAATGTATGTGAAACCAGAGGCGTAGCTGGGGGGGGGGGTACATATGTCCCCGGGTGCCAAGGTACAGGGGCGCCAAAATGAGGCTTACAACGTTACATTATAATAAGTAAACAAGGGTAATAGAAAAATGTGATTAAACAGGGAGGGGGCTGGGGCGCCAATTTTATAGTTCGTCCCCGGGCGCAAAATATCATAGCTACGCCTCTGTGTGAAACGGCGAATTCAAGCAGCGTGCTTGTCAGAATTATCGCTAGACTTAATTTTAGGATGTAGGTATGTGTTGCCACTTTGGGTATCAGTTGTTACTTGCATGGTCATTTTATATTTTCTTTTGGCTGGTATTGGGATTGTCTGTGTCTGAGCATCTGACATTGTTGCTATTGGGGAGTCTGTCTGAATCGCCCTTTTAAACGAGGTTACTTGCTTATTAATCCTTCCCTGTGCTGACTTAATAGCAAGTACATGAAGTTTTAATTCTTCAATTTGGGCCTCCAAGTTCCTAATTGTTTTTTAAGATACACATATGGAGAAATCATTATGGTTTAAGCCATCACTGTAATGGTCATGACTTGTGGAGCGTGTAATTAATTTCCTGACACTCAGGATTTGATTGTACTGCCTGAGTCATCTAGGCCAACGACTTTACGAACCGTCTCATGTTTGGTACTACATCTAGTTACTGGTACAGACGTCAGTATATAACCGCCTTTAGCATGGGTATTCTCATCATGTCTACATTTACAGATAATATGATTTAACCACGTTAAAGAAGTTCAGCCACTTACTCATAGGACAGGCCCCAAAAATTTGGATTGTTTCTATCTATGGTAATATGACACCCCAGCTGAATGACCCTCTGTTATCAACATCCCTTGCCCATGACTGTGTGAACCTGACAAGTTCTTCCAGGTTGGTGTAAACTACTGTATGCACCTGGTTATTAGTCCACATAACAACCAAATATGCAGTTGATTCAGGTGTTTGTGACAATATAATGAGTGTCATTTTATATACATTTCAGTCTACTATAAAGGCTTATTACTTTATTTTTCCCCCAGCAACATATGAACATTTTAAATGGATTAATGAATAGTCCATATACATGTTGTTACATCCCACATTGTAATTTGTCAGTCTCAAGGATTGATGCGCCTGCTTTATTTTAATTTCAATGAATGTGCATTGTAAAAGCAACAAAAAAAAAATCACATGATAATTCTAGAAATTCTAATTGAATTTATGAAAAAATATTTTGATATGCCACCATTTTTACATATGACTCTTGACCTGGAACACTGTTCTACAAAATATGTTCAACATCTATTGCAGACTGAACTGAAAATCAAAAAAGTTATATGAACGAACTTAATATTTAGTTTGCTAATGAAGATATGTAAACTAAAAGAATTGTCAAAGTTTAAATAAACATTTCGTACATATTGAAATCTAAATCACACTCCAATTAGAGTATTTACACTTTATATATATATATATATATATATATATATATATATATATATATATATATATATATATATATATATATATATATATATATTCACGTGTCACTTGAAATTTGGCCACCATTTTATTCTCATTTTGCATTATGCACACTTTGAGTAAATAGACACATGGACGTTTGCTTTGGTGCCCTTTCAAGGAAAGTCAGGGTACTTTTTGAAATATTGGAACCCACCCTACCCCCTCGACCCCTGACCTGATCTGGCCCTGAATTGTGTTACAATACCCTTGAGACAAGGCAAACATTTTGTGTTCAGCCAGTGATAGCAGAAAAGAAATGTTTAGCAAAACACGCCAAAGAAAATATCTTTGGAATAAATAATAAAGGTCTTTTCACCTCTATAATTATTCCTCAAAATTTAGAATATACTCAGCACCTGTTGATGTCGGATAAATGCCTAATGTGATGTTTTCTGTTTTTTATCTACGATAACACGTGTTGAGTCAGACTTTACACATGTGCATATTCGTTCCATGATACATTGAATCAGCAATGAATCAACATCCTCGGGACCAGGATAATAATGTTGACATAAATGAACGTTTATATAAGTAATGGTGGGCGGGTGGTGTAAGATGAAAATAGATTCAAATTTGGATACAAGTAAAATTTAAGAGGTGACCTGTCAATAGTGACTATGATTTATAGAGAGAGAGAGAGAGAGAGAGAGAGAGAGAGAGAGAGAGAGAGAGAGAGAGAGAGAGAGGGTCATAGGAGAGTACCAATCTGTTTCTTCAAGCTGTCAAATGGTTAGAAACCTTCTACCGGCTAAGTAATCATAACTATCCAACTCCCTTTCCTTGGCCCCGCTGTCATAAGCGGATGCTTATTTATAGTATGAGCTTGAGCTTTGTAAGTAAACACATCGATCGTTTTCCTATCTGAACTGCATTGCACTTTAATGGCCATTCAATATTTTCATCATTCCTTTCTATGTCCTGTAGTATATTATTGGTTGTGGTTTACACCGTCTGGTTGCCTATCACTATGGAAACTGCTTCTTTCTGGCAATGAACACAAAAGCATTAAAGTACACTGTTGTATGGCAAAAATTGAAACTTAGATTAAAAAAAGATCTTGATGGAATGCGATTTAAGGGTTCCTCAAAACTGTATATAAAGATGCACCACAGTAAGATATCTAAATCAGCATAACAAGAATAATCATAGATGCATGCAAAGATTTTGTCCCAAGGAAATTGCCAGTATGGAACTACCGAGGAAAACGAGTACTGATGTTGACAAAATGCAAATTGAGCTGAAAGATCCTTGCAACAAGAATGAATTTGCCATTTGATATGTAACATTTGACCAAAACAGTCCAATACAAATTGTCCCCATATTTAGCTGCTAAATTAACAGTTTTTCTTTCAATGATGTTGCCAGGAAAAATGAGAAGCTATACATTTAAATAGGTCAAAAGCTAATTTTGTTTCTTTTACAAATAGCTATCTGATAAACCTTACTGAAGCATTTTTTTGGACCAACTAGAATAATTTAAACAGTGTATAACGGCAATGTAATGTCTGCATGTGTGTTGTGCTTAATTACAATTCAAATTCAATTGCACAGCTTGTTCATAGAGAACCCTAAAAGAAAGAGAGAAAAAAAATTGTAAAGTCAAAAATATATGTAGCCTTACCTTGGAGTTGACATTAGATGCTGTCGTTTTCTCGGATTCTGTTTGCGTGGTGTATCAGATAAGCACGTTTCTTTGATGTTCGTACTCTAGTTTGTTTTGCACAATTCATTTTCTCCTGGAGTAGCACCTCTGGTATTGATAATACTTTTTCTTTGCCAGATACATGAACATCATCTCAAAAACTGTAATAAACTTCACCTACTGGACGCATGGAAATACAACAGTATCGAATAAGATCTGGCAAAACGGCCTCGTGACACCATGTAGTCAAACAATATTCTATCTGAGCTTGAACAAGACTTCCTAAGTTCCTCAAGGCACTTTCCGGGGGCATCCATGTTTGTGGATGTCGGAATTCTTTTCCAGGCATTTTGATAGTCATTTGTCTTACTTCATCAAATGACAATGCATCTGCATTGTATATCTTTGGACAGTACAAGTCCATTAAAAAGGAAATGCATGCAGCAATATTTAGCGTTATGGATAAAACTGACTCGTCTATCTCTTGGATTTCCGTGTGAAAGAGTTTGAAAAGCTCAAGACTTTTATAGTCAATGGCCTTCATTAAAATCTTCTCGTGCGAAATTCCATAATGTCGTGGTAAAAAGTCATTTCCTCCCATGCACAAAATGATGGCAATCAGAGCCGCCGAATATTTCTTATTGAAGTATCTTTCAATACTTTCTATGATTTTGGAGATGTTGTACAGCTCAGGCTTTTGCTTTTGTAACCAAACATAAACAGGGCGTGTAAAGGCTCCAGTTTGGTTTCTTTTCCAGTGGAGACTGATACCAAAGAGGTGAATTAGGACTGTGTCAATATCAGCTGATGATACAAAGTTGACAAAAGAATCTCCATCAGACAACTCAGCATCAAGCTCCATCATCCAATCAAGTTGAGCCATTTCTGCTTCCCCCCTTTCTGCCTAATATTGGACAGCTTCTCCGTACCAACAATTCCTGATTCTGAAATCGAACTCTCAGTGGTGTTTTGAAAGGACAACACGTGCAGGGGACCTCTTGGCAATGACATACTGTCAGCAGAGCTTCACTGTCTATATCGAGGGTCATATTTTGCTTAAGCAGAAGCTGCTCAGTGTGACTGCCTAAATAGGAACTTACAAGTTTCTTCCCTTTCGATGTTCCCACGACAGAAGGCTTGTGAAATGTATCTGCACTGATTACCTTTTTTTGTCCTTCAAGTGTAAGATAGATATTTCTCCTTTACAATCCCGCCTTTTTCTTGTATGTGTTTTTAGTGTATCTGGTGTGAAGGAGTATTTTCCTCACATATACCAATGTGACATAAATTGGAAGGTGTCCTATCAGCTTGTGAAGAATCGCCTTTGATACGTACTCTATGTACTGGTCTCCAGTCGAAGCTGATGTATTGAACTTCATTCACACCGACAAATTCTACAAGTGAAGCTTTGAAATCTGTTAGGATAAACTCGTCTAAGTCTGGCAAATCTTTCTTTTGCTCACTTGTAGGTCTAGTATCAGATATTTTCTTCACGAGCTCGAGAAGAGCTCTTTTCACACCACTGATTTATTAGAGGATGATTTTGTGCCATCTGGCTTAAAGAGTGACTGGCAAGTATTCATGGAAGAGCTCAGACTGTCCACAATAATTATCTTCTTTACTGTTCTTTTTCTATTCCCCTCGCTTTTTTCTGTCATGCTCTAACATAATGTATTTTTTGGTATGCCTTTAGTCCTCTTGATTGTTGACTCTTTTGATCTTTTTATTCTGTTAATGAGATGTTTGGGTCCGTTTATAAATTCAATGTTAGGACAATCACTAAGTGTCATACCCAATAGACACTATCGTGCTGCATATCTGTGAATCATGAACTTTCATATCTCTTCTGTGGTTGAATCTAATATATCTTGCCGAACCTCTGGATTTTCCTTGTGATATACATTTCTAGAATGGGGTCAAAACTTGATGACATTCCCTTTCTTCGATGTATCAGACGAACTGTTCTTACAATATGGCCCAAGTCATTATCACTGGCTTTCCCCCCCCCCCCCCCCCCATGTACTGTTATGAAATTTTGGATGCTATCTATTCATCTTTTGTCTCATCTGGCTTTAAATCTTCGACGTATCCTCTCCTGAGATGACAGACTGGATTACTGTATGCACTTGTCTCTGCTCGTCTACTTTGGACATCTTTATCATTATATTGCTTAGTGTGGCCCACGGTCCAATACATTTCTTTGTGTTTCTGTGATCAATCTTCCGTGCAGTGTCTAATCCAAACCGAACAATACTATCATTATCCGATATACTGAATAAATTATGTTTCATTTGTCTGTGATAATTACCAATTTACTGAAGTCTTTTTCAATATCACCATCTCTCATATATTTCAGTATTTATGAATGAGGCCTGATGTTTCAAAAACTTATGTTAAATTCATGATTTTGGATTTTCTCAAGTGCAGTACTGGAAATTCTGGAAGAAATGTTGCATACCTTTTGTTCCCATCTATAAGCTTAAAGAGATTTATTGCTGTCTTGTAGTCAGATGCAAACATAACTTTTTCGTTTGTTTCACTCAGTTCAGCCTTCTCCAAAAAGTCATCGAGAACTTTCAATGTGACTATATCGTCATCTCTACCACTGAAAGGTGGAAGATGACGGCATGATAGTGGCGGTGGGTATTTTTTAGATCTTGATACTCTCGTATGCTATCAGTACTGCAGACTACAGTTTCATCTTTGTTTGTCAAAATTGGCATCTGAATTTCTTCAAGGAGGGCTTGAACATCTTGGAGAATATCTTTATTAGCATCAACTTTTGACCTAATATTTGAATGATCTTCATCCTCATCCTCCTCTTCTTCTCCGTTTTCATTCATTGTATCTTCATTAATTGGTTGAACATCCTCCTCATCTATATCAGTGACATCAATATATGGATACACTTAGATCATCCTGTATGTTTTTCATATCCTCGATTGTTACCCCATTACTGTCAACTGCTGTAATGGAGGTAATGGCTCCATTAATGCTCTCTATATCTTCATTGGAGACGTTTAGTGGAAAGTTTTCATTTCTGTCATTATTACTGACAGTATCCATTTTCTCCACATCATAAATGGCCAAGGATGTAAAGCTTTCATCTAGATCCACATTTTCTTCCTGAAATCTCGAATTTTCCATAGAAGCCGCTTTGTCTAGAATTTTTGTGAAGGGTTGTAATGATGTAAGTCTTGTCCATATGTATTTCAGGCTCCATGTAGCTTGCTGCTGAAAACATTTTAAAGCACTCTCTTCGTCAGAGGTCATCTTTAGGAGAACCTGTTCTAGATCTTTTTTGTTCAGCTGTGCTGCTTATTTCAGGCTCCATGTAGCTTGCTGCTGAAAACATTTTAAAGCACTCTCTTCGTCAGAGGTCATCTTTAGGAGAACCTGTTCTAGATCTTTTTTGTTCAGCTGTGCTGCTTCCTTGCTTGCACAATCTTCTTTTTCTTCACACAGTGGAAGATGCCATGTTAATACATCGTTTGAATCTTTTGGAGTGCCTTTGATTGTGATGGGCACGGTGCATAGTGGACTTATTCTCCTTTCGCCAGGTTGTGGGTCTCTTTTCATGGTGAGCTGGACCAGATTATCCATGAAAATTATAAGATAGCAGTCTCGGAGCCAAACCAAATGTTCAGAAGCTGAGACATCACTTGCTTTGATATAGCTTTCCAGATAAGTTTTAAAGTGACAATGCTCTGGATTTGCTGCTTTCTTGAGACCTCTGTCTCCATTTCGCAGACTTTGACTCGTATTGGTAGCTGATGTGATGGAAAAAGCAGATGTGATGTTATGGTAGTTGATGAACAACTCATCTGTTACAATATTTTGTATGAGACCACTGTATTTTCTGTTAAGTATATTCAGTGATGAACCAAAACGGCAATATAAAGAGGACAGTTTTGAGGTGTAGAAATCATCTGATGACCGATGCCTGAGGCTGTGCAAGCGCGATTCTCTCATTATTTGAACGTGGTTCATATCGAAGGGGTCTGCAAGCCAATATTTCTCCTCTTTAAAAATTGAAAACAAAAGGAGTCAAGAATTCTAAATTCATCTGGAAGATCTTGGTCATCCAGACAAGATGAAAGGGATACGATATGGGGTTGGAGTTTACCAAATTTTAGATGACTTCTTGCAAGAAAACGCTCAAGGTAAGGGAATTAAAAGTTCTTTTGACAATCCCAAGGTCTTCCTTTTCTAAAAAGGTAGTATAATCAGCGAGGAAAACCGAAGAAATTGTTTTTTTTCTCTTTAAACTATGCAAAATACGAAACTGTCGAGCACCACCTTGGTCTATTACGCAGGTGAACAACTCTAGGCAGTTAAAGAAACTTGTCTGAAAACTGAATATCAGTTTCAAAGGTTATAAAATGGGACGCACGTTTGTATAGTTTAATTCACTGCACACACACACTGAGTTTTCGGAACACAAGTAATCTGGCCCTTTTAATTAGCGATTAACCCCTTCAATTATCCAGGTAAAATCAAAGCCAAAGGTTAATCCACATTTCTCTGCCCAGCCAAACAACATTTCATTTCTTTCTTCTTTTCTCATTTCCAACATAAAAGAAAAGAAAAATCACATGTCGACAATGCACAACAATACAAAGGTTATCTTGAAAGAATACAAAGTAAAAAAATAACAGTCCAACAGGAATACATATTCGCATTTAGGCGAGAATTAGAAAACGATGAAATAAATATAAATACAAAATATTCTGACGCAAAATTTACAATTTGCTTGTGTACAGAGGATCACACACACATGCGACATTACATTCATGGATGATATACGTTTTTCCCTGTAATCTTCATGTGGATTACATATACACTTAAGTTCGTTAAAAATTTCATGGTCGCATCACAAACAAATATCATTTTACTCCCTTATTCCATTATGGTAAAAGCACTATCTAAAGGATTTGAAGTGTCATGAAGTCACTAGACAACACTGGGGGGGGGGGGGGGGCTGTTCCAACTTCAACATTATAACCATGGCAACAGCATACAGGTTGTGTTTGCTCTCCTGCTTGGTTTCTTAAATCTCCCCCTGGGATAAGTGGAGATCTCAATGGCACATGGACTCAACCTAGTCGCAGGTTATTGAGATCAATGCTCTTATGATCGTTGCCATATCCTTTCATGCCGATATTTTGAAGGTAGCCTACTAGTCTATTGAGCTACCATATAAGATCTAAAAGCGAAGATCGTTTTTGGCAGTTGGTGCTTCATAAGGTCTGAAGACATCTACTATAAGAGGTCTCCAACACAAGGTCATTTCCAGCATCAAGCATGAAGTGAAAGGAACGATTTTCGCGCCTCAATTTCATCACAATGAAGCTGTGATGTAGGCTATTTTTACGATCTGAAGTACAGAGATGGAAAATGACCATTCAGAACTAGCAGGTTTTTTTTTTGTAATTTAAGCGCAAATCTCCGTAAGGCCAAGATGTATACTCAGTAACCAATATTACACCCATTCATCAGTCATATAAAAAAACAACATAAAAGGAAATAAAAGTTCTTTTGACAACAGTCTTGATGAATCTGTGAGTGGTGTTGATATAAACGACTAATCCAATGCCAGCAGTGAGGAAGGGGAAGCAAATCAATATATACACTTGTACCAGGAAAACAAATTGAATACTTCACCAAACTCAACCTCATGTGGGTGAATTTTTCATAATGCACATGTGGTGAAACATTTTAACGACGTTTTATTTAAAAACAAATTCGGGAAAATTCGTAGCAATTCTAAGGGATAAACGTTTTGTTTGCTACCACCAGACAATATACTATGAAGAAGGCATTTTTTCGACTGATTACAGCGACTGCCTCGTATGCTGGAGATAGCAGGTTTGAAACCCAGCAGAGTCATACCAAAGACTTATCAAACTGGTATATGCAGCTCCTTTGATTGGCTCTCAGCATTATGAAGTCAGTGTTAGGACTGGTTGGCCTGGTGTGAGGATAATGTGACCGCCAAACTGCCGACATCATAATGATATGACTGGAAAATTGATCAAGCTACGCTAAAAATCCCCCTCACACTCTACAGTTAAATATCTGGAAGGTCAGTTGATGATCTCTGATGATACATCAATCCTTCCATATTTTAGATTTAACATCAAAACATTTTGAAATGATATTAAAGATTAATTGTTACTAACATCTTCAAGAAGAAAGTAAAATGAATGAAAAACTAAGAAACTTAAGACCATGAGACAACAGAACACTACAACCTTCAGCTGAATGGAAAGACTTTTAGATTGATTTTTTTTATATGAACAGATCACTGTCTGTTGTATCATTTTTCTGATTCACAAGGACTTAAGATTTACAATATAGAGAGAGAGACAGAGATATAGAGATAGAGTATCCCAAATTATACATGGTTCATAATGAACAGGTATATATTCTGAACCACCAGCTAATGTTCTAGAGAGAGAGAGCGAGAGAGAAAGAAAAAGTTGGGGTTGTTTATTTAAAATTTTGCAACATTAATATAAGGCTAAAATATCAGTGAACAAATGTGTTTTTTATGCTGTATTAAAAAATGTGTAACATGCATTAATAATGATATAGCATGATACATGTATGATACATGAATATGTATAGAAAAAAAAGAATGTAGTTGATCTGGCAAATTAATAACTTTAAAAATTAAAAATGCTAATTGACACAAATATCTGAATTAAAACATGAATAACCTACTTGCATTTAACTAGTCATTCAATTTTGACAAAATATTCTAACTATATAATTTTGGAAATGTTTTAAAAAAATCAATAAAAAAAGAACTTGCTATCAATATATCTGAGAATAATAATTATTTTATTTATGCTTTTAATAATAGCAATAGGAATAATTTTGCTTTATCAAACAAAGATTCCACATAAAGTGTTTTGATAAATTGGTATTGACAGCTGTTTATATTTAAATATAACAGCTGTACTTACAAGACTGGTTTGGTGTTTTATGGCACTAAAATTAGTTATTTAATGCCAATAATAGATGTACTTACAAGACTGGTTATTTTGGTTTGGTGTTTTATGGCACTCAAATTAGTTATTTAATGCCAATAACAGCTGTACTTACAAGACTGGTTATTCTGGTTTGGTGTTTTATGGCACTCAAATTAGTTATTTAATGCCAATAACAGCTGTACTTACAAGACTGGTTATTCTGGTTTGGTGTTTTATGGCACTCAAATTAGTTTTTTAAATGCCAATGCTGTACTTACAAGACTGGTTATTCTGGTTTGGTGTTTTATGGCACTCAAATTAGTTTTTTAAATGCCAAGGCAAGTGGAGTATAGTGCATTGCCCAAGACACATCATGAAAGATGACTCAAGCTTGTCTAATGGTATGATTCGAGAACATTGGGTCATTAGTCTGACCACTGGGCGTCTCTAGCCATACTTAAGGTATCCACACATGTTGATTGTATTCAAGGTAACCAATTGCGATTTTAAAAAAAATACAATGGATTTAGCATGTGATTCTTTGGTTTCACTATTGTTATCTGTACAACATTTATTTACAACAAGACATTTTTTAAAAAAGGTTTCATAAAGACAATAAGGTAACATATCATATTATCAGGTTATACATGCTAGCCAGATATCATATAATAGGTTATACATGCCAGCCAGATATCATATACTAGGTTATACATGCCAGCCAGATATCATATACTAGGTTATACATGCCAGCCAGATATCATATACTAGGTTATACATGCCAGCCTGATATCATATACTAGGTTATACATGCCAGCCAGATATCATATACTAGGTTATACATGCCAGCCAGATATCATATACTAGGTTATACATGCCAGCCTGATATCATATACTAGGTTATACATGCCAGACACATATCATATACTAGGTTATACATACCAGCCAGATATCATATACTAGGTTATACATGCCAGCCAGATATCATATACTAGGTTATATACATGCCAGCCAGTATATTTGGTGGAATAAAAACCCTAGAAGAATTGCTTAACTACTGGCAAGTTTTCTCACATAACCACGTTGGTCAAGCTGAGACTCAACCATGCACAGAAACATGTGTGAGTGATCTGTACAGGTGAGTACATTAGACCAATGAGTCATATGAGGCCACTTTGAAGAAAATGTTATACCTGTTGCAATAAGGGCCAAAACAGAAGGGAAATAAACTATTAATGAGTGCAGAAAATATTTATCAATACTCACCAGTTACATAGCCAAATGTAAAGTATTTGTTTGGTATCCTTTGAATAACTCTTTCATAATAAGGTGATACAGCAACTTTATTTATCATAATATTATACAACTCAATATGATCTTATTACATTTGTCTATTCTATTTTTGTTTTTATTATTAAAAATCTACATTTCAATATATTTACCTGAATATGTTTAATTTGCTGTGCCTCTTTCCATTTAGTTTTCCAAAAACATTTTGGCACATAGCCCATTTAGATATAATATGTAACAACTATAGCTGCAAAACAGGATATTGGAATAGATGACACATACTGTTCGTAATTAAGAACTATCTATTCACCATTATAATAATGTTCATGTTTTACTTTAACACATATTTTTTAATGATGTTTATTCTTCATCTAAGTCTATTCTCAAGTATTTGTGTGATTAGGATTTTTTAAACGTAGCTTTAACAATTGTTCAATTATATCGCTGAGATGTCTGCAGTGAGGCAGTTTATAGTGATATCTAGCACTGGGGCATCATGCTGCAGACATGTAACATGATGTCCCACCCAGTCACATTATCCTGACACCAGGCTGAGCAGTCCTAACACTAACCTCTTAATGCTGTGGGCCAAGCGAGGCAGCTGTTACTACCATTTTTGTAAGTCTTTGGTATGACTTGGCCAGGGATCAAACACATGACCTCCAGCTTCCGTGGTGGAAGCTCTAACCACTAGGTCACCGGTGCAGTAATATTCAAGTATTAAAAACACATTAAACATCTCTTTGCAATGAGATGGAATTGCAAACTGCCCACCTGTTTCACCTTTTTTTCGGACCCATACACCTGGAGCATTCAATGTCCTATCAATCAATTAAAAGTGGATATGGGCCTTACTCCTCTCTAGGGTGATCAAAATCCTGAAGGTAATAGATTGGGGGGGGGTCAGACTTGTAGAATAGCTCTCATTGCCACTCAGTGCAGGCAATCAGAAAGTTATTACTTGGTCCCTCTCTTCAATCAATCAATCAATCAAGGCAAAGCTATATGACTCAGCTTGTGCTTTCTGAAGCACACAGAGGAAGCCCATCTATCAAGGCTAAGCTATATGACATAGTTTGTCCTTTCTGGAGCTTTCTGAAGCATAGAGAGGTAGCTCATCAATCAAGACTAATATAGCTGACCCAGTTTATGCTTTCTGGTGCAATCTGAAGCACACAAGAAAGCCCATCAATCAAGGCTATGTGCTTTCTAGTTCTATATGATGCATACAGAGGAAGCGAAAATGGTGCTCTCTAAGGCTCCTAGTGCCTGTTACTGCAGGAAACCACAACATAACGCATGAAGCACTGGCCTTGTGTGGCCCAATGGGATCAGGTACACCTCATGAAAATAGGATATGGTATTGAAAAGGCAAGAGTTGAATTACCATGCTCCATCCAAGTCACAACAAGGTCAATTACAGGCAATGCCATAAGATTTTGTTGGATTTGCCTGGGATACTTTGTTGATAATACAACATACATGTACACGCACTGAATCGGACACTAATTACTTTGTACACTTTCTGAGCTCATATCATTTGGTTGAGCAGCAAGCATTTAAATTCATCCTTTCAGTGGAGCAAGCATTTAAATTCATCCTTTCAGTGGAGCAAGCATTTAAATTCATCCTTTCAGTGGAACAAGCATTAAATTCATCCTTTCAGTGGAGCAAGCATTTAAATTCATCCTTTCAGTGGAGCAAGCATTTAAGTTCATCCTTTCAGTGTAACAAGCAATTTTACCCGGCAGGATGATCTTCCTTATCTTACCGATTCTCCTATTTTTGCTGTAATTGGGGAATTTATTTGTTGGAAAAGGACAATTTTTGGGGGTTAAGTAACTTATGCTTTAAAAGAATACACAAGTAATCCCACAGCCATCAATCCCTTTCACCCTTTCTGCAACACTAGCATGATTTTAGATTTTGACAATGCATAACCCAATATACAGTGGAACCTTGCTATAACGCAATAATTGGTGTCCAAAAAATTGGAGAACATTAATAGTGGGGTCGTGCTAATGCGGGGTTTCAAAGTATTTCGTTTTCTTCAGCAAACACCGCATTGGCATTTATACATGTATTCATATCTAATGTAAATAAAATCGGGGTATTATCTGATGAATATTAAATGGAATGAAGTAATAAGACATATTCAAAATAATGGACAGATTATATTTTTATAGGTTATTACTCTGAGTTAAATAATTTTACTAATTTTTATTGTTTTCTTCCGAAAATACACGTTGATTGATAATATCCCGACTGACATTATTTCATAAATAGGGTATCAACATCGTTTGCTATCGTGTCATCGTGGCATGCAGTCCATCCATAATGCATTTAATTCCATTGAAAAATTGCACTGATTTAAAATATTCAATAATTATGTCCAAGATCATTGTGTCTGAATTCAATATCCAATATACATCATGAACAGTTTTAACACTGTTTACTTACTGTCTGATATAGTACCGTCGTGGCATGCAGCTAATCCATAATACATGTAATTCCAATGCATAAATTGCAAACATATTTAACTATTCAATATTTTTGTCACAGATCATTATGTATCTGAATTCAATGGGAAAAATTAACAGAAAGTTAGGTTAATAAAGACGAAGCACGTGTAAATTGCATTACATTATGAACGGTGTCATTACAAATTGTAAACTTGATTTTCCATATTTAAAAAATATGAAATTAATGGCGAGTTCATAAGCAAACACCACACACATAAAATCTGAAAATTAAATGTAGCAAATCTGTAATGGTCACAAGCCACAGATATAACGTTTTCTTAAGCTGTACAAATCTACAATTTCATACCCTTTCAATTTTCAGCTAACAAAGCCAACATTAATTACTAGTCAAATGGTTCCTTCTAATAACACTGCCAAGCCCAGAAAACGTTGGCAGCTTTCGTTTTTTTAAATGTTTTTTATATTGTGAGAAGCTTTTATCAACCATCACATTGTCTGCTGCTTGGTTGTGTGTGCAGTTAAAAAAGAAACACACATTGGCTATTGTTTCAGCAACAATTGTGTAAGAGTTAATTGAATACAACCACAAAGACCACATACTGTTTATTTTGGCATAACACTTCAAAAACCTGGTGAAATTGTTAAATTTAAAAAGCTATGCCATGATAGTATTAAAATTCATAAACAAACTCTTCCCCAAAATGATAATAAACGTATTACACAATATTTCTCATACTTACATTAAAAAAATCTCCCAATATGAGAAGAAAATTTATTTATATATATATATATATATATATATATATATATATATATATATATATATATATATATATATATATATATATATATATATATATATATATATATATATAAAATTTCAGGAACTGTGCCACAATTGTATTTTATCTGAATTCATAGAAGATCTCTTTTCCATATGTGATATTTTCCCCCAAATGATAATAAATTCTTAATACGCTAGTTCATGTACTTTGAAGAAAAAAACATGTGCAAATAAATATACGAAATTTCGGGAGGCACACTGCAACCACATTTGATCAGAATTTGCGTTATTGCAGAGCGCGTTGTAGCGGGGTTCTACTGTACATGACAGGTATGGTTGGTGAAGGTAGGGGAAGTGATCTATAAGAGTTACCTCTCTTTCTTATTTGTTGCGTAGAAAAATGATTGCTTTTATCTTGCTTATAAATGCTGTATTTGTTATGTAGTACAGCTTATTTCCTAATGTTAAATATTCCAGGGAAGAAACAGTGTTCACTAGATTTTAAAATCAAACCAAACAAACATGGTAAATTCACTTAAATATAATTACTTATAATACTTCATTGTAAAATGATACTGAATGTATTTAATAGTGTCGTCACAAAGGTCCTTTGAAACGAATAAGGTTTATTGGACTAACTGATCCACTTTCAAAATTCTAGGTTGAACAGAGCTTCTTTGAACCACCTCACTTTCGAATATCCATGGTCTTATCGTGTCTGGAACAGCATGATGGGTAGAGAGGGAATGACTGGCAGCATGCAGCCCTGCTGTCACACAAAGATCTTGGTCATATCCCTTGACGATGCCTGCTATCACTGTAGCTGCTAGGCTGAAAATGAATAATATATTAAATACTTTTATTTGGGGAATGCACATACAGTACTTCACTACAAACTCTTCATGAAAGTCATGAAAATGTATCCACTTCTTGGTGAGATTGCCCTATATTGCGGTATTATATAAATTAAATTACTATTAACTAATTAAATGACATCTAAAGCCATATTTTTCTATGAAAGGGATGGTCTTATACTAAGGTACTGTATATGAAATAGAATTGCTATTAACTAATTAAATGGCATTTTACGCCATATGTGCTTATGAAACTGATGGTCTTATACTGAGGTACTTTATATGGAGGTATTTAATATTGAATACTTTTATATTGAGGTATTTATTTTACATATTATTACTACTAAATTAAAAAGAAAATGAAATCCATCACCATAACTGCTCTTTAAAAGAGACTGTTTAATAACCAGGAGGCTTTCTGTGCTGTATTATATTAAATAATATTACTTTTAACTAATGTGTGTTATTTGGACTTTTAATGTAACTTTAAAATGTTTAAGTCATGTCGCTATGATGTCTGGCATGAAGCACAATGTCTCACCCATTAATAATACTAAAGATACATTAATAATACTAAAAAGAGCATCTTAACTCTTTTTTTTTCATTTTATTACTTACCAGTCCCCTGCACCTGATACACTGACGATTCTTGATGAGTTGTCATTCCTTGGTACTGGGTAGTATACACCAGTCACTTCCCCATCTCTCTGTCAAAAATTCATGAAACAATTTTACACTGTATAAAATAATTATTTTGTTTTAAAAAACAAAACAAAACAACAACACTGAAAACCCCAAAGTATGTGAATGGTACATTATATACAATTCCTATGTACTAAAGTCCTCATTATTTTGACACCATTAGAGCATGGTTGCATCCCTATGTATGATAATCCTCATTATTGACATCAGTAAAGCATGACTGCATACCCATGTACTCAAGTCCTCATTATTGACACAAACAGAACATGGCTGCATCCCTATTTACTAGAGTACTCATTATTGACACAAGTAAAACATAGCTGTATCCCTATTTACTAGAGTCCTCATTATTGACACAAAAAGAACATGGTTGCATCCCCATTTACGATAGTCCTCGTTATTGACTGCAGTAGAGCATGGTTGGAATACTGATCAACTCATGGATATTAGCCTTGGTCTAGCTACATTGGCAATAGTGAACTAAAGTTTTGTGCAGAAACCATTATTTCCTTGTCTGATTCACATAGACTATTGACTGTAGTAGAATCTGCATGTTTCTGTATTACCCTAAGTACAAACCTTCCAAAAACTCTATACAATTAAATAACTATAAATCAAAAAGAAGAAAAGATACCTAATAGCTATTTTCATTTGTAAAGGTAAGCCACAATAGGCCAACCTCATAAAAAAACAAATGGTTTTCTTTGCATAATGTATTTTACTGCCTGACAAATTGCAAACACAAAATAAAAAACTTTCTTTCAGATTTTCCACTTCAATGCCTCCAATGATATTCAAATGGTGCAGGACTCTCCCAGAGGTCATCAGTCCTTGTGATTTTTCAGCTTTCAAGTGATAAAAAAAGGGTGTGATACTGTTTTCTTTTTTGTTTCCATCATTTTTGTTGGAAGTTTCAGTCTCTGTTTGACTTTTGTCTTGGTTTTTACCAGCTTGTTCATTCCAATCATTACAGTATATATGTGGTCTTTTTGTCAATTTCATGATATGATCCCAAGAAATCAGTTATAAATTGTTCCATAATTACCTATTTATATAATTTTGTCACCTTTACAATTAATAAATGGTGCTAAAATGAGGTCATCTTACTGGAGGCATATGCTGACCAAAGACACTACAAATGCTTCTTAATGTAAAAATGTTAATAACAACAGGAGTGGAAGCACCTCAATATGTTATTTGAATTTGCCTAATATTTTAGTCTAGACTAGTGGTCAGCAAACTACGGCCAGGGATCCAAATCTGGCCTGCCACCTCTTTTTGTACAGACCATGAGCTAAGAAGGGATTTTACATTTTCAAATTCTTTAAAAGTAGATGCTATAATGGAATGGCCGACTGCCGAGTATTGTGATATTGCAACTGAGGAGATGCAAGCAAAGTCGTATAGGGTGCTACCGTAGTTTTGCATTCACATGTTGATTGGTGGCAGCCTCTGCTGTGGCATTGTGATTCTATAAATGTCTTCCAAGTGATGAATATGGGTAATTAAGCTCATATACTCAGGGATTTATATTTGTATTTACCTGTGTGAAAGACATTTTCAAAGCTGAAATATGTAAATACTCAATACAGGTGAGCATTAACAGATGAAAATTTTACAATCAATTTTGATGATAGGGAGTACTAACATTGAATCCCAATTTGGCGAAATGCTATCTCAGAAAACAAAATGCATTCTTCTCATTAGTAGTGTTGTATTTCAAACAATTATGCATTATTTCGTTACATTTATAAATTAAATTAATGAAAAATTGTTTTCTTATTATTTATATAAGTCAATCGACATAAACATCCTTGAGTTTAACCCTTTGCCCACGAATCCAAAATATTTACAATGTAGCCCTTTCCAAAAAAAGTCTGCCGACCCCTGATCTAGACAACTGCAATCTGGTAGCATGTGGTCATCAAAAGAAATATCTCATACTTGGAGTCCAAGATGATTTCCAGATGACCATAAGTAAAATTTTGGAGATTGGGGAAAAATAAATAGTCCATGTATAACAACCAGTGTAATTTGATAAGACTGCTTGAAGAATTTTGTTCATTGTCATAAAGGTAATAATCAAGCAATTTGCATAATTAATCCCATCTTTATCTCATGTAAGGTAAAAAAAAGTGCCTTTCTCATTTTTTTTATTATGTCCCTTTTCGTGCATTACGGTAAATCTTTTTTTGTGGGAGTTCATTTGCATGTATTCCAAAAGGGGGTGTCTTGACTGAAACACTGGACATACAAGCAAAGACAAACAGACAAGGTAACAGTCTGTATCACAATGCATATTGTATTATCTTACTTTTATAGAAAAATGTATTTAGTTGTCATTTCTGCCAACTTATATATAAAAACTTATGCTATTGTATTATACTACCACACCAGTATTATAATATGAATATCATACTGCAGCCAATTAGGTGATACAAATATTTTACTATCAATTATTGTTCAGTTACAAATTTCTAATAGAGAGAAGGGCACGAGGGACACTTTATAAAATAGAGGTATCTTTATTGAAAAAGAAATTTCTATATATTTGATCATTTTTGTTGGAAGAACTTATTGCAGAATCTGATGAAGAAATGTAGAAGTTCATGTAGTAAAATCTCACCAAATCAAATTCAAATATGTATCCTACATTTAGAAAAAAAGGAAGGAAAAAAAGTTTCATGGAACAAACAAAAAAGCTACATGTTTCTATGATAAGTTTTAGCAATCAGAATAAAAGCAATGGGCAGGGTCCCAGCAGGTTAAAGAAGATATAAAAGCACTGAGGATGGGGTGGGGGTGGGGGGGCAGAGTTGCAGATAAGTGCTGGGTTTGTGGGGATGGGTGTAAGTGCTAAATATGTAGAGGTGGGAGAAGTACTGCTATATTTATACTGAGATGAAGCACTGCTATCATGCATTATCATATTCCTTATGCCAGCAGTTGTATACAAACCTCCAATAATTTGATTCCCTGTATGAGTTCTACCATTCTTATAAATTGTACTTTTTTCTTTGACATACTTCACAGGTTATTTAGAGCACTGAGACATTAGGACTCCACTATCTTGCTCAACATAGGGAGAGGACAACCACAATGAAAGAATATTTAAGGAATCAATCAAATTCCTACAAGTGATTGGACAATTGGAATGAACAAATATTTAAGGAATCAATCAAATTCCTACAAGTGATTGAACAATCAGAATGAAAGAACATTAAAGGAATCAATCAAATTCCTACAAGTGATTGGACAATCACAATGAAAGAATATTCAAAGAATCAATCAAATTCCTACAAGTGATTGGACAATCACAATGAAAGAATATTCAAAGAATCAATCAAATTCCTACAAGTGATTGAACAATCACAATGAAAGAATATTCAAGGAATCAATCAAATTCCTACAAGTGATTGGACAATCACAATGAAAGAATATTCAAAGAATCAATCAAATTCCTACAAGTGATTGGACAATCACAACGAAAGAACATTCAAGGAATCAAACAAATTCCTACAAATATTATGGCTGTTAAGAAGTGCAAAGAATTTTATTTTAAAAAGTATATCCTATGTACATGGAATGTCTTTTTTAAAAAGAATACCCTATTTAAAAAAGAATACCCTATTCATTTATAAAAGAATACCCTATTTAAAAAAGAATACCCTATTTAAAAAAGTATATCCTATTTACAAAGAATATCCTATCTAAAAAAGAATATCCTATTTACAAAGAATATTCTATTTAAAAAAAGAATATCCTATTTACAAAGAATACCCTATTTAAAAAAGAATATCTTATTTAAAAAAGAATATCCTATTTAAAAAGACTATCCTATTTAAAAAAGAATACATATTTAAAAAATAATATCCTATTTAAAAAAGAATATCCTATTTTAAAAGACTATCCTATTTACAAAGAACATCCTATTTACAAAAAATATCCTATTTCAAAAATAATATCCTATTTACAAAGAATATCCTTTTTACAAAGAATATCCTATTTAAAAAAGAATATCTTATTTAAAAAAGAATATCCTATTTAAAAAGACTATCCTATTTAAAAAAGAATACATATTTAAAAAATAATATCCTATTTAAAAAAGAATATCCTATTTTAAAAGACTATCCTATTTACAAAGAACATCCTATTTACAAAAAATATCCTATTTCAAAAATAATATCCTATTTACAAAGAATATCCTTTTTACAAAGAATGCAAAGAATTTCCTATTTGCAAAGCATATCTTATTTACAAAGAATATCCTATTACAAAGAATATCCTATTACAAAGAATATCCTATTACAAAGAATATCCTATTACAAAGAATATCCTATTACAAAGAATATCCTATTACAAAGAATATCCTATTACAAAGAAGATACTATTTACAAAGAATATCCTATTACAAAGAATATCCTATTACAAAGAATATCCTATTACAAAGAATATCCTATTACAAAGAAGAATATCCTATTACAAAGAATATCCTATTACAAAGAATATCCTATTACAAAGAATATCCTATTACAAAGAATATCCTATTACAAAGAAGATACTATTTACAAAGCATATGCTATAAAAACGACTATTCTTTTCAAAAGAAAGCATATCCTATTTACAAAGAATATAATACAATGACTATGTGGCAATGGGATTAGAATTATTAATGTACATAGCAAGCTGTTAACTGATTATGTTAATGTTGTAATTTGGGGAGTTTAAGGTTTAATACAGGTTATTTTTTTTAGGTGTAATAAGTATTAAGGGAATCAAAGGTAGTCCATGATATCTTCTAAAATGAACATCTGACCATACACAATATTATTTCAGCAGAAACACTTGAGTAAGTTTTGATTATTTTGTCTTGTTTAATTCTCACTGCATTGTTAATGGTGTTCCAAGAGGAATATTTAAGGACAGCTCTTATAGATTTTATTTATATGTTAAAATGCCAAAACATGCATTTTCTCCCAGAATGCAATAATAGCAACCTAACCTACATGAGTAATGTAAGGGTGTCTATGATTCTATATCCATCACTAGATCAAGAAGATCACTGGAATCAGATGTGTCCACATGAGAGGGTCAATCAGTACAAGTCTGCAAGCACTATTGATCATTTTCTTGATTAGTTTTGGTATTAGAACTTCCCTGGGGAAAGGCATAATTCCATATCCCTCCCAACTGATTGCAAAAACATCATAGCCCATGCTTATGTGTTTGGGAAATTGTAGAGACAAAGATAGTCAGTTTGTTGTTCTACTCAGCAAATATGTCTAACACTAATTGGTTCCAAAGAGTGCAAGCGCAGTTACAGACGGAAGGATGGAGAAACCACTCATATGAAGCAATTGACCTGTCCTTGATAATTGGTCAGCCAGGATACTGAGCCTGCTAGAGATGTATCCTACTTGTATGCTTATATGGTATTGGGCACCTGTCCTTGATAATTGGTCATCCAGGATACTGAGCCTGCTAGAGATATATCCTACTTGTATGCTTATATGGTATTGGGCACCTGTCCTTGATAATTAGTCAGCCAGGACACGGAGCCTGCTAGATATATATCCTACTTGTATGCTTATATGGTATTGGGCACCTGTCCTTGATAATTAGTCAGCCAGGACACGGAGCCTGCTAGAGATATATCCTACTTGTATGCTTATATGGTATTGGGCACCTGTCCTTGATAATTAGTCAGCCAGGACACGGAGCCTGCTAGAGATGTATCCTACTTGTATGCTTATATGGTATTGGGCACCTGTCCTTGATAATTGGTCAGCCAGGATACTGAGCCTGCTAGAGATATATCCTACTTGTATGCTTATATGGTATTGGGCACCTGTCCTTGATAATTGGTCAGCCAGGATACTGAGCCTGCTAGAGATATATCCTACTTGTATGCTTATATGGTATTGGGCACCTGTCCTTGATAATTGGTCAGCCAGGACAAGGTGCCTGCTAGAGATGTATCCTACTTGTATGTTTATATGGTAATTGGCACTGCAGTGAAGGTACTATATGATAATGCAGAACTCTGATGATCTAGTCCCCAGTGTCTGAAAATTCTGTTCATTACAAATGAATATTACACACTTTTCCCTTGGGTGGGATTCATCCAAGTATGCCTAACAAGCCGGCAATGTCGAAAGTTAACCAACTTCAATGGTACTAAGTCCATGCATGGGCTGGGGTGTGGATTTATGCCAAAATGGGTTAAGAATGGTTCCTCTTCCTCAAATATCTACAAAGAGGACTCAAAGGCAGAACATATGAATGCCTTTGAATCAGAAATACGATTTCCTATTCCTTAGTGGAAGAAATAGCAAGGCTCTGTAGAACATGTGACAGCTGTTTATACAGACTTATTTCAATTAGTTAAGATGCATGACAAGAATAAACAATCAAATACCAATTACATTATTTATGCATACCATATTGGCTTGTTGATAAATGACCCAACAGTTTAGACACAGGATTGATGGCATCAATTAACATAATGATGTCAACTCAGATAGTATCAATTAACATGAATATAAACCATAATGATATCAACTCAGAAAAACATAAAACATAGACACATTTCTGGTACAGCAACAACCTGAAAATTGACAATAATTCACCAAATCTGGTTAGCTCTCAATACCATTTTTGGTTTTGGGACCGATTTATTGGATGTAAAAATGCAGAAAAAAGAAATCATTTTATTATCTTTTATTGGCTCAAAGAGATTAAACAGTTTGTCAACATGTGTCCATTATTAGCATAACTGATGTTGAGTTACAATATATATATATGTGTGTGTGTGCATGTGTATGTCAAAAGTTCAATAATTATAGGTTACTGCATTTGTATGGGAAAATATTTACAAGGTTTTCTCAGTAATACATGTACTACATGACCCTGGCAGTGCAGTATTAGTCACAAAAAAATAGAATCCATATTTTCTCATACAAATGCAGCAACCTGTAATTATTCAACTTTTGTCACACACACACACACACACACACACACACTTAATTTTTTTTTCTTCTGAGTAATACTGCATGATCTAGAGAGTGAAGTATTAGTAATTTAAAAAAAAACCAATAAATTCATATTTTCCCATATAATCGCAGTCTCCATTTTATTATATACTCATTTCATATTTTCCCATACAAATGCAGTATCCATTTTATTATATACTCATTTCATATTTTCCCATACAAATGCAGTATTCATTTTATTATATACTCATTTCATATTTTCCCATACAAATGCAGTATCCATTTTATTATATACTCATTTAATTTTACTACATAAGGTTTAATTATAAAGGAATACACTATAATAAACAAAGTAAATGAATTTAGGCTGCATTTCAAAATAC
Source organism: Unio pictorum (assembly GCA_030141615.1). Classification (NCBI taxonomy): domain Eukaryota; kingdom Metazoa; phylum Mollusca; class Bivalvia; order Unionida; family Unionidae; genus Unio; species Unio pictorum. The sequence continues at coordinate 4,652,830 of JARLTB010000028.1, read as the reverse complement.
ACAACCATAGATTTATCAATAAACTGTGATAATGTTAATGCGTGTATAGCACTGCTCAGTGTCCTTTGAACTTCACTGCATGCTTGACATTTGTTTTAAAAAAAACTCGTTTTGGTCTACTTAAGATTTAGTCGTATTTTGAGTGAATGTAATATTCATTTCCTGGACTTTATGGATTTTGTTTTTCTTTTGATTCAATTCAATTCTGCTTTTCTGATGGACTGAATTTATTGGATCAATTCAGTGCATTAAGGAGATATTTCAGTACAATTGGTGTGTATCAGGTTTTAGATGGGGATTGTCTTTCAGATTTGTAGAACTAACTTTCAAAAAAAATTGAGGAAATTCAAGATCCACAAATTTAAGTATATTTATTACCATTCTTTATAGCAGCAATAGAAAACGTATCTTCATGCCCTGTCACTTGCATGCTCACTGTTGATGGGATCCCATCTATGACCTGTATCATACAGTGTATGTCTTCTGCTGCTAGCCAAACATTGTATGAAAATAGTTAAGTGTGGAAATTGCACAGCAGCTGTTGTGTGACAGTCCATATAGCCGGTGGAAATAATACTTTTACATCATCTTGGTTTAAAAGCTTTGAGGCTCTTAGTGGCATTTATTCCTCAAAATTAGTGTTTTGACTGACTTTTACAATTGTATGTCTCTGACAGATATGTGATAGCCTTTGGGCTCAATGTGTTTTCAGGGCCCCGAGTGGCTGAGTGGTCTAAAGAGCTCTCTGTTAAGGATCACTGCCATCTCACCTCTGTCTGCGTTGGTTTGAGTCTAAGATTTGGCAGTTGTGGGTATGTGAGAAAGCTTGCCAGTAGCTTCTTGTGGGTCGGTGGTTCTTTACAGGGGTTTTCCCAGGTTCTTCCTCCACCATTAATACTGGCTGATATGTATAGCATATCATGTGCTGAAAAATGGCATTAAATCCTACAACAACAACAATGTGCTTTCAATGCACACAAAAATAACAGTGATGCCAACCTCTAGCAACATCAAATGGCAATGTGGGCATTAACAAGTAGGAATCAAAATATAATAATAGGACCACTTCAAACGGTATCCAAAATTATAAAGCATTTAGCAGGCTGAATGAAACTAATTTTGGGTTGAAAAGTGCCTCCAATAACGTTATTCTCTATCATGTGATGCAACAATGTTAAGAAAAGACTGCACATACATACTATTCAGCTACTTTTTAACTCAAGGTATAAGTTTTATTGTGAACTTTCATTCCATGAACTTTTATTGTACTGTCTCAAGCTGATATAATTTCAGACTGCTCAATATTTAAATGTTTTTTTTAAAAATAAAAAAATTTAGGTACGCTTTAACAAATGGTTAAAAAATCAGACATTACAAGTATTCCAGTAATCTGTATAATATAAGTGTTCAAAATTTTATTTGAAAATGGGAATGTGACATAAATGATCATCATGAACATAATCTAAGATTAAAACAAGAACTATTCCAACAAAGTTATAATAGCAGGCACACCTGCATTAATTGCAATGTAATTCTGAAATCAATTCACATGGTGGGTAACGAAGTTGGTTAACATTTTCTATGACAAAATAAATCAAAAGGTTCAACAGAAAATGTAAGAACAATAAGCACACAACATTAGCCAATACTTACTTATAATCTCATCCAAAATAGGCAGACAACTAAGAATTAAGAATTAAATTAGATTTTAGTTATTACCATTCTGTAAAAATAAGGCAACTAAGGAGAACTTTCATCTTACAATCACATCATAGATAATCTTTTAACCCAAAGAAACATTTGATCACCCCTTTTATTCACTTTCTTTACCAAAAGAATATTATGTTTTTAAGGGTGAGGTATATCTCTCAACTTACCAGATTTTACTTTCATAAAATAATTCGCGGAGATGATCAGATATTGGAAGAAGGTAAAATATTATACAGTGGTCCCCTTCATGAACAGCATCCCTGACCAGCAGCCACCAACTTTTTACTGTCAGAATCCCTTGGCACCGATAAATTTGTATTCAAAAGTTCCCCTCAAAAAAGGCCAAACAGTGGCCAGCATATTAGTGCAAAATTGTAAAATTTACCCCTCACAAGTTGCTGCAACGCATATTTAGTCCATACAATATAGTAAGTAATTTCAATTATCTTCACTGATGTCTGTTTCCCAATGTCAGGTTTTAGTTACTGAAAGATGTGTTTGCTGAGGTACCACTAAGGCAAATATTATATAATGTCAACCTTTACACGAAATGGAGTCAACAATGTGGTGATAGAGTTTGGGGCTTCAAAACAGCAGTTTCTATTTTATAATGATGAACAGACATAATTGTCAAGATCATAACATGGTCAACATAGGCGAAATATAGATTTTGCGGCTTTTTACTGAGAAAATAACCATTCACAAAACAGAGTACCAGAAAGAGACCAAAAATCACAGGATAGTACAAGTATCAACTATTTAAACAAGGCATTTTGTCGACTCTACAAATGTTTTGTCTGCATAATTAATATGCAGCACTGACCAATTAGTGACATAGGAATAAATCATTACACAACTTTAACATGTCATCACACAAATGGAGAATTAATACTTATAGAAGAAAATGTAAACGTTATTTGACAACAATAGGGAAAGTTCTTGCCAAAAAGTTGCATATTGGGAAGACTCAAATAATAAACATTGTAACAGATAAGGAGAATATTTTGTGGCAGTGGGAAAATGGAGTAAATGGAAAAATAATTATTTTAAATGCTAAGCAATATATGTACCAAGATTTAAGTGATGCTTTGAATGGCTATTTACATGTCTACAAATTGCACTACAATACCCTGATAACATTCTACACTTAGAAATGAGAGCTCTTAATGTTAACTTGAAATAAGTCAGTTCTTAAGACAATAACATTTTAATAATTAACAGTACTTTTCAATGAAAATATTAAATGCTTTTAAGTTATATGTACCTTTCTTACTACATACACATACCTGACAATTATTGTCCACTCATCTTATACAACCAATTTCCCAATACAGACTGTATAAGAGTGGGACCACTGTATTATTACATTTCTTAATTATGTTCAAAATATAAAAAAAGGTGAAAAGTCAACAGAAATTGCTTGCCCACTTTACATGTGCCTATGGACCAATTAAGAAATGGTCCTTTTTATTTTTGGCTGAAATGAAACTTGGTTGTGGGCAATTTTTGCAAAGAATTCAACAATATTTCTGTTTATGTGTATCTAACAAAAAGAAAGGATTGATTCAATGCTTCATTTTCAACTCTATTTCTTTAATGCAAATTAATTGCAAACAATAAAAGCTCTGCATCTTTTTTTTTAATTGTAGCTTGAAATCAATTAATGTTCAAATTATTGAGAACAAGATCATATTTTAAAAATTTAAATAAAAAACAAAAGAGCTACAATGTTATCTTATTTTCACCTTAATGTCACATCCTGTGACAGGTAGCCTTGCAGTGTGATCTCCATGACGACAAATGAGGACTCCATGTTTACCAAGTGTTACTATGACAACTGGGATTTGCTCACAAACTATCTTGCCCATTTTAAAGCTTTCATGTAGAACGCTATCCACATCAGAATCATCTACATCTGAAATGCAATAAATTTTTAAAAGTGGGATAAAACAAAGGCTTTTGTGAAATGTGGTGTCCAAAAACAAAAGTAAATCAGGTCAAACAGAAATGAACTCTAGTTTTGGGACAAGGTCAAGTCCAGCACACAGTGTTACATTACAATAGCATGTAATAAGAAAAAATTAAAATATAACTAACAAACAATTATATTAAATACATACAATACCAATTTCTTAGAAAAGCTTTTCAGCTTCACACATCAACAGTCCATCACTTCATCACAGGTAATAAGCAGTGAGTTTTCACCAAACATTTTTTTTCTAGCCATGTCAATTTCTTTATGCTTCCATGATTTTATGTGGTGAAAGACATTCCCACCATATATCACAAATTAAATATCGGTCTCACACTGTCTGCAAAAGTCATTACAAGAGCCCAATCTGCTTGCCAGAATGAACAGCCAGGTCTTTTTGTCTGATGTGATTTTTCGCTGTACTCATCTCTTTGTGTCCTTGGCTGAAGTTTGTTTTTCTTCAGCCACTCTTTTCATCATAAACATGTTTCAAATTCATTTTCAGAACCAAGCTCAGCCATGATGCTGTTTATGCTACAGACAGAAGATAAAGAAATTCTACACACACACACACAGTGCATAACATTGTGCACTAGACTCTTCTATTTAACTATCTATTATGTATGCATGCATGCATGAAAATGATAGTCTGATATATGACATGTATGTAGGTATGATAATGATAGTCTAATATATGACATGTATGTAGGTATGATCATGATAGTCTAATATATGACTTGTATGTAGGTATGATCATGATGGTTTGATATATGACATGTATGTAGGTATGATAATGATAGTCTGATATATGACATGTAGGTATGATAATGATTGTCTGACATATGACTTGTATGTATCCATTATAATGATAATTTGATATATGACTTGAATGTATGCATGATAATGGTAACTGATATATGACATGTATGTAGGATAATGAGTATGATATATGACTTGTATGCATGATAATGAATCTGATATAAGACTTGTATGTATGCATGATAATGATAGTCTGATATCTGACATGTATGTATGCATGATAATGATAGTCTGATATCTGACATGTATGTATGCATGATAATGATAGTCTGATATATGACATGTATGTATGCATGATAATGAATCTGATATATGACTTGTATGTATGCAAGATAATGATAATTTGATATATGACTTGAATGTATATATGATAATGATAGTCTAATATATGACATGTATGCATGATAATAATAGTTTGATATTTGACATGTATGTATGCATGATAATGAATCTGATATAAGACTTGTATGTATGCATGATAATAATAGTTTGATATTTGACATGTATGTATGCATGATAATGAATCTGATATAGGACTTGTATGTATGCATGATAATGATTGATATATGACATGTATGCATGATATGATGAGTCTGATATATGACATGTATGTATGTATGTATGTATGTATGTATGTATGTATGTATGTATGTATGTATGTATGTATGTATGTATGCATGATAATGATAGTCTGATATGATTTGAATGTATGCATAATGAAAATCTGATATATGACTTGTCTGCATGATAATGAATCTGATATATGACTTGTATGTATGTATAATAATGATAGTCTGATATTTGACTTGTATGTATGCATGATAACGATAGTCTGATATATAACTTGTATATATGCATGATAATGAATCTGATATAGGACTTGTATGTATGCATGATAATGATTGTCTGATATAGGACTTATATGTATGTATGCATGATAATGATTGATATATGACATGTATGTATGCATGATAATGAGTCTGATATATGACATGTATGTATGTATGTATGATAATGTTAGTCTGATATGACTTGAATGTATGCATGATAATGAAAATCTGATATATGACTTGTATGTATGCATGATAATGATAGTCTGATATATGACTTGTCTATATGCATGATAATGAAAATCTGATATATGACTTGTTTGCATGATAATGAATCTGATATATGACTTGTATGTATGCATGATAATGATAGTCTGATATATGACTTGTATATATGCATGATAATGATAGTCTGATATATGACTTGTATATATGCATGATAATGATAGTCTGATATATGACTTGTATATATGCATGATAATGATAGTCTGATATTTGGTCACGGCATTGTACCAAGCCCTTTATTCATTAAATACATGTACTCGGGTTTCATTATTTGTGTACAACGATACCCGAAGGTGATTTATGTATATTGTACAATATTTTGAAATAGTGAGTTCAGTTTATCCTATGACACATGTGCGAAGTGCTTCGATGAGGAAAAAAACGATATTTATCAAGTAAAAGGCATAATGGGGGCAAATCCTGTTACAGCATAATGTACCAGCCAAGCTGGAATACCTCAGAAAGAGATACTCAGGGAGTTTGTAGGGTTGTGAGGAATGTCTGACACCTGTATGTGGAGCTGCAAAGGGCTGATATATATAGACACTGATAACCAGAACTCAGTAACTCTGATCCTGAGGTGGAAGGATGGGAAGAGGGTGGTTTCTTTCCACAAATAACATTAAAGATTAAAGGCAGCAACTTTTCAGAAAGGAATACATCTCTAAATGTATATCAATTATATGAATGACACAATGTTTGATCATATGCTCCAACTCATCTGACTGGTTCAACATGACAACCTATTTAAATTTAGTTACTAGCTTATTAATACATACTGGCTGTAATGACATCATGTCTGAGCAGATAACCATAGTAGAAAAAGAGGGGACCAGCAAGGGGCCAGAGAAGGTTACACTGTGTATTACTTAAAACTACATTTAACCAATTAAATTATAAAATATGGAATGTCTTGTCAGCAAGCAGTCTATTCAAAGACTTGAGGATTTCTGATGTGAAATCATGGATGACATGTAACAAGCTGCAGATGAATGATGATAAAACTGAAGCTATTCTGATCACAACACAAAGACTTTCTCATTCACATCCTTTACCTCAGACAATAAATATTAGCAACACCAACATTAAATTCTCACAGTCCATATGGAACCTAGGCGTTACTCTAGAGAGTACTCTCACATTGCACCAACATGTCATGAACAGCTGCAAGGCTGCATATCTTGAATTGAGATGCATCAGTTCCATTCGTAAATATCTTTCAGTTGATGCCACAAAAACACTTGTGTGTTCATTAGTACTTTCAAGACTGGACTATTGTAACTCAATTCTGTCTGGTTTGTCACAATATTTACTCCAGAAACTTCAAAAAGTTCAAAACACAGCTGCACGGATCATCTTTAGAGTACCTCGATCAGAACACACCTCACCACTGCTCTGTACCCTACACTGGCTATCAATTCAATACAGAATCAAACACAAAATTTGTTCTCTGTGCTATGTTTCAATGACAGACTCCTGTCCAACATACCTATCCAGCCTCACCCATGTGTATACACCTGCTAGATCCTTGCGCTCTTCTTCTGATAATCGTATACTCATTGTTCCCAAGGTGAAAACAAAGTCATATGGACAACGTTCGTTTGTACACCAGGGCCCGGGGACGTGGAACGAATTGCCCATTGAAATTAGACACAAAGACACAGTGGTCCCTTTAAGAGTGCTCTTAAGACTCACCTGTTTCGACTGCAGGGACAAACTTAGCAACCTAATCATGTTTTGTATCTTATATGTTTTCAGCATGTTTCTATGTTTTCCAATTTCATTGTTTTTGTCATCTGTTGTTCTGTAGTGTAGTCATATCATTATTGATGGTGTAAAGTGCTTAGAGCTTCGAAAGAATAGGCGCTATACAAAGTCCTCATTATTATTATTATTATTATTATTATTATTACTTGCAAATCTTCAGCTGCAGAGCTATATGAGTTTTTTTAAATTAATTTCTTATGTACATTATAGATTGTACCTATTGTACTTACCATGTTTACTTTTGGTATATTTTTAATGCAACTCTGGCTTGGTTAGTATAAAGCAAATATTTTCTATTTTTGTATGTCACTTAACAGGAGATTATTTTTACACAGGTCAATATATGGTTTACTGGTTCATGCAGATTCAACAAAGGTCAATAAATTTATACTACCTGCATCTGTGTGTGTGTGTGTGTGTGTGTGTGTGTTTGTCCTAGATGTGTTTTATTATAGTTATTGCAATCCTAATTTTGTCTTATTTGCTGGTCATTTTGCTACAAGACAAAAGTCCCAAGTCAAATATTGATAAATAAAAATATCAAATAATGTTTTATACTGTCAAATAAAGTTACCTTGAATCTGTGAAGGAATCAACTCAGAGGAAATCAATCCATATATGACCTTAAGCTCACTAAAATTTGGGGAGGTGTAGGTTAATCTTTTATATGCCGAGGACAAAAATGGCTTCTCTGCTTTGTGGATGTCTGTTGGTTCATAAAATACTGAAGAAGAAAAACAAGATACACTAAGACAAATATGATCTTTATCTATTTTTCATAAACGTTTCACCACATTCAGGTCATGCATGCTATTTGCCAATTCAATTTATGTACTTTCATTTATAATACAGATAAAAAAATATCCAATATAATATTACATTTATGTCACTGATAGTTTTTATGCCATTGCCTGTTATGTGCTGTGACTTGCACACAGGAATTAATTGTATGTATTAATCTGCTTAAAAATTATGCATAAATTTTTTTTTTTTTTTAGGGTTTAAGGCCATTTTTCAGCACACAATAGGCTATATATGGCAGACATGTATCATTGGTGGAGGAAGAACCCGGAAAAACCCACGGAAAGAACCACCGACCCACGATAAGCTACTGGGAAGCTTTCTCACATAACTACATTAGCCGAATCTTATACTTGAACCCCCGCAGACAGAAGTGAGATGGCAGTGATCCATAATTGAACGCGCTTTAGACCACTCGGCGAATCAGGTCAAATAAAGTTACCTTGAATCTGTGCGCCGAGTGGTCTAAAGCGCGTTCAATTATGGATCACTGCCATCTCACTTCTGTCTGCGGGGGTTCAAGTATAAGATTCGGCTAATGTAGTTATGTGAGAAAGCTTCCCAGTAGCTTATGCATAAATAATCAATGCTTAAAAACTTTGAGGAATAATTAGACGAAGAACTTCCTTAATTTACAGGAACCCTATGCATTAATAATCATTGCTTAATAAAGCTGAGGAATAATCAGCCAAAGACCTTCTATAATTTACAGGAATCCTATGAGAAAAACTGCTCCAGATTAACGTTGATTTTCAAAATCTTTTAATCAAGAATTTTATATCTAAATTGGGAAAATTACTAGGACTTTTAAAATTTAATTCATGGATTATTCTAGGATTAGCTTTGGATTTAATTCTTAAAACCGTATGTTCTGTTTTCATTTTTTTTTCCCCTAAAGAACTAAAAACAATTCTTACATTTTACAAAGCTTATTGTTTTCACTTTCTTTGTTATTAGAGCCTAAACAAGTAACACTACAGTGAACTGAAACAAACACCATTTTAAAAGTGACCACCTTGACTATTAAACATAGTGAGAGGGGCCCCAAGTGGCTGAGTGGTCTAAAGCGCTGTCTGTTACGGATCACTGCCATCTCACCTCTGTCTGCATGGATTCGAGTCTAAGATTAGGCTTATGTAGTTATGTGAGAAAGCTTGCCGGTAGCTTCTAGTGGGTTGGTGGTTCTTTCCGGGGTTTTCCGGGCTCTTCCTCCACCATTAATACTGGCCGCCATGTGTAGCCTATATTGTGCTGAAAAAATGGCGTTAAACCATATAAAAGCAAAAAACATAGTGAGTAACCAAAGGATAGATCATAAATCAAATCCATATAGAAAAAAAAATAAAGTGAATTTTGATGACCATATCAATGGACAGCAAAGAACTTTTTCTAACAACATTCCAATTTTCTTCAGAAAATTAAAAAAGCAACATACCAGGTACCTTGCTATGTCCACACAGATCATTGACATACTGTATGGAATCTGGTGGGATATTTCCATCAATGCATACTAACGGAGCATCAATGAAGTTCTTTTCAAACTTTGATAACTGAAACAAGGAAACAAAATTCAGACGGAACTTGCAGTTTACATAAACTTTTAAAAAATGCAAAATGTTATACGTAAACAAACATTGGAAAAAGTACAAATATTACTCTAAACTGCATGCAGCCCTATTCAAGGAACTCATAAAGTACATACAACCATTATGCAACCATTATGCAAATAATTCTATTAAAACTAACATGTGATCTGTTACCATTTGCATTATAATAGGGCAGTCTTGTAGTTGTTCTTGTAGATGTTTTCAATAATAAAGACATGTATAAAAAAGATTTTTTGTGGAAAATTGGTCTGATTAGCATAAACAAAATAATCTTCCCTAAATCCTTCCTTCTAAAAGAATTTAAAAAAAAAAATGTCAGACTATTGAAAGCAACTCCTACAGATAATCTCACCATACTCCATGCAAGATGGCTACCTGTATCCTAGATCCTTAAAAGTTGAAGCATAGAAAAACCTAAAACAGCATATTCATGTCTGTGGAGAAGGGTTGGACCAGCTGATAGAAATGTGATTAGGTAAGTATTCTCGATGAAACATAATTCAGTAAAATACTTTTTCCTTTCTCCATTAAATCTATCTATCTATCCCTTAGTCTTGGGACACCACTGATGACCTGACAGCCAGCTTCCTCCATTCCAATCTGTTCTCTGATAATCTCACTGTTTCACTCAACTTCAGTCCTGTTCACTCTGAGATGTTATCCCCCAATCTTTTCCTCTGTCTTCCTCTCCTTCGCCCTCCCTGCACAGTACTTTGCATGACTGTCTTAGCAAGTCCTGTTGATCGTGTGACATGTCCATAGCATTTCATTTTGTGCTTTTTCACAATGGTCAATTGCTCTTCATAGGGCCCAATGGCTTGCTTAATTCTGTTTCCCACTTCCTCATTCATGACATGATCTCTATATGAAATGCCAAGCAACCTTCAAAAGCATCTCATTTCAACAGCTTGTATCCTCCTTTCGAGATCCACTGTGAGGGTCCATGACTCACAGTCATATAGGAACACAGATGCAACCAAGGAGTGCATCAGTCTGATTTTTGAGCTGACTGAGGTGTTTCTGTCTTTCCAAACTGTCTTCAGCCTTGCCATTGCTGTCATTGTCAGCGCAATCCTGGACAATATTTCTGGTTTTGATCCCTCGTCTGCCACGATGGCTCCTAAATACTTGAATTTATTAACTTTTTCCAGTTTTTGGCCACTAATCATGATGTCAGTGCTGATGCCACTGGTGTTCATCATCAAATTGGTCTTCTCTGCACTGATTTCCATACCAAAAGCAGTAGCTGTCCTGTCCAGTTTTTCCACCAACTGAGCTAGCTCCTCCTCATTTCCTGCAAAGCCATCGATGTCATCAGCAAAGCACAGATTCGTTATTATTCTGCCTCCAATACTGACAGTTCCTTCATGGTCTTCCAGTGCATCCGTCATGATTCTTTCAAGGAAGATGTTGAAGAGAGTAGGTGAAAGTAAGCAGCCCTGTCTGACTCCCACAGTTGTCCTAAACCAATCTCCTATTTGACCGTTGAAGCAGACTGCGCTGGTGGCCTTGCTGTAAAGGCTTTCTATGACTTTGATCAGGTTGGCATTGATGTTGTACAGCTTCATGGTGGACCAAAGGGCTGCATGCCATACTCTGTCAATAGGGCCTAACCGGAAATCGCCTCAGACATTCGCTTCAGCCGAATATCTGGTTTTTCGGTACTATTCAGAAGTATTCACCTCAGCAAATAATATGCGCACAAATGGTTACAAGTAAAATAATTTAATAAATATCGAACTTTTAAAAAAAAAGTTTTTTAACACATAATAAATTTTAGTTAATAATAAAAAATTTCATCTTATAGGCGATATTTACGGTATGCGATACAAGAAAAGTTTAAGCTTCACAAATGCTAATGAAACAAATGGTACTCTCCGGAGTCGCACTGACTACTCAGTTCACGCCCGAATCCGGCAAATAGTACATCCAAATACTCGGATTCGGTACTCGGCAAAAATTATCTACTCGGTTAGGCCCTACCTGTCAAACGCCTTCTTAAAATCTATAAAGACATGATAAAGGTCTTGTTGGTGCTGGAAGTATTTCTCACATAGTATTCTCAGGTTGAAAATCTGTTCAGTTGTGCTTCGCCCTGGTCTGAAGCCTGCCTGTTCTTCAGCTATGATTTCCTATGAGTATGTCTGGGTCCCCTGTAGGTCTGTGGTTGTACAGGTCTGAGCAGTATTCTGTCCATCTCTTAAGAATGTCTTGTTCTTCTGTAAGACATTTCCCTCCCTTATCTTGAATGATGGAGGAGCGTCCTTGTTTTACACTGGTCAGGTCTTTCACCAGTTGGTATGCTTTTTTGCTATTATTTTTCTTTAGATTGTTTTCTATACCTTTACACTGGTCTTCAATCCATGTCTCCCTTGCCTTTTTGATGGTTTTCTTGATAACCTGGTTGATTTCCCTGTATTGTTTTGCTCCTTCTACTTCTGACTTCTTCATCTTTAGCTCTCGACGCTTGTCACACAGATCAAGTATGTCAGTTGTAACACAAGGTTTCTTTGGTCTTCGATGTTTGCCTAGGATCTCACTGGCTGTTTGGGTCACTGCTATGTTAAATGTGTCGATCGATGTGTCTGTAACTGTGTTCTCTGCACTAAGAAGTAACAGTGGTGCAAATTTTCCTCCTATCTTTGCCTGGAAGGCTTCTGATACCTCTGGGTCTTTTAGCTTGTCAAGGTTGAACTTGATTCTTGTGGGGCCCTGTTTGTCGACTTTCTTTAGACGTAGTCAGAGGGTCATCAACACTAAGTCATGGTCACTTCCAATGTCTGCTCCTGTGAAACTTCTTGTCTTGGCAATGTTTACACTGGTGTGGAAACGTCTCTTCACCATGATATAATCAATCTGGTTATGGTTTTCTCCATTTGGGCTATGCAAGGTCCACCTTCTGGATGCTTTGTGTTGACCAAATGTGTTCATCAGCTTCAGATCATTGAAGCTGGCAAATTCCAAAGGGCTTAAGGCTCCTCCATTAAATACCCAATCACATAAACATAAGGACACTATACAGGATGAGGATGAAACAATCACCACATCACCATGATGACTCCTCTACTACATGGATAAATGTTTTCTACTAAATTTTTCATAAACATTCAAAGAAAGGAGACAACTCTCCTGGTTTTTACCTGACTTGCAAAAGTTTCAAAGGTGAATGCAGAGAGAGCTATAAGGCCATTCCTGGGCCTGAGGTTAAGCTGTCATGAATTGGGTGTGGTAACTAGGCAACTACCAGTGGCCGAATGAGATTTGGCTCTCTCCTTTTTAAGGCCATGTGCTATAACTAGAAGCTGAAAAACATAGACAGGGGATGCCAGTCAAATGGTTTGAAATTTGGCATTACTTTCAATGATCAGGTTTATATTTTGTGAGCAGAGATATTCAAGATCATGGGTGATCCTGTGAGAATTCAGAAAATGCCAATCTAAGAACACACTTCAGGCAAGAGGCTAGCACTTATGGGGTCAGGTCTTGCTTTCCAATCTTAATCAAAAAGAACTGCCTCTAATTTGCATTGCAGCCATTCTAGCTGTGCCACAGACTGTAGGTCCTGCACCTTCATCTCTCTAACAGAATTATTGCAGAAAGTTGGCAAATAGTTATTTTCGGATTGCCTATAACTGGTGACCATTCTTTTACACAAAATCAAAATTAGTGTGGCTGACACATCAGAATGAATCTGCGTGTAGCTTGGATACCTGGACATTTAAATACAGCTCACACCCTGCAGAAAGCAAGACGTGTATTATGACTCCATAAATGGGGTTGAATACAGGCTTAAACACTGATGAGTTAAGCAATATCAAGACACTAGAAAGGTTTCATTTGGGGGAACAAAGTGAGTGAGTGGAACATGGTGAGGTCAAAATTATAAACAAAACATCAGAAAGATCCTTGCTTTGGCCTATAGCATCCCTTTTATGATATATCAACATATCCAAAAGTCATGTGTGTGTGCATGTTATATGGAATTTTAACACAGCTTTCACCGGATCACTCCATATTCATGTAACTGTATTCCCAGGTCATGATAAGGGCTAACATTTTGTCCTCAGAAAAGAAAAAAAAGAAATCAGCTAACCAGGAGATAAAAGTTAAGAGTGGTGTTATGTCTTAAACATGAAAACACCACAAGACATTGCAGAGGGCCTTCTAAGTGTCAAGATTCTTTACAAACTTAAAGTGCAGAATGTGTTTCCATGCAAAACATCCCTGACAGGATTCAGACATTAAGGAGAAGTTTCTCATGACATGGCATCTATATAATGTAACAGAAGGAGGGATTCCTATAACTTGGGTAAATCTGTCATGAGTTAAAGCAGGCTGCTGACCCAGGATCTGTCCCATCAGAAAGTTGGAATTAAACTATTTTAGAAGCCCTGTATATTATCTTGTGCATTATCTGGGATTAGTTTTGGTTACAAACTACATGATGGGAGGGAAACGACCAGATGATTGACAGAGCATCAATTGCCAAAGGCTCTTGATCCAGGAATACAGAGATTAGGCAATTTGAGTATCACCCTTGTCAAGCATCAGTTGATAGCAATAAGGATGAATGGATAAATCAGATGAGAAGTGTCTAACTTGTATATGGTATTGGGCATGCCATAATGCTGACCTCAGGTGATTTTGTGTCTCCTTGTTTGAAAAGGCAAGTTTACCATGACCAAGCTGTCCAACAATATCAAAACCATCCAAGCACAGGAAGCATGGAGAAAACATTATGTGATTGGAGCCGTCTCTTGCTCCATCCATTTATCACTGCCTCATTGAGAAACACAGCTGCAAGTATACAAGATTTCCAAAGGCATTCCTGTTGTTGATGTCCTGTCATGCTGTGAAGCAGGAAGCATCTATTTGCAGTAAAGATCATAAACTAAACAAACACAAATCGAAGTCAACTGTGCTAGAAGGGCCATCTGCAGAGGATGCATGTTAAAGTAGCTGAGACTGAGCAAGTCTGCCAACAAGTGAGCAGGATTTGAGTCTAAGAAACCCCCATGCTCTTATGAACATCCTGGCAGATGCATTTATCACACAGCTGATGCATTTTGGAAGGAATTCAACCACGAAGAGGGATAACAAAATAAGTAGGAGGCTGGATAAATGAGACTCGAATCACCTCTAAGTTAATCAGGATAACCCCATTGTTTGTCAGAATGAGACTGACCCAAGTTAATCAGGATAACCCCATTGTCTGTCAGAATGAGACTGACCCAAGTTAATCAGGATAACCCCATTGTCTGTCAGAATGAGGTTGACCCAATTCTGACGGTGGTCATGCGGGGCAGCAAACTGGTGAAAGTTGTCAGGTTTGGGGGAATGAGAAACACAGACCCAGGGCTAGTCTCATTGAAATAAGAACATAAGTACTTGCCTTGACTTTAAATCCACATGCCTGAGAAGTCTATATATTTCATAATTTATTTAATGCTGATAGCAGATCAAACCCATCCAAGATATAATCATATATTTCAAGTTTAATTAAAATCGGATACCAAAATAAATGGCTAACAAAGTGGTAACAACAGTCAAATGGATGCAAAATCACCTCATCAACATGCATGGATCATGCCAATTGTCAAACTGATCCAAGATTTTTATATAAAACAATACTCCAAGTTTTATTGAAATTGGATCAGAAATATTGACTCGTAAGTGCAGCTGTTAATGGATGGATGATGAATAATGGATGCATAGCCATGCCATAATAATAATACATGACTTTATGGCTAGGTAAGCTAAATATTTTAGTACACTAGGAATAATACATGATGTTACGGCAAGGTGAGTTAAATATTTTAGAACACTAGGATAATATATGATGTAATGGTTATGAAAGATAAATATTTTAGTACACTAGGAATAATACATGATGTTATGGCATTGTGAGCTTGATATTTTAGTACACTAGGAATAATACATGATGTTATGGCATTGTGAGCTTGATATTTTAGTACACTAGGAATAATACATGATTTTATGGCTAGGTAAGCTAAATATTTTAGTACACTAGGAATAATACGTGATGTTATGGCAAGGTGAGTTAAATATTTTAGAACACTAGGAATAATACATGATGTTATGGCAAGGTGAGTTAAATATTTTAGAACACTAGGATAATATATGATGTAATGGTTATGAAAGATAAATACACTAGGAATAATACATGATGTTATGGCAAGGTAAACTAAATATTTTAGTACACTAGGAATAATACATGATGTTATGGCTAGGTGAGCTAAATATTTTAGAACACTAGGAATAATACATGATGTTATGGTTATGAAAGATAAATATTTTAGTACAATAGGAATAATACATGATGTTATGGTTATGAAAGATAAATATTTTAGTACAATAGGAATAATACATGATGTTATGGTTATGAAAGATAAATATTTTAGTACAATAGGAATAATACATGATGTTATGGTTATGAAAGATAAATATTTTAGTACAATAGGAATAATACATGATGTTATGGTTATGAAAGATAAATATTTTAGTACAATAGGAATAATACATGATGTTATGGTTATGAAAGATAAATATTTTAGTACAATAGGAATAATACATGATGTTATGGTTATGAAAGATAAATATTTTAGTACAATAGGAATAATACATGATGTTATGGTTATGAAAGATAAATATTTTAGTACAATAGGAATAATACATGATGTTATGGTTATGAAAGATAAATATTTTAGTACAATAGGAATAATACATGATGTAATGGTTATGAAAGATAAATATTTTAGTACAATAGGAATAATACATGATGTTATGGTTATGAAAGATAAATATTTTAGTACAATAGGAATAATACATGATGTTATGGTTATGAAAGATAAATATTTTAGTACAATAGGAATAATACATGATGTTATGGTTATGAAAGATAAATATTTTAGTACACTAGGAATAATACATGATGTTATGGTTATGAAAGATAAATATTTTAGTACAATAGGAATAATACATGATGTTATGGTTATGAAAGATAAATATTTTAGTACAATAGGAATAATACATGATGTTATGGCAAGGTGAGCTTAACATCATAGAAACAAACAGAATCTGAAGGTTAAGCCTCATGGTTAAAATTGTTTTACTTGAGTTTCAGCAAACATTTAACAAATCATGTATAATTGGTATTCTATGGGAATAATGACCAAATGTATACATTTCTAATTGCCATGCCATAATAATTATTTACAGACAGTAGTCACTGTTACCAATCTATAAATTTCTAATGAACAATATATCATTATAATTATTTATATACAGTAGTCATGGTTACCAATCTATACATTTCTAATTGACATGCCATAATAATTATTTATAGACAGTATTCACTGTTACCAATCTATATATTTCTAATGTAACAATATATCATAATAATTATTTAAAGATAGTATTCACTGTTACCAATATTTACATTTCTAATGAACAATGTATCACAATAATTATTTATAGACAGTAATCACTGTTACCAATATTTACATTTCTAATGAACAATGTATCACAATAATTATTTATAGACAGTAATCACTGTTACCAATCTATTCATTACTAATGAACAATATATCATAATAATTATTTATATACATTAGTTACTTGTCATAAAGGGCCTCATTAAAACACTGTCTCTGATATAACACTGGTATGGCCATGAATCCAAATAAACATTATTCCATACAATGCAACCCTGTATAACACAAATTCTCCTATATCGCTAAGCACTTTGTCTCTGATATAACACTGGTATGGCCATGGATCCAAATAAACATTATTCCATACAATGCAACCCTGTATAACACAAATTCTCCTATATCGCTAAGCACTTTGTCTCTGATATAACACTGGTATGGCCATGGATCCAAATAAACATTATTCCATACAATGCAACCCTGTATAACACAAATTCTCCTATATCGCTAAGCACTTTGCTGATGAATCAAAACAACTGTGAATATTAGAGATTTTGACATGCCATCATGTGATCTGGGTCTATGCTCTTAGCTTTACATAAGAACAAACAGTTTATATTCTGATATACTGACATACTATGGGATGGTAGACCTGTAGCTTGTAGTTTAGGGGATGCTATAAAAACATGGTAACAGAAAGATAGAATCAACAAAACTGCTGTTACTCAGCACACCCTATTTCAAAATTTGACAATATATACAATGGCATGTGTCGTCAAAATAGGTGTTATTAGATTTGTCATGCATGAACACATCAGTTACTTACATATTTAGGAGTGATGTGGGAGTGTATATCCATGTCACCAATTCCAAACACTAGGTCGCCTGACTCCCTCATTATTGCACAGTAAGTTGCTGTAGAAATATCATTTACTTGGACCACTCCAGACAAGTCCTAAATGGAATGAAAATTTCACAGCAAATGAACAGAGAGAAAGACAATTTTTAATTTATTTCTTTTGTACACAAGATTATTTAAGTTTTAGTTAAAAATCTAATGCAGGTATATGTGATATAATGGGCAGGAATTTATATTTTGCCATATTGGTAATTAAAAGCTATCTTAAACCATACAAAAATAAATTGTTCCCCAAAGTTTTAAGCACGATAAATCCTTAGAGAGAACTATATAATCTTGTAATTGTGAAGAATTGGTCATTTGTGCTTTAACATCTAGCACTTTCAAGCTGAATTATGTTGTGTGCAGCTGGGATGAATTTTTTCTTCAAATTATAGAATTCAGAATTATATTACCGTGATTTTAAAAAAACCTGTCGACACATAAACTCTCTATGAGCTTTAAGAGATACGTCATCACCTTCAGTTTCCGGATTTCTCTGGTACGTTTACTGAGTTTTATCCAGAACTTTAATTTATTTGGACTTCGGTTTGTAATTCTTGGATTATTTTGTAATTTACCAATACTTCGTAATACCACAAGTTTTTTTCTTCTTCTCATTTTCACTTTGTATTTTAGGGAAATAAATTATTTGTTGAAGTTTACAAAGCTTGTTGTCTTTCACTCTTTTCTGTTACTTATTTTAAGAGCTCAGACTTGTAACAATCAATAATTCAATATATATATATAGTTACTTGAGGTCAATCTGTCTTAGAAAACACACCAAACAAAAACATTTTGATAGAGACAAATACACACACGCATACTATTTCGAGGTTTTGATATTATATTAGTTCGTTCTAACTAGCATGGTCAAGTTTATCCTATATGCAGGACTAGCTCAGTATATTTTCAGATCATCATCATTAAATGTAGCTAAAGCAACCAAACTAGTTGTAAACACTTCGCGTGAAACAGTATATACTGTTAGCTACATTTAATGAAGCTGACCGGAAAATTTACTGTGCTAAAGATAGGATAAAATTCTCAATGGTGTGTGAAATGAACTACGTCAGAAAACACTGATCCATGCACATAAAACTATAATCCTATACACTTCATAGCATCCAAACTCTCTAAACAACAACGGAAAGCTTAGCAACAGCCAGAACTGTGTTATGTCAAACATGCTCTATTATAATTTGGTTAAGCATCTCCATTGTGCTCATACCTGCAATATTTATTGACAAATAATACACTTACCAGCCAGAAGGAATCATTTATCCCTCAACACATTAATCCACAAGCAAATTTCACTGCATCACTTGCCATATTTCCAAGACAGAAATATAAATTTTCAGAGAATCCGTGAACATGAAAGTTTAGCACATGGTTATCCTTTAGGGTCCGCATATTTAGAGGGTGACGAGGGTCTTTTATATGGGAGAATGGGGTACTCAAACTTGGAAATGATGAAAGGAAATAGTTTCTTTCTAATAAATATTAAATATTTATTGTCAATTTCATATAACATCCATATATTAAATGTGATAATACATCATTACTATGCGATGTTTTATGTTATTTTTCTTTGCTCACGTGTATGAACTGTGTACTTCGGATGCAACGGTCACACCACAGCCCTCATTAGCATATTTGTATTCATGCGCCACATGTAAACTTTGGGTCATGAACACTAGTAAAGAGTTCTTTTTACTTTAAAGGATAATATTGAGTGAGAAAAATAATCTATGTTGGGGTTTGGACCGAGACAATGAAATCCCAGCTGCGGGGTTACATTATATGTCTCCCCACTCGGACAAGCCTCATGGGGAGACAAATAATGTAACCCCTAGGCTGGGATTTCATTGTCTCTGTCCAAAACCCAACATAGATTCAATATATCTTTCAATTCTAGGAGAAAGTGATGGATTTTTATTCATAGAATAAAAAACTCATACCATATTTCAGCAGAAAACTGGTAAGATTCCACATAAGTCCTTCCCAAAAGCTGAGAGGAATGATAGGTACCATACCAAGCCTGGCTACAACGTGTGACTAATAGATACCATACCAAGCCTGGCTATAACGTGTGAATAATAGGTACCATACCAAGCTTGGCTACAACGTGTGACTAAATATTATATACCATATGTCGGCAGTAAGCCCTATATGCCTCCAGATGAGAGTCCCTCCCAACAGCTGACAAAAACAATGGATCCATACCAAGCCTGGTTAGACAGTCTGCAATGTTCCTTCCCACCCCTCCAAAGGATTGTTGAACAATGCCCGAATATGTAGCTCCATTTGCCTAAAATGGGGTTGAACAAATCATATAACAAATTTCATTTAATAAGTAAGCATACTGAATACTCCCTAATTAATACCCCCAATCAAATTAATGCCCCCTCACCCCTGTTTTAAGAGCAGCAAATTTATAAGATGCAGTATAAGACCTATGTTTTTCAATACCAGTCTTTTTGAGATCCATTATTACAACAAAATGTTGTATAAGTAGCAGTTGAACATAATGTTGCAATCTATAAATTAATAACATCATAGGCATACATATAGATGATGCAATAGCTGGGTGGCAAGATAAAAGACTTGACAGGTGGATGGCAAGATCAAAGACTTGACAGGTGGATGGCAAGATCAAAGACTTGAGAGCCCTACTTCAACCAGCTGCAGAATGGAAAAATGTGTTATCAATTAATCATTTTAACTTTGCTAATATATACAGTTACTGATTTCAGTGGCAGATTTACACGTCTTCATTAAAAGAGTACATGAAAAGAACAACCTTAGCTTTAGTTATTGTGCTCTAATAAATGCACTACATTTGGAAAATGCAATGCCACCAGGGTCATTAATTAGAGAGTATATTTTTTTTTTGAAAAATGATCTTTTAATTGGACCTTTCTGGTTACATAACACAAACAAGTACCTTTTATTAACTTTAGGATTTCAAAGATGAATTTCTTTACCAAATGTACAAAAATAACAAAAATAATACAAGTGAAAAATTATGTTTGCCTCATGACAGTTCCTATAATGAAAACTCCAATGGCTTGTAGACCTGAAGTGGTATTAATTTACATAAATCCAGAGATTGCAGAGTTAGTGTTATTCATGGTCCCTTTCATAACCTTAACTGCTATAAATAACCTTCCTAATATCATTCTGAATTGAATTTTATATATGACATATTGTAATTTCATTGATTAAATAAAGTTTAAAATAGTTTAGCAAAATAATCTGAGGAATTAGTATGCAATAGTTTTTAATTAGTTCTACAGTAATTAGATTGTTCTTACACAATTAAAGAATATAAGGTCACATCTTTAACTAACGAGTTCACAGCACACTGAACATCCTTGATATTAGATAGTGGGTAAGAGTTATCTACCTTGAAATCTTTGGTCTTGAGTCTGACATTGAAATCTACAATGGACCCTCCAACAATCACCTGTAAAAATTACAAGAAACATATTAATATGTACAGCATTGTAATGATATTTTAATGCACACTCATGCATGTCATAAAAGTTGACTAAATGATGCAGGAGCTGCAGTGATTGAGAATTAACATGTTGGATTTGAAACGTACCATCAGATCAGTCTGGGTCAGAAATCCTGCTGCATCTTGGGGCAAGGCACTATACTCCAACTGCATCATGACTAAACAACCCACCTGTGTATTTGCTCCATAAACTTCAAACTCAACGTCTCAATTACCATATTGTAAGTCATACTATTCAAACACGATGTTTTCAAATTTGAAACTTTCAGTGATGTGGATACGTTTGATCGAGTCTTGTTCAGATAGATAGGTTTTTTTGAGACAAAATAAAATATTTCAGCTCAAAAGAAAAATTGCAAACCACCATCTCCAAATTAAATGGTAAATACTTTACAATACATGATGGGTTTCTCCAAAGGAATTCCTGTCGTGAATGTGCACCGACACATTAAAGAAAAAACCTCATTCAAGTTATTGATCTTGTCATCTAGTGGAGTGGAAAAAGGGTGACATAGAGCATGCAGTTATTTGTAATGGGTTCAAAAAAAGGTGACACAGTGGGATCAAATCTGCTGATGCACTGAATAGCTTTATGAGTTGCAAAAACTCTCTGAAATCCCCATCCTGTTGGAAACATTTCTGTGAATTTTACACTTTATTTCATGTGGACATGAGGGAGACATACAATTTAGATTGGTTAAAAACTCCATACCCAGATGGACCAATCAAGAGGATGGACGAAGGATGGAATTTTCCCAATTGATAGAATCATTATTCAAAAGGAATAATCGATCACTTCAACCTGTATGATCTGTTAGAACTGATGTTGTCGAAGGAGATCATCTACATAACCTGCCATTTCATTTCCAAAGCAAGTCGATGTGAACAGGATAACATTTCAATCCATAATTTGGGTTTTTTATTAGGAATTTAACATATTTTTTAAACAAACTTCAGTCATATCACTATGATGTCTGCAGTGACGCAGTTTATAGTGATGTCTTGCACTGGGGTATCATGCCACAGACATGTAGCATGATGTCTGACCCATTCACATTATCCTGACACCAGGCCGACCAGTCGTAATACTAACCTCTTAATGCTGAGCATCAAGCGAGGCAGCTGTTAGTACCATTTTTCTAAGTCTTTGGTATGACTCGGCCAAGGATCGAACCAATGACCTCCCGCTTCCGCGGCAGACACTCTAACCACTAGGCCACCAGAGTGGTTCCATAATTTGGTAATGACCTAGAAATTTATATTTAGATCAAAGGGAAGGATTCAATATTAGTAAGCTTTGATGCAGTATGCAAAATGGAGACATTTTCACAATACCTCGGCATGAAAGTAGGCATCTGTAGATTGAGCCCAATGGCAAACTTCTCCCTTCTGATAGAGACCTGTATAGAAGCCACTCTCTCTCTATCTTGAATCTATGTGGAAGAATGAGGCAACTGATGTTGACAATGATATGCCACAACTTGCCATTGACTTTTTTATTACGGAATAGCCATGAATAGAACCCCCAAAATTGTAGTTATCATACAATCTCCCCCACCTGTTTGTTCATGAATAACTGTATCTCCTGCTGAAGAATTTTGTCCTGATCTGGTGGAACATATATTAGCTGAACAAAATCCAAAGTTGTTCCAACATGACTTGGATCACTCATTCATTTTGTGGGATTAGACTGATCCAGTGTAATCAAAATTGCAGGAGTCTGGCACCCCAGGAATACTGCAGGAGATGGTGATGGTAAGTAAGCTGCTTGAGACAGGAGGCTTGATTGAGGAAGGGTAGAATCTTGGTTCTAATCTGCAGTGCAAAGGCACATCATAGACTGGCTCAGCAGTCATCTGCAGGCACAAGAATGAAATGTGAATTGCACACGGGATGTGAAACCTCCTTTCCTTGCCTATTATCCTTCCACTGTCACAGGAATAGCTGTTTTGAAAACAATGATACACATGTGAAACTGCAAGTTCAAAGGGTAGTTCTTGACACAAATATGCCTTTGATTGACAATATTTTCTCATATGACATTGTTGTATGGAAGTGAAGCATGAAACTAGCAATATCTGGATGTGGCAAGGGAAGGTAACGGGCAAGAGTTTTTACCCTTGGTCTATATGAGCTAGAAAAGATGCTTTTATCGTTTTAGTATGGTTAGATTTTGGAGGTAGCAAGCTTATATCTCTAGTGTTAAAATGATTAGAGAAAAACTGACAGTGTAAAGAAACTGATACTAGACTACCATAGGAAAGGACTTTTCAAAATTTAGCAACAGCTTTCAAAAATTATTTTCAAACCCATTCATGAAATACATTTACATTTCATTTATCATAGTCATGTGTTCTGCCTATGTGTATTTAGTTTTCTTCCAAATGCCTTTACTTCATTTTCATGCCTGCAGAATTATGATTGTGTTCATTCAGCATTCCAAAGATTTTCATACTACATTTGTTTTATTAATAAAATTACCCATTTCTGTGTCTGTATGATGGTTTTGCTGAACTCACCACTCTTCCATTTTTGGCAGTCTTAATATTCTGAGAAACTCTATCTATTTTTCCTGAAGTGAATGCTGACTGGGATCCTCTGCCAGGTTTAGACTGGTACACTGATGTATGACCATGTCCTATATGGCTAACAGGCTTAGACCCTAATAATCCTTGGGACTGGTACCGCAAATGAGATAATTCCACTCCAATCTGTGCTCCAACTTTAGCATTGTTCTTTATTAAGGCAATATCTGGTACATTGTTAAGAAAAAATTGTTTCAAGCTATAGTTATTATTATTCTTATTCTATGTTTCTGCTGAAGAATGAAAATAATGAATACAAAATACAGTACAACTCAGATGACTGTGTATTGCTCACTCTCACTATGTACTACTCAAGTGTTGCTAACTCTCATACACTGAACTAC
Organism: Unio pictorum; assembly: GCA_030141615.1. NCBI lineage: Eukaryota > Metazoa > Mollusca > Bivalvia > Unionida > Unionidae > Unio > Unio pictorum. The sequence continues at coordinate 4,628,238 of JARLTB010000028.1, read as the reverse complement.
TCAAGTGTTGCTAACTCTCATACACTCTATTACTCAAGTGTTGCTAACTCTCATACTTTATTACTTGTGTTGCTCACTCTCATAATCTCCATTACTCAAGTGCTGTATTACTCAAGTGTTGCTCACTCTCATAATCTGCATTACTCAAGTGCTGCTCACTCTCATACTCTGCATTACTCAAGTGCTGCTCACTCTCATACTCTGTACTACTCAAGTGTTGCTCACTCTCATACACTGTATTACTCAAGTGTTGCTCACTCTCATACTCTGCATTATTCATATGTTGCTCAATCTCATACTATATCACTCGTGTTGCTCACTCTCATAATCTCCATTACTCAAGTGCTGTATTACTCAAGTGCTGCTCACTCTCATACTCTGCATTACTCAAGTGCTGCTCACTCTCATACTCTGCGTTACTCAAGTGTTGCTCACTCTCATACTCCACATTACTCAAGTGTTGCTCACTCTCATACACTGTATTACTCAAGTGTTGCTCACTTTCATACTCTGCATTATTCATATGTTGCTCAATCTCATACTATATTACTTGTGTTGCTCGCTGATAATCTCCATTACTCAAGTGCTGTATTACTCAAGTGTTGCTCACTCTAATAATCTGCATTACTCAAGTGCTGCTCACTATCATACTCTGCATTACTCAAGTGCTGCTCACTCTCATACTCTGTATTACTCAAGTGTTGCTAACTCATACTCTGTACTACTCAAGTGTTGCTAACTCTCATACACTGTATTACTCAAGTGTTGCTCACTCTCATAATCTGCATTACTCAAGTGCTACTCACTCTCATACTCCGCATTACTCAAGTGCTGCTCACTCTCATACTCTGCATTACTCAAGTGTTGCTCACTGCTCACTCTCATACTCCACATTACTCAACTGTTGCTCACTCTCATACTCCACATTACTCAAGTGTTGCTCACTCTCATACTCTGTATTACTCAAGTGTTGCTCCGCTCATATGCTGTATTACTCAAGTGTTGCTCACTCTCATACTCTGCATTATTCATATGTTGCTAACTCTCATACTCTATTACTCCAGTGTTGCTCACTCCCATACTCTCCATTACTCAAGTGCTGTATTACTCAAGTGTTGCTCACTCTCATATTCTGCATTACTCAAGTGTTGCTCACTCCCATATTCTGTATTACCATATTTTCCAGCCTATAATTTGACACTTTTTGACTTGAAAGTCGGGGCTTCGTCTTATGCTTCAAATCGACTTATATATGGATTGTATCATTGAAAGTTTATATAACGTTCGTAACTACAGGTAATAAAATGAACTACAACATGGATGTGCTTTCAATTATAACAAAACAAGCATGGACTGTTTATTCAGCTGTGGCAGTTGATAACAGAATATATCAGTGATTTGTTCAGAAGTAAAATCACAAACCTGTTAGCATCGGTAATGCAATTTCACGATTGCCGGTAATATAGAATATCATACAACAATACCATTACTAGTGTAACATATGAAGCCAAGATATTGACCTGGCCTCGTCTTATACTCCAAATCAATTTATATATGGACGAAGGATGGAAAATAAGTCGAATTGGTGAATTCGACTTATAATCCACATCGACTTACAGGTCAGAAAATACAGTACTCAAGTGTTGCATGCACACCAGACAATCAAAACCAAAAAAGAAATATCTACTTCCTTTAGTAAGTGGAGTCTAGGTATTTGAACGCTCATTTGAAATTGAAATATAATTTGGGATCCTATATTATCTGGAAGTTTGCCTGTCAAGCCAACTCTTCTACAAAATAATTTGGTATACGGTAATGTAAAGCAAACAATGATGGTTACCAAGCAAATTTACTAATTTATTCTAAATTACTGTCATACATAAAAAACATACTGAAAGTAAATACACAGGATCAAAATTAAAACTACTAACTACAGGTCTCCCTATAATGCTAGTGTTGAAAATAAAAAGCAAAGCTATCTAAAACAATTTTTAAAGGCATAAATTTACTTGGAGGCCACAGAGTGGTAAAAACACTTCTTAATGTTAAACACGTATCAAGTGTCACCCTTAAACTCAAACAGCTCTAACTTTAAAGAACGAAAAAAAGAACGTACTGAGTAGTTCCACTGACCTTAAAGACAGGACCTCCTCCCGCAGGACTCAACATCAAGTGATTAAGTACATGTATACCAAGTTTTATCCCCTAATCTCAAACACCTTAAAAACGCAAACATTTTGAGTCATGACCTTGACATCAAAGATAGGACCACCAATGTCATATGTGATAATTTATATGTTGCCTCATTTACAATAATTGTACAGAAATAAAAGTGTGACAGATGGACATTTATAGGGAAGCATAGTTACTATGTCCCCCACCCCATCCCAGTGACAATAGCTCTTTCTACTCTATTCATAATAGAGACTCCAAACCATGGAATATAAGTGGAGAATTATACTGATGCATCCAACATCCTTATGAAGACTCAATCTATCCTTGGAAATTGACAGTGGTGGTGGTGGGGTAAATGTTGGATAAAGGCTATCTATTTAGACGGAGAGATTAAGCAACATAAATAATCTGCAGAATACTCTGTTTCATTTGTGACCTATCTAATTTACAAACCCAACAACCATCCCTATCACCAACTTTGCAAAACCTTGAATCAAAAAGTGTGAAAGTTTTGCTCTGGTGATGCCAACACTGACACAGTTACTGAAATGTGATACTTATATCTCATCATGCTTACATAAAAGCATGAGGACTTGCTACTGCATTTCTGATCTCAACATGCTTACACATGGAAGATAAAAGCATGAGGACTTTCTAATACATTGCTGATCTCAGCACACTTACATGGACAAGATAGAATGAGGACTTTCTAATACATTGCTGATCTCAGCACACTTACATGGACAAGATACCATGAGGACTTTCTAATACAATGCTGATCTCAGCATGATTACACATGGAAGATAAAAGCATGAGGACTTGCTAATACATTGCAGATCTCAACCTGCTTACATGGGCAAGATAAAAGCACAAGGACTTGCTAATACATTGCAGATCTCAACATGATTACACATGGAAGATAAAAGCATGAGGACTTAATACATTGCTGATCTCAGCACACTTACATGGACAATATAGCATGAGGACTTTCTAATACATTGCTGATCTCAGCACACTTACATGGACAAGATAAAAGCATGAGAGCTTGTTAATACATTTCTGATCTCAACATGCTTACATGTGGAAGATAAAAGCATGAGGAGTGCTAGTTCATTGCAGATTTCACCATATTCACATGTACAAGAGAACTTGCTTCTACACTGCTGATTACAAACTACTGGAAGTCAATACAAAGTAACAAGATACTTGATTTCAGTGACAGTCCTTTTGTCAACATGTTGACCTTGTTCAGAATGTAAGGTGTCACTTCCTTTCCCACAATTCCTTCTTCCCTGGAAGAGAGGAACATGCCATATTACAATACAAGGATTAACAGACTTGTAAATTTAAAACCTAACATTTTAAAATTAATTTCTACATACACCTCTCCCTTGATAAATCATGGACAACAGAGTCCACATAGACCACACTAAAAGCAAGGAAGCAAGTTGCCAAGCGACCTCCAAAATAATGAAAATTACTCTTATAGAGAATATCTGAACTGGGTATCAAAGATGATCAGAAGTTTCAATATTACTTTAAAAGATGAGTCATTCATTCAATAGCCTAGTTCTCAATCCCAACCCTATGGTTTTCTTGATGTATAAGATTATTTTGTAAAATTATTTTGGAGGTCCCAAGGTAACTTGCATATGGAAGCCACTTCATTGATATGTTATTGCTGAATTTCAAGAATTTATTAGATGACTTTTGGAGTCATCATTTTTTATTTTAAATTATTGATACTCACATCTATAGATATCACCATTCAGCAATGTACATGTTTAAGTGGTTGATGTCCAAATAGCCCAAGCACAAGTTTTAATCAACTTTAATTAAACATTTTCAAAAACATTCTTCTACCTAGCAGAATTAACTGCATCTTGTATTGCTTGTTCTATTTCTTTTCCTTCTGCTGAAAATTCGTCTGGAATTGGAACTGCAATTAGTGTACCAGTCTGAAGGCCTAGTTTGTCACGACTGTCTGGAAGAAAAAAATTAACAATAAAAATTCATGTAAAATGCAAAACTTATTTGGAATTTTAACATAACTTTTAAAATAATTCATTCATTTTCCTACGATATCGGCAGTGTGGCAGTTTATAGTGATGTCTAGCACTGGCACATCATGCTGAAGAAATAAAGCATGATGTCCCACCCAGTCACATTATCCTGACACCAGGCCTACCAGTCCTAACACTAAACCTCTTAATGCTGAGTGCCAAGGAAGGCAGCTGTTAGTACCATTTTTGTTATGTCTTTGGTATGACTTGGCCAGGGACAGAAAACAGGACCTCATGCGTCTGAGGTGGAAGCTCTAACAACTAGGCCATCAAGGACTATGTTTTTCATTTGAAATTATAAGCTAAGGATGCATGCTTTTTCAATTCAACCCTTCTTCACTGTGGGTTACTTCCATTGAAAAGGATAATGCCATTGCCACAATGTCATTTTAGATGATCATTTCTCTATAATAGAATTAGTATAAATGTGATGATTTTACCTTATGCAAGTACTCAACCAATCAGCCAGCAGTGAGTAATCAATCCTGTTGCAAATACACAACCAATCCTGCTGCAGCAAGTACTCAACCACTCAACAATCATGATGCTGCAGGTACACAATCAATCATGTAGCTGCAAATACTGAACAATACAGACAATAATACCCTTTCTCATCTATAAAGACAAATAGACCCTATTTCAATTCCAAGAATTTAAAACCAATTAGCATCTAAGTATTAGCAAAACCACAAATACCAACATCCACATAAATAGACAAATTCACAACTCCTGATTTTAAGAAAACAAAGGTATGTTTGCTGTTGGATTTTCTTGGTAGTGTGTCTTCTTTTAATGATTCCAGGGTATGGAAAACATCGAGATCTATGCAATCTCAAATCCAACAAAATTCTGTAGCCATAGAACCTTAGTGCCAGGATAAAAATTCAAAAAGAGAGATGCTTAGCACCAAACACCTAGACGCTAGGCTTGAATAAACTCTCTCTAGTAAGAAGACTATTTCGCACTAAAATTACATCTAGTTTATTAAAATTGTGAATCAAACTGATGGAATTCTCTATTTATTATGTGTGATAAATAAATCTGAACACACTACCAATTAGTTTTGCAGCATCAAGTGCCGACTCTATGTTGTAAGGTGCCATGAAGCCACTTGTTCTGGAGAAAAATGCTGGGAAGTTCTTGTCTGGACCAAATGTAGCTACACAAACTCCCTCAGTCTCCTGAAAATATATTTTGACTTCAGTTTTAAAAAATTTGGTGTGCCTGATATCACTCACATGGTATATAATGATCTGAAAGGCAAATGTAGTAATAGGGTAGGTGCATGGATAATTTCTGGCAGTTTGGCAGAAATTTGTGGCATCCGACAGGTTGTTAAATTGTTTCAAATTTACGCAACTTCACAAGGACTAGTGAATGAATTAGCATATTTTGTGAGAGTGAGAAAAATGTTCATCACAGGAATATACCTATCACACTGGCAATTTGGGAAAAACTAAATTCTATCACACACAACAGTAACATTACCTGATCAGAGGAAATTATTTTTTTGACATGTAACACCTGGTTTCTATGGAAGCCATGTTACATTGATCAGTTCCACTTTAAACACAACTTGAATTGAATATGCCCTTAGAAAGGTTAAGAGTTAATTTAATGAAAACTGGCCTAACTGTTTTGATGAAGGAGTTAAAAGTATTTCATATGTTTACTATGGAAGCCTCAAACATGTTGGATATTGTCTGATAGGAAATGTTCTAAGAAATATTCCTGTCAGGATTGAACAAAACTGGCACTGATGTTATGATGAAGGTGAATTAGATTTTCCACCTGGTTGCTAAGCATGTGACACCATTTCTAGGAGTAACCTTGAACACACTTTAACCAAGGCACATCCTAACAAAATATTCCTGCCAAGTTTAATAAAAACTTGCTCTAACAGCTGTTATATAAAGAGTAGAAATTATAAATAGTGTTTCCATACATTTGTTGTGAAAGTTACACCATTGCTAGATGAACCAAAACCCTGACTGGAAACAAATTTTCATAAAGCATGTCCTAAGAAACACAAAATTTAATCAAAATTACCTCAACCATTCAAGATAAGATGAAACAATGTTTTTTTCATATGGAAGCCACTTCATCAATATGTTAGCCATCCTAGATACAATGTTGATAATGCATGTCCTATAAAACATTCCTACCAAAGTCTAATTGAAATTAACTCAGCGGTTCTGCAGAAGAAGTCAAAGCTACACAATCATCCAACCTGTTGCCATGGAAACCACATCATTGTTATGGGAGTCACCTCAAATAGAATTTTAATAGGGAATATGCTAACCTGTTGCTATGAAAGCCACATCATTGTTATGGGAGTCACCTCAAAAAGAATTTTAATAAGGAATATGCTAAAAACATTCCTAATAAGTCTTATCCAACTGTTCTTATGGAGAAGCCAGCCTGAACAAAATTTGGGTTGAGCATGTCCTGAAGAAAATTTCAACCAAGTCTGATAAAAATTGGCCCAGCAGTTTTTCAGAAGAAATTGACAATAGAAATGTTGAGGGACAATGGATTACAGACACAGGGTCATACCATAGACTCACTTGTCACAGACAGGTAAGCTAAAGAGAGAAGAAAAACTAGTTATTTAATGGCTCACAAACTGCAAATCTACACCCTTTCAATTTTCTGTTGCTAATCTGAAATTATCATTTTAGACCCTCTACTATACTCAATCCCCTGATAGTAATGCAAAGAACAGCCTGCTGCTATACCTTTCTTGCACACTTATTTGCCACAATGACAACTAATGTCACTAAAATGGTGAAATTGCATGAGTGCTTTGGGAAGGAATTGTTTATGAACAGAAAGAACAGCAGCATTATATCATAAAACATTAAACTAGGCCTTTGACATGTAAAACATTTTGTACAATTTATCATTAAACCTTGTTAAACTAAAGATATTGGTTATATGTCATCAATGAAATTACTTGGTTTTTTAAGTAAATTACCTAATCAAATCTATGAAAATGACAAACTAGCATATTTTGTCAGTGTCAATTATTACTTTTACAGTAATTTTTAAACAGGAAACTCATTTCATGGCCACTTACTGTATTCCTTACAAATGCATCCTGCATTACTTACAAGTTTTTCTTTTTTTTCTTTTTTTTTGTGATAAATAAGAAATATATTCAAACTTGCCTTAGTCTTAACTCAAACAATCTAAGCAGTCACCTGTCTAAAATATCAATTTCTTTTCAGATTCCTCAAATCAAAATATTGTTGACAACAGATTTCTTCTATAAATAAGCCTGTGTTTTTAACAATAGAATGCATCTAAGTTTTAAAAATTTTTACTGTATGCTCTCATGCCTCAAACAAAGGTTTGGCACTAATTCAACCTCAACACCTTTAAGTTTTTATCTGGAATTATCCCCCTTTGTAAAATCAGAAAGTATATAAAGTTTGGGCTGTCTTTTATTTCCATCATGTGATGGATCTAGGGCAAGAGGCATGCATAGACAAGACTCCCAATTAAAAATCAGAAGCTGACAATTATGAAAATTGATTTTGTTCCCCAGACAGAGCCAAACATTCAAGCCAAAAAGAAACATGCATAAGATGTATATTAAACTGAAATCAATATTTTGTGAAAGTTATGTGTAACTATTCTGTGGTATATTTTTTCATGTTTTATGGTAATCACACATCCTTAATGAAACCTTGTTAAGAAGCCTTTTCACCTTTGCTTACTGGGAGATGACAGATGAAGACAGGTTTAATTTAAATGATGCCTTGCAAAAATATACAAACCTATTTTGGGGTCAAGTTAATAATGTTATCATTCCTGTCTTAAGTACATAAGGCACCCTAGTGTTCAGATAACAGCGACCTTGGGGTGGAAAACTTAAAAGAAACATATTTGTCTCAGGCAACCAGTAATCCCATACATAGTGAAATAATTTATTTTTCGTGGGTAACGATTTTGTGATTTGAAGAAACATGACATTCTGTTATCTGTAGTATAATTTACAAACTGGAGACAGTGTCTTTTAACTTCCATAAAAATATCACAATATTTTGGGTCTTTTAAAATTTATGGCTTGCGGTAAGAATCAAATCCAAGAAAACTGGCACCCACAAAATGCAGTGAATTTACAAAGGCAGGAACACAAAGCCTGAACTTAGGACTGTGAAGATGCAATGCTACTGTGATACCACATAAATGTCCCTAAGAAATGTTTAATCATATTTGTCTTGAGGTAATTTCTAAGCAATGCAGATTACCAGGTACTCCAGTGTTTTTCCAATATCTAAGATAGACTTAACTCCAGATGACACCACAGCTACAGGGGTCCTCCCCAGCTCTGTTAGGTCTGTGCTGATATCCCAAGCTGAAAATAATGAAAATGAAAGAGAAAGAAATGGTAGGCATTCTTCATGGACTATCTTGAAACTTTTTGAAAATAAATACACATTATAACATTTTAAAAGATTAAACCATAAGTCATTCATTTTTTTTACAGTTGTTCCGAGTTTATGCATCTTAGAACATACTTTTCTCAACTCTTAAATTAGTGCCAACTTTTTAATTAACTTCATGTCTGGGGTTTAACAGCACATCAGCATCTTCCTGGCTACACAGCGTCAAATTAAAGTTAAGTTCTAATAATGTAAAATCGAGACATAAGCTATAGGATGATGAACCGTGCCAGATAAATGTAATTCTACAAGATGAAAATAAAAGGCACTTAAACAAATGTTCCTTAAACGAACTATTGCTCAACAGTCCTAGGAATTTAAAATAGGATCATTTCTTCAATTTACTGATTAGCGTTGAAGCCATCACTGATATTTTTGAATGAAATTTTCTAAGACACTTCTTTCGCAGCATATTGGATGTAAGATCAACACATATTTAATTCAGGACAAACTCGACATCATAAAAAGTCTTTTGCTGAAAGTAACCTGTTAATATGACCATTTATTCAGGAGAATTAGTAACAAGATTTTCAATATGTAGATTGTGACAGCCATACTGGATGATTGTGGGACACCATTTTCATTTAGAACCAATTAGATATCACAAGTCTTTCAGTAAGAACCCTACAAGAAAATTTTCATGATGGTCACCATGGTTGTCATATTGAATTTCACTTTAATTCGGGATGGCTACAATGGTGGACATAATAGTACCAACTTGACTTCATAAGAAATCTTCTGGTGAAAATCCAATATTAGATATCATATCAGCACAATGTTTTCTTAAAGCTAGGCATTAAAAGAAGTCTTTTGGTGAAAATCCCATACTGATATGATTTTCCATCCAGGAGAAGTAGCAATTACAAGATTATTATGAGAGCTGTTATCTTTGTCTTTTACGATGTCTGTAAACAAGCCATGTTAAGACCAAATAGACATCAAAAGTCATCTTTTGATAAAAATTCATCCTGATATGACTTTCTATTCTTGGCATTTGCTTACGTTAACAATACTACCATGGGCCCAAGGATCTCGGGATAAACGGGTATTGATGTATGACGATTTTATCAAAGTGACTATAACAAGATTTTAAAGATGACAATTATGGATACCGTATTAGATGTCCAGGTGGCACCATTTTCAATTAGGACAAACTAATCCTTGAGAAGTATGTGAGTAAAGTTTCATGGCAATTCTCCATAGTTTAGGATTTGCAACAACAAACTTGTGCCACTGGATGGCGGTATGGTGACCATACTTGATATCCAGAAAGAACCAATTCTATTTAGTACCCACATGACAAGTGAACATGACTTTATAATCTACTTACTATTCATAACTCCACGATGCACACCTCCTATCCCTCCTGTCACAAAGACTGGGATCCCAACCTTGTGGGCAATGAGCATGGTTCCAGAGACAGTTGTCCCTCCTGTAAGACCCTGTAGAAATTGCACAGCTCAGTAGTCTATGGGACATACCTTTTTATCTCTTAGAAACAGTTATCTATGGTAGGTCCTGTGCTATTGAAAGATGGCCACAGGACCACCCTGGGCCGATCATTTCTGTTTTTGGGACCTAAGGGACGTAATTCTAGTGTGATGTATTTCATCTCTTCATAGGGGGCCCTCTACAGATATTATGAACTTCTGAGAAAGTGGTGAGTGTAAGGAGAAGGTTGTTTATTTTTGAAACATGCACAATGGAGAGAATGTTGGCACAACTTCGAGCTACTTTCATATACTGTGACTGATATTTCATTGGATACTGTACTTGAAGAGATTGTAAATGATCTAAACACACAGCTAACAAAAATGACTGTTCTCTTGACTAGACAATAACAGCTTTTGAAAGTGCAAGAAATGAATTACCAAACACACAAAATATAAAAGTTATCAGGTCTATTTTTTAATACAATTTACCTCTGAAGTCAAGAAAGTGAAAATGAACAAGCGAAGCTAGCAGTTTTTTGGAGAGGTGCGCATTGAAGTACGCCAAGCTGTACACTCTATAACCCATATTACACCCATCAATCATACACCAAATAAAGGGAATTAAAGGTTCTTTGAATAATACCTAAAATATAAAAGGTCCTTTTAAAATAGCTGGTATAACCAGTGAGGACACCCAGGGAAATTGTTTTTCTTTACAATTCTAACCCTGTGCAAAACACAAAGCTCTTGAGTGCCGCCATAACACAAACATTTACCATCTGGGAACATAGTCTATGAGTCTAAGGGACATAACTCTAGAGCTATATTTTTTTTTTGCCTCTTCATAACAAACAGTTAACAGATTGTGAGACTGTCTAAGGTATTGTGTTATTTAAAGATACCCATTGGAAAATTATGGCACAAGTTTTATTTTGGGTTGGGTTCTAATCATGATTGTAATTTTAATGTCTGAAATACATATAAAAAATGTTTGTTTTCTATTTTCTTAGTATTCATGAAAATATTCTGTACAAAGTTTCATTACATTTATAATCAACAGAGCCTCAATCATATGCAATATCAAAATGTCAATGATGGACTCTGAATCTAACAATGATGGAATCTAACAATGATGGAAGTAAAAATATCTCTTCCAATTTAAGGCAAAACTAAAAACAAGTTTATCTTTTGTGAGCCTATTTAAATGTAAATACTGCATGAGGAAAAACAATTTTACTTGGCTAAACTGCTGAAATGTGTAGTGAAATGACTTTAAAATACATCTGGATGCCTTGGTATTTATGCTTTTCATTTAAGTGACATTTCTAACATCATCTGTAACATCAAGGGGTGTTATTTATGTGTTACATATATAAAGATTATATTATGAAAATTCTAAATGAAAACAACAATGGTCAAATTATGAAGCAGAGTAATGCACTTTATATCTGCAATGTTACAACAGATTTATTCACAGACAATTTATTTTGGTATATAATATATATCCATATTGTTAGGCAAATTGTATACTTTGCGACAGATCTAAATTTTGACACTAAATGTTTCTTCAGCCAGTAAGGAGGAAAGTTTAGTACCTGGCTTGGAACAAATTGTGTTTTAGTTCTCATTTTATGAGGTATTTTGTAAATGATGCAAAACAGAATATGTAATACCGGAGTTTGGGTCTTAAACATCAAGAAGTTTCAGGAGTTTTACAATACATCCAAAATGCATACCAAATTCAATCCAACTTGAGTTTTATGATTCTATATGAGTGACATTTATCAAGTACCATAATTTCAAACATGTATGGAACATCTTGATCTTGTCCAAGAATAGGAACTATATTGATAAAGAGTGACTCAAAATCCAAGGGTCTCATGTTCTATATACACACAGGCAGGCCTGTCCTTGGGAAAGGCCCTTAGTTACAGTTTCCATGGCATGATATAGCTCCAAATGTTTAAACATTCTTTAAAACCAAATTTTACATAAAGTGTTAAAATTTTCTTGAACAGTACTTACAGCAAAGCATTACACCAACAACTTTGGAATAAATGCATAAAATGAAATTGCTTTGTTTAATACAAAATGAATACAAAAAATTCTTATGTATTTACTTGTAAATTAAACAAACATTCTACCTATCTAAAACATCAAAATATTTTGACCATATGAGAGCGGATAATTAGTTTACAATGAAACGAGGGGCCCCAATCGACTGAGTGGTCTAATGCGATCTCCATTATGGATCACTGCCATCTCACCTGTCTGCGTGGGTTCAAATCTCGGATTTGGCCAATGTGGGTATGTGAGAAAGCTTGCCAGTAGCTTCTCGTGGGTTGGTGGTTCTTTTTGGGTTTTACCGGGTAATTCCTCCACCATTAATACTGGCCACCATGTATAGCCTATCATGTGCTGAAAAAATGGCGTTAAACCCTACTACAGCTACAGAACAATGAAACTTTCATATAAAGAAAAGATTTAACCAAGTTCAGTTAATATCTTCACACACTTATACTTCAAGGCCAGATGAAACCAACACAGATCTAGATCTGCCATAACATAACTCACCAGCAGATCAGGGTCGATGTTGTTTTTTCTACTGGATACTCCTAAGAACTGCTGAGACCTAAATATGCTAGTGCTTTGTGCTTTGAAGGAAGTACAGTCGAACCCCACTATAACGCGCCCCGCCATAACACGAATTCGGAAATAACGCTGTCACGGCGTGGCTCCTGAAATTTCAATATTTATTCGCACGATTTTTTTTCTTCAAGTGTTATGCCTAAATAAACATGATGTGGTCTTTGTCTTCCATTAATTCTGAATAAAATCATTGCTCTAACAATAGCCGACATGTGTTTCTTCTTTAACTGCACACACAACCAAGCAACAGACAATGCGGTGGTTGATAAAAGCTTCTCAGTTTAATAAATATCAAAAAACGAAAGCCGCCAACATGTTTTCTGGGCTTGGCGGTGTAATTAGACGCAATCAGTTGACTAGTAAATAATGTTTGCTTCACTAACTGGAAATTGAGAGAATATGAAATTGACATGTGTTCAGCTTTATAAACAATTATAAAAGTGACTTGTGACCATTGCATGCCTTCAGCACTTAGTTCTCGGGTTTTACATGTGTATGGGGTTTGCTTATGAAATGGTTATTAATTTCCCCCCTTCTTTTTTCTAATAAATATTTTATCGTTACAGAAAAGCAAGTTCACAAATGAAAGTCGTTCAATGCACTTTGCGCAAAAAACGTTTATTATGATTTTTGGGAAGAGATCATGTATGAATTCTAATATAATACAATATATAATACGATAAAGTAAGAGAAATAGTGTGTAAAACGCGGCTTCTAAAATGTATTAATGTCACCAGGTCCTTGAATTATTATGCCTAAATAAACATCAGAAATATAACTTATTATTAATCCAAGAGTAAAGACGTGTTCTTGAACTGCATAAACAACCAAGCAGCCAACAATGTGGTGGCTGATACAAGATTCTCACAATTTAATAAACATAAAAAGCAAAAGCTGCCAATATGTTTTCTGGGCTTGGCGGTATTAGAGGGAATCATTTGACTTGTAAACAGTGTCGGCTTTGTTAGGTGGAAATCGTACATGCGTACAGCTGGAAAAAAAACTTTATATCAGTGGCGCATGACCATTACAGACTCACTGCATGTTATGATTTAGTTCTCGGATTTTATGTGTATGGTGTTTGTTAATGAACTCTTCATTACTTTCCTATTTTTAGTATAAAAAAAAATATTTTACCATAATGGAAAATCAAGTTTACAATTTGTATAGACACCGTTCATAGACCCTGGAACGTAATGAACATACACCTGCTTTGTCTTTCGTAACCTAATTTTCTGCTAATTTTTCTCATTGAATTCAGACATAATATGATTTGTGACAAAAATATTGAATAGTTTAAATACGTTTGCAATTTTTGCAATGGAATTAGGTACAGGTATTATGGATTAGCTGCATGCCATGACGATACTATATCAGACGGTAAGTAAATGGTGTTAATACTCTGTTCATGCTATATATTGGACATTAAAATTATACAACGATCTTGGACAAAATTATTGAATATTTTAAATCTGTGCAATCTTCCAATGGAATTGCATGCACTATGGATGAACTGCGTGCCACGATGGCACGATAGTAAATGATGTTAATACCCTCCCTATTCATTATATAACGTCAGTCGGGGTGTTATCGATCAATGTGTATTTTCGGGGGAAAAAAAAATTATTTGTAAAACTATCTAACACAAAGTAATAATCTATAAATATATTATCCTTCCACTTTTTTTAATAAATCTTATTACTGCATTCCATTTAATATTTGTCCAATAATACTAAGATTTTTTACATTAGACACGAGTACACGTATATATGTCAATGCAGTGTTTGCTGGGAAAAAAAATTAAATATTGTAAAACCCCGCAATAACATGACCCTGCTTTTAATGCGATCCAATTTCTTGGACCCGATTAACATGTTATAGCGGGGTTAAATTGTATATGGGTTTGTACTGATTTAGATTAATGTTGATTCAAAACAAAACACAGAGAGACAGATCTGCCATTGCATAATGATAAGACACCTGTAGATCTTGGTCTTTGAAGTTAGGAGCAATCTGTAGAACAAGCAACATACACCTGGATCTGCTGGTGCTTTTATACAATAGCAGTTTATGTTGTTTTCAGCTGGATTAAACTTATATGATAACTAATTAATTTTCACCTGGGCTAGGATAATAGGGAAATCTCTTCTGGATATTTTGATAGTTGAAGTTGCTGGGTCAGCAAGAATCTCCATCTCTGTTCTTGATAATCCTACAATAGAAACAGTGTTTAATGAATTGCAGAAATATTGTTATGTAAATGCAATACTAATTTATATATTCTAACACTAGCTTATCAATAATATTGAAATTCAATACTTGTTTCTCTATTCTTACTTTTGCTTATCAATATTACCAATTTATAAAATAAGGAATGAAATAATAATAATAATATAATTCAACTTCTGGTGCAATAATAAATTGGACAATATTGTATATGTAAAATATTTGCAATTTTCTCTTCAAAATTATGAATATTGTAATAAAAAAAAGTTAATCTGCCATAACTGATTCATTTTCATTCAAATTGTGTTGTCGCATATATACTGTAACTTGAAAAAAATGTCCAGCAGTGATATTTCCAGCAGTTCAATGTCTCTTCTGGCATCTGTATGTGTTATGGGGTGGGATGGGGTGAATTTCACTTTTTAAGGGAGAGGGGATAAAGAATCAAGATAAAACTTACAGATGTTTATCTTCATGATCAGCAGAGTGACAGCAATAATGTATTCTAATAATGTGAAAACACTGGCTGCATTTAATAACATGTTCATGTCCAATGAATACGAAAATATACAATTCTGCCAAGTTTAGTAAAACACTAGTAGAACAAGATGATCAATGAAAGCATTTTATTGCTCAATTCAAAGTTACTTAATAAGTGCCTGATTATGGCAGTTGATCTAGAAATCAAGCACTTACATGATTGGACTAAGCTAGAAATCAAGCACTTACATGATTGGACTAAGCTCTGACAAACAGATTGTACAATGTTCATGCACTATGTGGAGAGACAAGATTAAATTCATGAATGTTCTCAATAAAACCAATGTATACTCATAAACAATTCACAATTTACAGGATCAAGTGTACTGATTAAAACTCCAACATACCTACATGAATTATTCCCTTTAGTGCTGCAATTGTTGCTGGTACGGCTCCATTCTGTCTAATTACTTCCTCTACATCAAGAGCTGTGCTGCAAGGAAAAGAACTTCTTTAAAAACCACAACTGTTTATTGTACATGAATGTCCTCCTATGCTTCAAAAGTATCTGTCAGAATTCTTAGCCAAAATGGCATGCTGCCAAAGCTTAGCCCAGTGAAGCCTGGATTATAGACAACAAAGCATTAGATAGGAACAAGCTGTAGACACCATGAAAAATTCAAAAAACGTTCTATGACAGACAACATCGCATCTGAACATAACTGAATATTTCACCAATGGCAATAAAGCATGAAATACAAGTCACACTAGTCTACTTTTGGTGCAAGGGCATTCATAGGGCAAATATTAATCCACAACAATTCATACAAATATTGCTATTAATAACCTGTATATCACAAAGGCCATTGACATATAATTAGTTTTGACTGGCTTTAAAAAGATGCAATGTACTGGAGTTTGGAAGCTATGACAATATTCACTCTAACTGATAATCAAACAAAATCAAGGCAACATTATTAGACTATATGTTAATTTGGTTAATTCCAACATTCCCAAGAACAGCTACACTGAATATAACTAAAATCATCCAACAGAAACAACTGTAACATGTTCTGCCAAGAATGTCCATTTCTTTTAACTAAATTCATCCAACAGAAACGACTGTTACATGTTCTGCCAAGAGTGTCCATTTCTTTTAACTAAATTCATCCAACAGAAACAACTGTAACATGTTCTGCCAAGAATGTCAATTTCATTAAACTAAAGTCATCCAAAAGAAACAAATGAAACATTCTACAGTGAGTGTCCATTTCGTCAAGGGACCAATGAAAACCTATCATACTAGATCAGTTTGTCACGCTGAAGATGAAAGATATCACTGCTATATTGGTCTGCTGACAAAACATAAATAATATTTCCTCAAAGGTTTTTCCTATTGGGCTGATAGTACGGACTGCTTTTACTTAATCTGATAATGAGCAGCCAACACATGTGGGTCTTTGTGGTCACTAACAGACAGAAATTACCCAAAATTTTGATCTATTAAATTATACGGAGATAATTTGGGCATGCTACTGTAGTCATCGAGTGGGGCAATTTAATGATCAAATGTTTGCTCCAGAAAAAATACAACATTCCATTATTATTCTTCAGTTCCCAAGCTGGGCTATCATCTTAGAAAAACTGGAATTCATTTTTATTGTCCTGGGCTCCCAGACAATAGATTTTTCTACAACTGCTTAAATGTAAATTTATTTTGTTCCTCTCTTATTTCTAGATCTGTGAGACTCAAATCCAGCTGTGTGACTAAAATAAAACTGATAAAAGGCAGGACCAACGGTAGCACAGTTGACACACAGGTCACACCAATAATCCATGGATAGTCGGTTTACTACAAGCAATGACAGCTGCCTCAGTGTGACCTTAGGATAGACACTGTTTTATTTAGCTCCTATTCCTTTGGCAAGATATAGTGAATAACGAGTTAAATGTGGCATTCAACCCAGCAATGACTGATAAAAGCCTTTACTTTAAATTTTCTTCATAATACAGGAATCACAAGTCTCGCAACTAAACTCAGACTTATGATATGAATTTATTTGTAAGTGCCAAAGAGTTTTAGTGCAAAAGATGGTATAGTCTTCTAGCTAATAAGTGCCAATGTCATTTTCTAGCTGCCATATCAAAATTCTTAAAGCTGCCAGAAGGCAACCTGCTGGAAATGTACACTTACCAATTCTGTATTTCATTTGTAAAAGCTACCATTTAACTCAATAATTTATTATTTAAATATTTAATTATTAATTAGCTTGACATACTTCAGATTGTCAGGATGTGGCATTCCATGTGTGATGATGGTGCTCTCCAGGGCAACAACTGGACGTCCTTCATGTAAAGCAGATGACACCTCATCTGATACCTTGATCACTCCTGAAATAAACGATGAAATCTCACATTTATACAATCTTAACACTGAAATAAAAGAAAAAAAATCTCACATTTATACAATCTTAACACAGAAATTAAAAATAAAATCTTACATTCATACAATCTTAACACTGAAATTAAAGATAAAATCTCACATTTATTCAATCTAAAAACTGAAAAAAAGAAAATCTCACATTAATACTGTCTTAACACTATATAAGAGATGAAATCTCACATTAATACTCTCTTGACAATGAAACAAAAGTTGAAATCTCACATTTATAATATCTTCACACTGAAATAACAGATAAAATCTCACATTGATACTAGCTTAACACTATTAAAAGATGAAATCTAACATTAATACTCTCTTGACACTTAAAAGTAAAAATCTCACATTTATATCTTAACACTGAAATAAAATATGACATCTCACATTTATACTATCTTTACACTGAAATAAAATGTATAATCTCACATTTATAAATTCTTAATGCTGAAATGAAAGACAAAATCTCACATTTATACAATCTTAACACTGAAATGAAAGACAAAATCTCACATTTATACAATCTTAATACTGAAATAACAGACAATTTACATTTATACAATCTTATCACTGTAATAAAAGATTAAATCTCATGTTCATACAATCTTAACACTGTAATAAAATACAAAATCTCACATTTATATTCTCTTGACACTGAAACAAAAGGTAAAATCACATTTATGCTATCTTGAAACAAGCAAAGGATAAAATCTCACATTTATAATATCTTGACACTGAAATTAAAGATAAAATCTCACATTTATACTATCTTAACACTTAAATAAAAGATAAAGTATCACAATTATAATATCTTGACACTGAAATTAAAGATAAAAGCTCACATTTATACTATCTTGAGACTGTAATAAAAGAGAAAATCTCATATTTATAATATGTTGAGACAAAAAAAAGATAAAATCTCACATTTGTACTATCTTGAGACTAATACTAAAATCTCATATTTATAATATCTTGAGACTGAAAAAAGATAAAATCTCACATTTATACTATCTTGACAAAGATAAATTATTTTGACTCAAACTAAACTCCCAAGATTTTAAATGTTCCACAAAATCTCACATTTTAATAGACAAGTAACTAGGACACCACTGTGGTAATATTCCACATAATATGAAATATATACAAGTGATATAACGTTTTAAAGCAACGTCTCCACAAGCCTGACCAAGTTTAGGTGTATATTGTGTATACCAAAAGGAAGTCAATATGAATCTGGATATTGAGTATTATGAAGCAACACATAAAATCCCTTAAAATGAGTCACAGCAACCTAAATTTTATAGGACAAATATTTTATTAAATAAAAACTAACAATGTTTAATGGCAGTATGTGAGCAGGTAGGTATAAGAATTATTCCACGCAACAACATTTTTAAGTTAAGCAAGTGGATTTTAATATAATCCTGAGTTAGACTGAAACAATAGTACAATACTGCCATTTTCATGTGGCACACCCTCACCCTGTGATGCAGCAACACTTCAAGTTTGATTTTAATTTGTTGTATAAAAAATACAGCTTAGATTAATGCAATATTGCACTCTCATCGTCATCGCCATCATTATCATCAGTCTCTTGGCCTAGTGTGATCACTGAGACGATGTGCTGCTGAACATCTGACCAGTTCTCTCCACTTATTTTGATCATGTGCCAATGCATGTGCCTCGGCAAAACTTTCCCTGGTCCATTCTGTGATGTTGTCAGTCCACTTTTTTCTGTCTACCTCTCCTTCTGCCACCTTGGACACTGCCCTGCAGTACTGTTGTGGATAGACTGTTGGCTCTAGTGACATGGCCATAAAATTTCAGCTTTCCCTTTTTGATGGTGAGAAGGACTTCATATTAGCCTACTTTGCTCCAGATGGTGTTATGCACTTCTTCATTTGTGATGTGGTCCATGTAAGCGATGCCAAGGATGGTTCTGTAGCCTGGATTCTTCATTGTAATTTTGCTATCACGATCCAGGCCTCACATGAATACAAAAAGATTGAGATGACTAGTGCTCTCAATAGTCTGATTTTAGTTTTCAGATAGATATTCTTGTCTCTTCAGATGGGTCTTAGCATTGACTTGGAATTGACACAGCTGCCATTGTTGGTGCTGCTCATGACAAAATTTCTGCTCTCGATCCCTCTTCAGTGATTATGGAACCAAGCTATCTGAACTGGCTCACTCTTTCCAGTTCCTTTTGTCTGACTTTAATCTTGACTGAGATTTCTTTGCCACTATTTGTCATCAGCTTTGTCTTCTTGGCACTTATCTCCATGTCAAATCTGGAAGATATTCATCCAGGTTCTTCACTAAGGTGGCAAGCTCATCTTCACTGAATCCTTGATAAGTTCAGCTGGGATGTTGTCTACGCCAGCTGCCTTCCCATTCTTCAGTGCTCTTATTGCAGACTCCACCTCTTTTTGACAATGTGGAAATTATCATTTGAGGAGTTTGGAGCTTCAAGCACCTCTGGATCTCCTATGGACTGATGGTTGTCGAGTTCTTTGCAATAATCAGTCCATCTTTCTGCAATTTCACTCGCTTCTGTGAGGAATTTTCCATTTTCGTCTTGAATGGTACTGAATCTTGGTTGCTTGTCTGGTGAGGTCTTTCACAATTTGGAATGCCTTTTTGCTGTTCTTCTTTATCAGACTGGAGAATCAGTCAGAGAAGATTTTAGAGAATCTTGCACTCTAAAAAGGTCAAAGGTTACATTCAGTGCACAAAGCAAATCTATCACAAGAAGCATTAATGCTGCAAGATTCATTGCAATAATGATGGAAACCCCACAAAGTTTTAAGTGGTGTTGAACAGATTTATAGGAACATGTATACCAAGTGCTTTAAAAATCACATCTTCTAATGAACAATGTTGGCGTTTAACTATTTAATAACAGGGATGAAGCTGAGCACAAAATTAAGGATTGTAACTCGTTCTTGTGTCTTTGCAATAATTTGGATGGTAGAAGGTACATCAAAATGGTTAAAGTTTCCTCTGCTCAGTCTGACTCTATAACAGTTTTCTGACACCAACAACTCTCAGCAAAAAAATAAGAATCCTGGTAAAGATCACGAAATAAATCCCATACAAATACACCCAAATTTACCTTTTTTATGCATGAATTCCTCAGTATTCAAAGTAGTGCTCAGTTAATACTCAGTCAATACTCAACATCAGTTTATTTTTTAAAAAAAACACCTCAAACAAATTCAATGGTGTGTCACTGCAAAGATATGATTTTGCACTGCATATTAAAAACAATCCCTGTCGAATTAGTAGTTACCCCAAATAGTAACAAAATATCATAATGCTAAATCCATCTCATGTATGTGTTATGTTCCTGTAACAAAATATCATAATGCTCAATCCATCACATGTATTTGGTATGTTCCTGTAACAAAATATTATAATGCTCAATCCATTACATGTATGTGTTATGTTCCTGTAACAAAATATTATAATGCTAAATCCATCTCATGTATGTGTTATGTTCCTGTAACAAAATATCATAATGCTCAATCCATTACATGTATGTGTTATGTTCCTGTAACAAAATATTATAATGCTAAATCTATCTCATGTATTTGGTATGTTCCTGTAACAAAATATCATAATGCTAAATCCATCACAATTATCTGGTTCATTCATGATATGGCTGAATATCACAAGTTTGTTAGAAAATACTTGAAAATGTCAAAGAAATTAAAAAAATTGAACATTTGAACTTTGACTTCCCTCTCATGGATCCCAGGCAGGGAAACTGATAAAGACTCTGATGTGTAGAATAGGTACCAATGGACAACATAAGAAGAAAGATTCATTAATTTCTTTGAACCTTTCTGTTAAGGAGATATACCAATGACTTAAAACAAGCCAATCAAATGTCTTGAGTCCAGACTTAGCACTGACCAATCCTATGTTGAGTCTAAACTTAACACTGACCAATCAAACTTTTTGAGTCTAAACTTAACAATGACCAATCAAATTTTCTAGTCCAGATTTAACATTGACCAATTAAATGTTTTGAGTCTAGACTTAATACAAACAAATGAATTAATCTAGACTTAACACTGACCAATTAAATGTGTCTAGTCTAGACCTAACACAATGACAAATCAAATGTTTTGAGTCTAGACTTAACACAAACATATCAATTAATCCAGACGTAACACTGAACAATTAAATGTGCTGAGACCTAATTTAAAGATTTAAAGTGCCATAACAGTGTATCTACATTTATTCAGTTTATTTCTTGGTTAATGAGAATATATATTCAAAATACGAATGTAAAAAATCCAATTTAAAAATTTTCACTAATAACTACACGGAAGCCGATCTAATATTGCGTTTGCACCTGTTAACGATGATAACCAAACGCAACTGCCAACCACTTCCGGTATTTAGTGAAAACAAAGCGTGACATCACATTATGAACACTTGATGTAAACAATGGCAGAGTCACATTATGGAAAAGTTTACAGAAACTCAACATAAAAGCTGCGATTTTGAAGGAAGTGAATTGTCACTGTCTTGCGAGCCTTCGCCATTCGAAGATGGTGATTTAATAAGCTCGGAAGATTATGATAATGGTGTAGAAGCGGCTGCTGGCACCCAAATTAATCTGTACCAGTTTGAACCCTATATTTCCAATACCGATGAATCCGAAGTTGCAGATGAAGATGACGAAGAAGAAAGACAAGATAGATTGACCGACAATTTATGGTAATTGTACTAAATGTTTTACGTGTTCCTGACTTTAGTCAGTTGTATCATTGTACTGTGTTGTCAATGTGTGCATAAATATAATAATAAATTTGCTAAGCATAGCACTATGCATTAAAGAAGAAAACTATTTTAGGTGTAATTGTGGACCTTGTTTGGTAATGCCTACAGCAAAGGAATGTGTTTGTTGCTGTGACAGAGAGAAGGTCAAAAGTGTCTGCAATGAATACCAGGGATACAATGTATAACACACCATCCAGGGTTCAGTCCAGTTTGTCTCGACATCCATGCTTTAATAGTTGTATACTACCAGTATAGACAACAATTTGGAGAACGTCAAGAACAAGGAAATGAGTAAGAAAAATGTCTGAGCAACTTTTCATGTTATTTTGTGTTCATGATCCATGCATGACAGCATAGTACATGTACTGGGATTATTAATACAGAAAACCACGTTTTCCAGTCATCTTATGACACCTTCATTGTTTGAACCCCTGTTTACACTGTCTAACATTCATACCAGTTATACTGGTAAGTAATGCCAAAATAACAACACATATACATGTTCAAATATTGTTTTATTTCATATTTTTGTGTTGGAAAATAAAATGTATATATATATATATATATATATATATATATATATATATATATATATATATATATATGCACAGATTATATTGGAATCATATAACTTGATTGATATTAACAATAACAATAAGTCACACTGGACCAATAACACTATCAACTAAAATGTTTGATTTCCTAATCTAATGCACAAAGCATAATTTATTTCAACTTAATTTTCAAATTATTATTTCAGAAGACATCGGTATACAGCATATAGACAATTTGTTCGGTGGTGTTGACACTTCTTGGGCAAGGAAGTGAGGGTCATCATTCTATCATGTGTTGTTCAGAGGATCCGCACTGCCTTTCCTGATCAAAACCTGTACTACGCTGGTTTTCATGAGGCTGACAGCGATTAAACCTGCTAAGTAGATTTTGAGTAGCAATTTCCTTATCAGGCCTCTCATACGGACTACACAGTGGTGGTGGTACATCTACCAGAAGTTTGACTCCTTCATCATTCATGTGAGACACCTGTCCAATTGCGAATGCTTTTTTCATCAGACATTCAACATAATCTGTAAATAAAAGTAAATTTGATATGCATTGTATTCTACAAGCAAAAACCTGCAACCTTCTGTTGAAGTTAATACATGAATAAAAAATATTTGTCTTTACAATTGTTTGCATATTTTTATTATTTTACCACAGTAAAAAATCATGACCTTTCAAATCAAATGAGTGTGAACTTTAACAAATATTTTGCCCTTACTGTTTCAATTTCATATATCAAAAAATAATATAGGTAGTTACACTTGGTACAACATTATTTATATCTGTAAGTGATATATTCCTTTCTGTTCATTAATTATTAATGTATATTCTTACCATATATTGAGTCAACTAGGATTTTCCTGACAGTGTATTCTCCTTTCTTGTACTTTGGATACACTATTTTATATCTGGCCCTCCCATTCTTACTGCACGCTTGCTCTCTTTGGCTGTTTTCGGTAAAATGCAATCCAGCTAGCCAAAGCCTATTTCAAAGTAAATAAAGATGCAAAATACAGTACATAATTCTATAAAAAAAAACAAATACTTTTATTTGCAAACATTCCAAAACACTAAAAACTGTTATACAATGTTACATTGCAGGATATCAAAATATCAGATCTTGATATCTATGATTTAATTTGAAGATGAATATATTGGACTATATATAAAACACTGCAAAACCTGAAACAGTATATATATATATATATATATATATATATATATATATATATATATATATATATATATATATATATATATATATATATATATATATATATATATATATATACTTTAATTTGAAGATGAATATACTATATATTAAACACTGAAAAACCTGTTACAGTATTTGCAATAATATAAAATTTACCTTGAAAGCATTCCATGATAAGAGAAACCAATCATCTTTGGTGCAAAATGATTGATCACTGAGTGGTATCCATCCAGTGCTGACGTTTGTTGTCCAGATGACAACATTGGCACATCTTTTCTCATTTACCTGCTGGTCCCAATCTCTTCCAGCTTTTCAAATACTTTAGATCCTGTAAATTATACAATGTAAGTTCATCAAAGCTTGGTTTTATGCTACCCTGCATGAAAATTAAAATGTGCACTAATAAAAAATATAACTGAATTGAATAAATTACTAGATCAATAAAGTTAGTCAGTCACATGCATATATGACAACAACTCCATAAGACCACAAGATGCTTTTGCATACCAAATATCATTGATCAATAAAAAATAAATCTACTAATTGAACAAACTCAATAGACCTAAACAATTGTTACCAAGAATACAAGTATGGTTATTAAAAAAAAAGATTTCAACCGTTTTTGTATTACCTGGTTTAAGCCACTTCTTTTGTTTCTCTCTTCCCTCCAAAGTACCATGTTCACATGATGCAAATAAATCACCATGGCCAGAAAGCACATTACTGACGTGGTTTATAACAGACTGCCACTTTTCCAGCATTAATTCTTTGTTTTGGTCAGGCGATGATGCTGCAGTCCAATACAGGTGGTTGACCAAACTCTTTATCCATGGAGTTATATGTGAACAATATTTTTCTTTTGATAAGGCAAGGAGTTTCTTTTTCAGTCCTGTATATAGAAACAGACATTAAGAGCATTATGAAAAGATTTTTTCAACAATACCTTTTGCAAGTCAAATTGAAGTTTTAAAAAAAATCCTTTTTTACCAACTGATTGAACAAGATGTTATGTTATGAATATCTAAAACTTCTACACTACCTTACATTATGTATGATTATCAGTGTCACATTAAAAACTTTAATACTTGTTGCATTAACATACTCTGGTTCTTCTTCACTTCATAAATTCATGTTAACAATGAAGATCAATGCAAAAAACATTAGGAATTGTATTTTTCTTACCTTTAGCAACATGCCAGACATCAAAACAATGTTGAGTGTCTGTCATATTTCCCTCACCCATTTCACTATTTGGACATGTCTGTCTGTAATTAGGGATTTGATTGGGATCCCATGGTACTTAAAGAATTCTACACTCGTTACAAGACCTTCCTTTTCCATGTGGCAGCTGCTCTTTACCTCATTGCTCTGTAACATAATGTTGGCACAATATTAAATCAAATGTAATTCTGTATTTGAATGTAATTTTAGATTTGATTTTGAGGCGTTTAATGCTGTGCCCAACAATATTTCACTTACATCCTGTCAGCCAGTTTTATTAGTAATTTTTTAATGCCACTTTTAACAATAATTCAGTTGTTTTGTGTTGGCCGGTTTACTTTACGCAGGAACCTATAGTATTTGTACAAAACCTCAAATCATGCACAAGCAACTGACAAACTTTTTGATGTGATTCAAACCTATAACCTTGTGGCAAGCTAGTAATCAAGAGATATGTGTAAAAATAATGACCATAAGATCAAGGCCACTATGTAATTAAGAATGTACATGATACAATTTAAACTGCAAACTAAAATAAAATCATCAGAACCCATTGATGAAATGTGCTTGATTAAAATGCAAGTTTTAGTTATTGTATCCATATATTATTTTATACCTGTACAAGTTCCACATCTACAACAATGCCCTTGTCTAAGTCTAGTATACTGTAGCTGCCATATTTGGCACTGTGTCCAGGGGTGTCAGCTCTACCATCTCCTCCAAGTGTAATAGATATCTGCTGCTCAGTGATCTCTTGCACATAGGTTCTTTGAAAATTGTGCCAAACACTTCCAATAGCTGGATATGGGTAAAATTTCTGATGGTTAATAAATGTTGACATGCTAATGCAAGACACGTTCATGAATTTGTACATGCGTAAGGATTTGCTAGGAATTGAACCAGAAAATAAAATTCCTGCTGATATTAGCAAATTTCCAGCTGGTTTACTGCCAATAAAAGGCTGGCTAAACCAGTGACACACATACAAGCAGTTCTTGCATTCTTGTTTTATATTTACCAAAGATCCATGCACATAAACAATTTCACCAACTGTGTTTGAACAGCACTTGGTACAACATCTAAATAAATCCATCAGATTTGATTCAAAGACTAAATATTTAGTTTCCACATCGGCTGGAACTTTCCTGAAAAATAAAAGTTTGACCATACATTGAATAGCCATTCCATGCTGAAGCATACTGCAAGTGTAATACATATCTTGTCCTATAGAGTGATTTTGAAATTTAAATAGCATGATTTTCTTCAATTTAGCATACTCATACGGTATATTTTATGTCCATATATTATCTTCCATAACCTTCAATAAGCAATTCATAGCTTACATCTTAAGAAGGTAGCAGCAGTTTATCTTTACATTGCAAGTGAATTCAGCCAAGAGGCACATACTATAAGAATATGGTAATATTACCTGTTTTCCTGTTCAACAATTCTGTTATCTTCAGTTGATGACTGAGGAGAAGTTGGTGGCTCATAGTCACTGTCTGACAAGCCCTCTTTCCCTGGTGACAAAAGTGGTTCCTCAAATCTGCTGGCTGATGCACTTTGTTGGAATTTTCTTTTAGCTGTTGTTCTGATATCAAACTCAAAGTAATTGGGATGGACTAACTGGAATGCATCTCTCATCACTGGTCTATTATCAATAAAATCGGTCTCCACTCCTAGATAAATGAATAGTTTATAACAACAGAACAGTTTTACATACATGAATATGGTGGTTTTTTAAAATGTATTTTCATCTACTTTGGGACTTTAAATATTGTGTTTCCATTGCAAAGATAACTTTGAGGTATTAAACTTAACTATCAATGCCCTGGTGTAAAGTAAAAGTAAAAAGCCAATCATGTGTCATCAAAATTCTATAAAATAGTACAACAAAGCATACATTTAACTTTAACGTACTAATAAATCAGAACAGTATATATGGACATTGATTATGGTCATCTGACCAGCCAGATAAGGCTTACTTCATGCTATTTCCAAATGGCTTTGATTTTCTGTTTTCAACTATTGCCTGGAAAAAAATCATAATCAAAAGTGATTATCTGAAAGTATACGAGTACCTGTGCTTATCATCTTCACTGCAGGCTGAATCATTGATTTTGGCGCCTTAGTATAAGTCTGGCATTTTTTAGACCGCTGTTTTATCTTTTTGTTGACTTGGCAACCAATGGATGCAGTCAGCGGCTTCACATTATCAATTTCACATTCATTTACCTGAAAAGGTCAGTTGCATCGGTTTTGTTACATTTGAATACTGTACATGTACTTTGTTTGGGCAAATTATGTTAGTAATTACTAATTAGAAATTTTTAGAGGATGAAATTATTTTGGGGATAAAGAATCCAAAGTTTATATGATGAATTCAATAAAAGCCCCAATCCACCATAATAGAATGTGTTTGAAACATTTTATTAAAACATGTCAGAAATGTCATTCTCATAAAAACATATATATAAATTTGATGTACCTTTTTCATATTGTCAAATGAATTTTCTAATCCTTAATCCCGAGTTGACTCACTGTCTGTTTGTTGTGAACATTGTTCCTCATGTGCAGCAAGAATATGAAACAAAACGTACCATTTTTGAGAACATTTATGAGTCACTTATACTGATGGCTATTGAATGGCTTCCCAAAAATAATTAGTCATGATATGACTGAAAAATTGTTGAACAAGACAACACCACCACCACTGAAAAAATCGTAACACAATATTGTAAAATTTTGACTGCATTTTGTTGTTGTTGTTCTAGGGTTCAATGCCATTTCTCAGCACAAGATAGGCTATACATGGCGGCCAGTATAACTGGTGGAGGAAGAACTCTGGAAAACCCAAGGAAGAACCAACAACACTCCATTTTGTTTTGATGATTTTTATTAATTGGGGATGGGAATAATCTCATAATGTTTGTAAATATCTATATTTAATCTGATGCACACATTAGTCTGACAATGAAATATATATGTAGGCCTTCTAAATCAACCAGCAGAAAGATTTCTCTACACAAATGGTCAAAGTTGAAGGCAACATAAAAAATTGACAATATTTATCAAATGTTTAAATTATATTTATCAAATGTTTATATCTCAGTTCTCGATGGATGATATATTAACTGTATTTGTTTTGGAAATTATGAAAACGTTCTACAAGGTACACATGGAGATGATGTGGTGACTGATTTGTTGAATATCATAAATATAATAATATGGTACTTGTCATTAAAAACTCACCATTGCTTCTCTCTTTGAATAGCCCCTTCTTATTTTCTTTGGTGGTGACACTTGACAAGTTACTTCTTCTGATAGTGACAACATTTCAAGTCTACATAGCTGATGCTTTCGTGTTGAAGGTTCTGATACATTTACAGTTATCTTCGCTTGGTTGTCAGTTTCATTCACGCAGTGGATAGACGGGACAGCAGCATCATCGAATTTGACTCTCTTTGGTGCCCTACCCATATGCTCAACTTCAAATCAGAGGGCAGAAAACTCCGTCGGACCATCCCAGTTTGCCCTTTTGATTTTACAAAATCGGTCCACCTACGACATAGTGATTGGTCATTCGGGAAGGAATGCATGGAAAACCCATCAGCATTTGTATTCCCACAATTTGCTGCAACACACCAGACCCCGCTGCCCTTGCTTGTACCTCCACGATCTCCTCTTAGCATGATTATAGTGATAAAATAACTACTATGGAATGGAACACATGCTTTGTTTATGTTTCGATAGAAACAGAAGTAAGATGTGTGTTCATAATATGATATCAGGCTATCTCTTCTCTCCCGAAATTACCGAGCGATAAAATCGGTCCAGGGTGTGATATTTTTTAAAACACACCTGAGCGTATTTCTCAATTATTATGGAGAATTTTTCCATCGGGTTTGTTTATACCGCTTCCAGATTTTATTTTCTATTCAAATAATACTGAATTTGATTGACGTTTTTTACACTGGTATGGCACTTTAAGTTGGTGAAAACACTGAATTTTTCATCCACTTGATAAGATATAACACTGACAAATCAAATGTCTTAAGTCTTAACTTTATACTTAATTTTCCTCTACTTGATAAAATATAACACTGACAAATCAAATGTCTTAAGTCTTAACTTTAATTTTCGTCTACTTGATGAAATATATACTTTATTAAATCATTTCAATAAAATATCCTCTACTGCATTATCATGCTCATTCAAACATAAGAATTTGACTTTAAAGACTTCGACAGTAATCAATTTGTTTAATCTTTTCATGAACTCCATTTACATCTTGCTATCATGCACTTTGTTTTTATGCTCTCCATTTTCTTCAACAATGCAATCACCATTTTGCTCCTGTCCATTCTGCATGCCATCAACATGTATTCTTCATACATTCTGTTTTTGTTTCACTTATAAAATTGCATGGTCCATATACATAAAACAATATGGTACAGAATAAAGTTCTATATATACATAAAACGATTTGGTATAGAATAAAGTTCTATATATACATAAAATGATATGGTACAGAATAAAGTTCTATATATACATAAAATGATATGGTATAGAATAAAGTTCTATATATACATAAAACAATATGGTATAGAATAAATTTCTATATATACATAAAACAATATGGTATAGAATAAAGTTCTATATATACATAAAACGATATGGTATAGAATAAAGTTATATATATATATATATATATATATATATATATATATATATATATATATATATATATATATATATATATATATAATGATATGGTACAGAATAAAGTTCTATATATACATAAAACATGATAGTACAAAATAAAGTTCTATATTTACATAAAACAATATCATACAGAATAAAGTTCTATATTTACATAAAACAATATGGTACAGAATAAAGTTCGATATATACATAAGACAATATCGTACAGAATAAAGATATATTTAAAGCTCAATACCTTCTTCCTTCCTCAAAGAAATCCATCGCTGTGTGAACAAACTCCATCTTTGAAACCTTCTACAGATGCCAAGAATATGTCTTCCTTTTGGCATTTAAAATAAATCCTGGAAGGTAAAAAAGCACAGAATTTAAATAGACGGTATATAATTTTCTCCGTTTCTAACTAGACTCAGAATTGGTCCCAAATATCTCCCTTAATTTCATCACATTTCAACTCACTAACCCAAAAGCCATCTACTCTCAATACCAAAAAAAATTCTTTGTCACAAATGTCAATTTTTTAAAACCAGAATGAACCACATCAACTGAAATTTAATGAAAGTATGTGGCCATCCAAAAGATTTTAACAGTTTAAAGCCATGAAAAGTAAACCAAACACTAAGTAACAATAAAATACATACCACTGCAATGACAAATTATCACAGGCATCTTCATAAGAAGAGACGCAAGTGGACCTGAGACAACTCACCTTAACGGTATCTGAAAACTAGTTAAATGTAAGTGAAGTGAAAAAGTACCCAGTGGCATTAAATGTAGAAAATGTACCCAGTGAAATTATATGTTGATAAAGTGCCCAGTGGCTGTAAATGTAGATAAAAGTACCCAGTGGCATTAAATGTAGACAAAAGTACCAAGTAGCTGTAAATGTAGATAAAAGTACCCAGTGGCATTAAATGATAAAAGTACCCAGTGGCATTAAATGATAAAAGTACCCAGTGGCATTAAATGTAGACAAAAGTACCCAGTAGCTGTAAATGTAGATAAAAGTACCCAGTGGCATTAAATGTAGACAAAAGTACCCAGTAGCTGTAAATGTAGATAAAAGTACCCAGTGGCATTAAATGACAAAAGTACCCAGTGGCATTAAATGTAGATAAAAGTACCTAGTGGCTGTAAATGTAGACAAAAGTACCAAGTGGCTGTAAATGTAGATAAAACTACCTAGTGGCTGTAAATGTAGATAAAAGTACCCAGTGGCTGTAAATGTAGATAAAAGTACCCAGTGGCATTAAATGTAGATAAAAGTACCCAGTGGCATTAAATGATAAAAGTACCCAGTGATATTAAATGTGGATAAAAGAACCCAGTGGTATTAAACCTAGATAAAAGTACCCAGTGGCTGTAAATATAGATAAAAGTACCCAGTGGCATTAAATGTACAAAAGGTACCCAGTGGCATTAAATGTAGATAAAAGTACCCAGTGGCTGTAAATGTAGATAAAACTACCTAGTGTCATTGAAATGTAGATAAAAGTAACCAGTGGAATTAAATGAAGATAAAAGTACCCAGTGGCTGTAAATGTAGATAAACGTACCCGGTGGCATTAAATGTAGATAAAAAGTACCCAGTGGCATTAAATATAGATAAAAGTACCCAGTGTCATTGAAATGTAGATAAAAGTAACCAGTGGCATTAAATGAAGATAAAAGTACCCAGTTGCTGTAAATGTAGATAAAAGTACCCAGTGGTATTAAATGTAGATAAAAGTACCCAGTGGCATTAAATGTAGATAAAAGTACCCAGTGGCATTAAATGTAGATAAAAGTACCCAGTGGCATTAAATGTAGATAAAAGTATCCAGTGGCATTAAATGTAGATAAAAGTACCCAGTGGCATTAAATGTAGATAAAAGTACCCAGTGGTATTAAATGTACAAAAGGTACCCACTGGCTGTAAATGTAGATAAAAGTACCCAGTGGCATTAAATGTAGATAAAGGTACCCAGTGGCATTAAATGTAGATAAAAGTATCCAGTGGCTGTAAATGTAGATAAAAGTACCCAGTGGTATTAAATACATCATGTTAAATGCATTAGATACTTTTAGCAATAATTAATGACCTTGACCTGGTTATTTACAGAGTTACAGATCAGATAAAATTTGTGATGATGTATAGAATGAACTATAACCATTTTCTTGGTATCCTTGTAGTGGAAGACTTTGGTATAATATCTCCAGTTATGTAGAACAGCCACATTAAGCTGCCTCCATATATTCTGTTTTCTAAAGCATGCCCATGTCTTTGAAAATTACTAGATTGAAAACAAAAAGAAACCTAATTTTACCCCATGTTCAACTGTTGCATAGAAAAAAAAACACAACCACAAATACAGAAAAATGTCACTAAATGACCACATGAAATGTAATTAACTGTTAAAGCCGTCCAAATTTTACAAAACTTCAACCTTGAACTCTGGAATCCTAACCATCAGTAACCTGGTTACCTGATTAAATGGAAATTTTAATAAAACCTGAAGTTTGCATTTTTTTTCAATTCAAATTATCCTACAAATTTCACTACCAAATGTCATCTGAAGCAAAGGGAAATTCATTCTGAGAAAATCCCTCCACCATCATCCAATAAATCGTCATGGTAATATTCATCATTTGACTCCCTTTCCTTGACCTCACTGTAATATGTGGGTGCAGTTGTGCAGCAAGATCAAATAACCTGTTACTTGCCAATGTACCACACACATGACTCAATCAAACGTTTTAACTGGAAAACAAACTAGGGGATCAAGGTAAATTATTTACTTGAAGAAGTAGATCTCGTCTTGGCACTGAAAAAAAACCATGTATTTTGCTGATCAATAAATGGACTGTCAACTTGAAAATAATGCGGGTGCTGCCTTTACAAGTACTGGCAGAAAACGTATCATCGACCATCCTAACTTCCTGACCGTCCATGGTTTGTACATAATGTTTCTAGAATCCTCACAAGCTAGTTTTGATATCCTGATGTCATTAACTGGATGATTCAATACCTTTTACTGACAGCAACAGTAAGTGCTATTTAAGAAATATTCAACTAGATAAATTTTAATGACTCACCACAGTTCAAATAAAATAAGCACAACAGAAATGTCCAACTCGAACAAACGCTGGAGGCCCCGCGTGGCAGAGTGGTATAAAAGCGCTCTGTTACGGATCACTGCCATCTCACCTCTGTCTGCATGGGTTTCAGTCTCAGACTCGTATCATTGATATGTGAGAAAGTTTGCCAGTAGCTTCTCATGAGTCATTGGTTCTTTCCTGGGATTTTCCCAGTTCTTCCTCCACCATTAATACTGACCACCATGTATAGCCCCTTTCATGCACTAAAAAAAAAGGTGTTAAACCCTACAACAACTAATGCCATTTTTTCCTCAAGCTTGTGACCCTTGAGTGAGTATTAGCTGTACAAGTCCAGGCCCTTGGTCACATTTTTGCCTCATGTTTGTGGCCCAGGAATGAGTATTAGATGTACAAGTCCAGGCCATTGGTCACATTTTTGCCTCATGTTTGTGGCCCAGGAATGAGTATTAGCTGTACAAGTCCAGGCCATTGGTCACATTTTTGCCTCATGTTTGTGGCCCAGGAATGAGTATTAGCTGTACAAGTCCAGGCCATTGGTCACATTTTTGCCTCATGTTTGTGGCCCAGGAATGAGTATTAGCTGTACAAGTCCAGGCCATTGGTCACATTTTTGCCTCATGTTTGTGGCCCAGGAATGAGTATTAGCTGTACAAGTCCAGGCCATTGGTCACATTTTTGCCTCATGTTTGTGGCCCAGGAATGAGTATTAGCTGTACAAGTCCAGGCCATTGGTCACATTTTTGCCTCATGTTTGTGGCCCAGGAATGAGTATTAGCTGTACAAGTCCAGGCCATTGGTCACATTTTTGCCTCATGTTTGTGGCCCAGGAATGAGTATTAGCTGTACAAGTCCAGGCCATTGGTCACATATTGGTTTACTGGACCTTAGTATTAGTGAGTAACCTAAAAAACAGATACTTTGTGACAGCAAAGACAATTAACAAACTTATTTATAACATCATAGGAAAAAAGAATTAAATGGACACTCTACAGAATGATATTTATCAATGAAATATTTAAATATACAAGAAACGATCATAATCTAATTTGACCATCACTGTTTTGGTACAGTTCATGTGCATGTAAACAAAATGAAATACATATGCAAATATTAATAATAAAGGATAATAAAATATCGAATTCTACATGTTGGTCTAATTGTCACATTTCTGTCTAACGTCACAAGACATTTATTTCACGGACACGAACCATGGACGTACTTCAGAAATATACAAATCTAGACTCGCTTGTAAAATATTTTTCAACAATACACAAATTAAGCAGATCATAAGTTGAACAAATTGGTATCTCCCTTTTTTTTAATTGTGACTGTCGGCAGACAGACATTAAAAAAAAGGAAATCAAAATTTGATGGTCTAGTGCTACGACTGATTTAATAGTTTCATACAATATTAAATAAAATAATATAAAGTGTTACAATTTAAGTTAAGGTACGAACATGACAGGTGGAAGATACATATACGGTACAAGGGTACCCTAGGCTAGGGCTCATTTTATTACCCGGGTTAGTATCAACGGGCGGATACTGGAATACATGTTGACATCTTTACGAACTGTACAAATAATATCAGCTCGTACCCAATTCATGGCATATTCGATACACCATCATGAATACACAAAAGCACATGGTCGTGGATATAAACATGCATAATATATTTACTCTAACTCACTGAACAGCGTGCATTATAATAAAAATTGTAACAACCTGGGCTGAAAGAAATGTTACGTATATGCTTCCTGATCAGTTTAAATTGTGATAAAATTTGTGTTTTCTTAATTTAAATAACACCTGATTTGCGGCAAGTGCCTTCTCACTCACACACAAGCGGAAACACATACCACAACAACAATAGTTCTCAAACTTAAACTCAAGAAAGTAAATTTAATATATATCCCATTTCTCATACATATTAAGTTTGTTTAGGATAAGTAGCTAATTTAAGTACTTCTCATTATATTTAGAAACAAAGGACTAATTATACACACAAAGATATCAGCTTAGGCGGATTAATATTTAGAAAACAACACGCGTTTATAATAACAGTATGTAAAATGTAAACAAACTATTACGTCATTTTATAGTATATTAAGTTCATCAATGTTTCGGAATTTTCTAGTCTACTGTCAGTACCGACCGTACTAATAACAAATTAAAGCATTAAATTAACCCAAAACAAAAATCGTAATGCAGTAAATCAATTAATATATATTATTAACACGGGTCGTGACGGAAACAACGTATTTTGAGTAACAGGAAAGACAACTCTGTATGGGCTATGTTCTAAGAGTAAATGTATGCTTACTGTTCTTTGAATATAATATAATCCATACTCGTCATCATTATCATCGTCATCTTCAACATCATCACCACCACCAGAAGAAACAGCAGTAAAACATGACATGCATTATTTTAAAATGTTGTAAATGACTGTCTCGTAAGAGCCTGCTGTACGTCTATTACCCCGCATCATTATCCAAGTACCAATGTATTCATCGTCATCCTGTTGCCATCCGTTAGAGAGACTATGAAAGTGCGCCCATGAGAGATGTGCCGGTTGCTGGTTGTGCAGCGTCTGTAATGGCAATGTTGCCCAACACAGGAGTTGCAGTCCTTGCATCACTTGAAAGTTGAAGCTGCTTCTTCCTCAAAGAACGCTTTTCATTAATAATAATAATAATAATAATAATAATAATAATAATAATAATAATAATGAGGACTTTGTATAGCGCCTAATCTTTAATAGCTCTAAGCGCTTTACACCATCAATAATATGACTACACTTCAGAACAACAAATGACAAAACAATGAAATTGGAAAACATAAAAACATGCTGAAAATAGATAAGATACAAAACATGATTAGGTCGCTAAGTTTGTCCCTGAAGTCGAAACAGGTGAGTCTTGAGAGCACTCTTAAAAGGGACCACTGTGTCTTTGTGTCTAATTTCAATGGGCAGTTCGTTCCACGTCGCCGGGCCCTGGTATGCAAACGAACGTTGTCCATATGACTTTGTTTTCACCTTGGGAACAATGAGTATACGATTATCAGAAGAAGACCGTAAGGATCTAGCTGGTGTATACACATGTGTGAGGCTGGATAGGTATGTTGGACTGGAGTCTGTCATTGAAATATAGCACAGAGAACAAATTTTGTGTTTGATTCTGTATTAAATTGATAGCCAGTGTAGGGTATAGCGCAGTGGTGAGGTGTGTTTTGATCGAGGTACTCTAAAGATGATCCGTGCAGCTGTGTTTTGAACTTTTTGAAGTTTCTGAAGTAAATATTGTAATGAACCAGACAGAATTGAGTTACAATAGTCCAGTCTTGAAAGTACTAATGAACACACAAGTGTTTTCGTGGCATCAACAGAAAGATATTTACGAATGGAACTGATGCGTCTCAATTCAAGATATGCAGCCCTGCAGATGTTCATGACATGTTGGTGCAATGTGAGAGTACTGTCTAGAGTAACACCTAGATTCCGTATTGACTGTGAGAATTTAATGTTGGTGTTGCTGATATTTATTGTCTGAGGTAAAGGATGTCGATGAGAAAGTCTTTGTGTTGTGATCAGAATAGCCTCAGTTTTATCATCATTCATCTGTAGCTTGTTAATGTCATCCATGATTTCACATCCGAAATGCACTACTCTACTCCATGGATGGTAGCATCAACTTCAGTTGGGTGGCTAGACTTGTATATTTGGGTGTCATCAGCGTATAGTTGGTGCAACACTGGGTGATGATCTATGACTCTTGAGAGCGGCTGAGTGTACAGAATGAAGAGAAGAGGTCCAAGAACAGATCCCTGTGGAACACCATAACATACGTCAACTGGGCTGGAGTGTATTCCATTTGCAGATATAATTTGTGTCCTGTTGACTAAGTAGGACTTGAACCACTGTAAGTCTATATTCTGAATGCCAAATACATGCTGGAGACGGTAAAGTAATATATTGTAATAAATTTGGAGTAAGTGTTAGTGAATTTGAACCATGCTTGGGTCGTTAGTAGTGAATTTGGGTACAAGCCGAATGACTGTCCCTGGTAACATAGTCCATATTAAAATTCCGCGGTGTATACAAGTATTGTGATTGAAAAGGCAGCATTTATGGTTGGAAATCAGTAAATTATAGAATGGAATCAATAAGTTGGAACTTGGTAGGTGCCGTTTATGTGGCCATAGTGGAAAATGGGCGTATGTATATGAGCGTGATACGCCGGAAATTCTGTGGATTGACTGGCCTAGGGTCGCGCAGTTAAATATTTCCCAGTTAGTAAGGGAATACTAGTGGAATTTCTACGGCATGACGGGCTTGCGGTACGGAAATAGGATGATAATGAAGAAAAACCATGCTAAAGTGCGGTTAATGGACTCTTGGGCAAGTTGTCTTCTCTGGGTCGCCCATTGATTACAGCAAAGATTAATAATTATAGCAGACACGTCTTTCTTTCCATTTTACAACTCAAGTTGTATGGAAGTCTTTGGAAATTTGGGGAAAACATATGACTTCCAACGTGACTCGCGCCAGGGTTTTGACACCGCTCGGTCAAGTGAATACCCCTGTGCGTGTAACAATATCATGGTCTATTGTGTCAAATGCTGCAGATAAATCCAGGAGAGTGAGGACTGTTATCTTTCCACTATCCAAAGTGGAGAGAATGTCACTAAATACTTTCAGAAGAGTAGTTTCCGTACTGTGGCAAGGGCGATATGCAGACTGTACATTGCTAAAAAGACTGTTTGAATTCAAATGAGATACAAGTTGAGTTAGAACAACCTTTTCTAAGATTTTTTATATGAAAGGGAGATTAGAAACTGGGCGGTAGTTCTTTAAATCGTTATGGTCCAGTGTTTGTTTCTTCAGCAGAGGCTTTACAATGGCAGTTTTGAAAAATGATGGGAATTCCCCTGATGAGAGAGATATATTAATAACATCAGTTAGTGAAGGCAATATTGGTTCTAAGCACTCAAGCAGCAGTGATGTCGGAATTGGATCAAGTTTACAAGACTTTGGTGCACTTTTCATCACAATTGTCCGTACTAAATCAATAGAAACAGGTTCAAATGCTCCTAACGGTTGTCGCTGAAATTCTGCATCATACCCGTATGGTGACGAATCAGTTGAAATTGTGCTGTCAAGCGAATCTCTAATGGTTTGAACTTTGTAATTGAAGAAATTTGCAAATTGGTCTGGTAGGTCTAGTGGAGAGAAGGTCGTTGGAAGTGGTGTACGTTTGTTCTTTGACATTAGTTTGTTAGTTATCTCGAAGAGCTCTTTGCAGCTGGAACTCTCCGTGATCGTAGAACTGTAGTGGGATGATTTTGCTAAATGGACTATGTTTGTGACGTTCATTAGCTAGCAAGCGTAGCTTGACCTCGGCGGCTTTCAAACCAGTGATCAAAGCGTCCGCCATTTGGACCTGTCTAGAGCATGCTCTTCCCAGGTGTTGACATCTATGTCAGGGGCTTTCATGTCGCGCTTGCAGACATCCTTGAAGCTGAGATGTCGCCGTCCGATCGACCTTTTGCCAGAGGCAAGCTCGGAATAAAGGCCTTTGGGATCCGTCCGTCAGCCATCCGACGTACATGGCCCAGTCATCATAGGCGATGTTGAAGGAGGAGTGTGACTATCTAAATCAAATCACCACTGTCCTAGGTGAAATTGAGATCTGGTTTTAATGAAATGGAAGCATTGTTAAAAGATAGGATTCTTAACCCCTCATAGGGGTCCCAAGTGGTCTAAAGCGCTCCCCGTTACGGATCACTGCCTCTCACCTTTGTCTGCGTGGGTTCGAGTCTCAGATTTGGCCAATGTGGGCATGTGAGAAAGCTTTTCAGTTGCTTCTCGTGGGTCGGGGGTTCTTTCCGGGGATTTTCCCTGGTTCTTCCTCCACAATTAGTACTGGTCGCTATATATAGTCAATCGTGTTCTTAAAAATGGCTTTAAACAATACAACAACAACAAGCAAATCATTTCTTGCATGGATCTGATTCAGCCAATGTGGGTATGTGAGAAAGTTTGTCAGTAGCTTCTTGTTGGTCGGTGGTTCTTTCTGTGGGTTTTCCCGGGTTCTTCCTCCAGCATTAATACTAGCCGCCATGTATCGCCTATCGTGTGCTGAAATGGCATTAAACCATACAACAACAGCAACAACTTAACCCTTGACACGGTCGTTTCGAGTAAACACAATTTTAAGTAATCTTAAAAAAATATATTGAAAACTTGCCGCCCACCCCACCCCACCCCAACAACAACAAAAAAGAAACCCCTTTTAGTCTATGTCTGTTACACGTAGTATGTATAAAAGACAATCTGTAATGATTGGAACTAACATAATACTATCCTATGCGCAGTTTAAATAGTGGCAATTAAAAGAAAAGGCCAAATTTAAATTTAAAAAATCAGTTTCACACTAACTGGGTAACAATATAAATTGGTTGAGGCGACTGTTGACACAGCCCGCTTGCCACAATGTGCGAGTGCCCACGGGACGTGCCATTTTTTCCGGTGATACGCCTTATTATCCCCCAGGACAAGACCCTTTTATTATATTCTGATCAGCTGTGGCTAAACTGCATACTAGCGAAAGGTTAGACTTATGGACACAAACATAAGGCCAGTGCAAGAAATTAACAATTACTAATTATCAGTGCATTTATCTTGTGAAAAGGACTGGCCCTCTGACATAATTCGAAGAAACCATGTGCTACAGAGTGTAATGTAAGCACCAACAACTGAGTGCCAAATAAACGATGACCAATTGTGTTGCAATTAACGATGCCTAGGAATTTATTTTAACATTTCAAATATGCAATCACAAGTTACCGTACATGTGGCAACTGTTTTCCCACATTTTATATCCCACCTTATTTCCTTAGGTTTAAGTCTTAAGGTATGTTACACTATTTACTGAATACAATATTTATTCTGTATTAGTTATTTGGGGCACATATACTGCGTGGTATGTTTTTTGTCTTTATTCCTTCTTTTAATTTATTCATTGAAATTAAACTTTACAAATAGGGATTGTCCATAAAGTATGTTCGCAGATAATATTACCCATTTTCCATCCCTATCCCCTTATCCGCATGACGATTACCCCCCCCCTCCCCCCCCCCCCGGTAGCTAGTGCTTTCAAAATACAACGCTCACTGCTCTCATCACAACATGTATCTC
The DNA here is from genome assembly GCA_030141615.1 of Unio pictorum. Taxonomy (NCBI): domain Eukaryota; kingdom Metazoa; phylum Mollusca; class Bivalvia; order Unionida; family Unionidae; genus Unio; species Unio pictorum. The sequence goes on along the minus strand of JARLTB010000028.1, from coordinate 4,587,513 downwards.
AAAACAAAGACAAAATTAAATAGAAAGTTCTTTCTTTGTCAATGTCTTAATCCACTTCACCAAACGCAGGCTGTAGTCAGTCAAATAAGTTGCAAACAACTGGCAGACCGTCATCACTTTCAGTTGCGGTAGTTGATGATGCAGTTGACAGAATAGCACAAACATATTCAGGCTCCTCAGCGCTCACGTCTGCCACTTCAACTTGTGTGCTCACTGCTGCATGTCTGTAAATATAGGCATGATTGCACATCGCAGCCTGAGATGGAAAGTACAGGTCACGGTGATTACAAATGTGCTTCTCAAGAGCAGCAGTCACCTACGGACAGTAGAAATCAAATGGCATCATCAAGACGTCGCGTGAAAGCAGCAAATGTAAAAGAGCCAGTTGTTGATAAAGCGATCCAAATGTTCCACTGTTGCTCCCAACCGATGCGAAAGTAATCCCTTTGTCTGTGCTGTAGTGTGGAACAAGTCGTCAAGGAAATATATAATTGTAGTTAGTGCGACGCTGACCACAACATGATTCAATGTTGCACTTCAGAATCTTCAAGCAATACTGAGACTGTTGAATGTGACGACCACTCATCTGACGGCGGATTAATATCCATGTTTCCTGCATCACATGATCCACAAGATGCAACCCCGTCAAATCCATCTATACCCGTTGAGCTCCTGATTTCTGCCAACACTTTACAGGCTTTCTGGAAATTGGCACTTTCCAGCTCTACATCACACGTCTTGCCATTGCTGTCCAAATGAAATCCAAAATGACTGTGAGGCAGATTCAATACTGGCAGGTCACGTGACAGAGGAGCCATGCATCAATCGACAGTGTTGTAGGCAAGGATGGCCTGGTGCATGGTACGCAACGAAAATTGCATCCAGGTTGTTTTAATGGAGGGCTCGATAGGCTGCGACTTTTAGTTGAATAAATGGAGGGTCCTCATCCAGACCGCCATCTGCTGTTATGACCACCACAGATGGCTTCGTTGACACATTAATACATATAACAGGCTGAAAAGCAGGATGTTTTTTGAGTTCTACAAAATCAGCAGCGTGTGTCATTGCTGTGCTACAGTCGTGCTTCCAAGTGCAAATGAAGTTAACAGTTGTCCCTGTATACGACACAGCCCCTGGTTTTATAATACATGCAGCATAGACTGATGGGAGCAGGTTGTGGCGTACAGCAATAACCCAGTCGTGATCTGGTAGCTGAACACTATACTCCATGTGCATCAGTATGGGCACCTGCTTATTTGCTGTTGGTAATTCTAGTGGGACACGTGCCTTGTCGTCTTGGCTCAAGAAAAAAAAACTGTTCTCCCATAGAGACAGCCAGATCTTTCAAGTAGCAGATTGTGGCTGCTTAAAAACGAGCATCCACGTTATTGTGCCTTAAACCGTGTGCTGCCTTGACAGGCACTGCTGTGGTCACGTGACGCTTACCCCTTAAGTCGTCACCGAATTACGGGGAAGTAGTATATATATATATATATATATATATATATATATATATATATATATATATATATATATATATATATATATATATATATATATATTGTTACACGCACAGGGGTATTCGCTTGACCGAGCGGTGTCAAAACCCTGGCGCGAGTCACGCTGGAAGTCATAAGTTTTCCCCAAATTTCCAAAGACTTCCATACAACTTGAGTTGTAAAATGGAAAGAAAGACGTGTCTGCTATAACTAATAATCTTTGCTCTAATCAATTGGCGACCCAGAGGAGACAACTTGCATGGTTTTTATTCATTATCATCCGTTTTCCGTACCGATAGCTTGTCATGCCATAGAAATTACACCAGTATTCCCTTACTAACTGGGAAATATTTAACTGCGCGACCCTAGGCCAGTCAATCCATAGAATTTCCGGCGTATCACGCTCATATACATACGCCCATTTTCCGCTATGGCCACATAAACGGTACCTACCAAGTTCCAACTTATTGATTACATTCTATAATTTACTGATTTCCAACCATAAATGCTGCCTTTTCAATCACAATACTTGTATACACCGCGGAATTTTAATATGGACTATGTCACCAGGGACAGTCATTCGGCTTGTGCCTAAAATCACTACTAACGACCCCAGCATGGTTCAAATTCACTAACACTCCTCTCTGTGATGTTTGCTCCTACTAACTGGCTAACTATTTCGGGCTAGCAACTCCAAATTTATTACAATATATATATATATATATATATATATATATATATATATATATATATATATATATATATATATATATATATATATATATATATATATATATATATATATATGATGAAACCATATCGGAGGAGGGCGTCATGCAAGTCATCCAACGTTTTGCAGCTACTAAGCTTCTCATATCGTCGCCACAGACCAGCAGCTGCTCGACTTGATACAAGACTGTCCTTAGTAACTGTGGTTGATCGTCTTTTAACAGGGGCTTCCTTACTTTCTGCCGACAAGTGTTTTTTAGTCGCTGGCCAATGGCTGGATGCTTTTTTGTAACTTCAGTCAGCTTTGTCTTCTGTTCAAGCCGGGAGTTCTGTTTGCGTGCTAGTTCATCTGTCAGACGTTTTTACTTTTTCTCCAGTTGCACCTTATTGCTGCCGAGTTCGTCAGGCTTTGTTTTCATATCAGCTGTCCACAGTCCAGTGTTGTTGTTTCTTTTACCAGAAAACCAGCTATTTGTGCGTTGACAGATTCTATCTCACTGCTTGCTGCTTCATGTACTGGTGGTGAGAGGATTTTCCCCCTTCTTCACCAGACATGCTACTGCTGTTGTTTGCATCTCAGCGTCCATCTCTCATGCTGTTACCTCAGAAGAATGTCTCTTCCACTTCTGATTGAACGTCAGTATTTATTATCACAACAGTTAACGGAAGTCCATGAGGTGGCTTGGTTAGTGTCGAAGTAGTTGAATCTGATGCTTGGCTTAACCTTGCCTAGGGCGTGGCAGGACGAACCCACATGCTCATCGCATGCCAAACTCGAATCAAGTTTTTTAATTCCTCTTTATTTTGTTAACAATTGTTCCACTGCACATGTGCACGTTTATTTGCCAGATCTGCCATCAGATCAGAGCGTGCAGCAATGAACGCATAATTAAAGTCGTTATACAGATTATAACGCATAATTAAAGTCGTGATACAGATTATAACGCATAATTAAAGTCGTTATACAGATTATAACGCATAATTAAAGTCGTGATACAGATTATAACGCATAATTAAAGTTGTGATACAGATTATAACACATAATTAAAGTCGTTATATAGATTATAACGCATAATTAAAGTCGTTATACAGATTATAACGCGTAGGCATTATTTGCGTCGGTAGTATACAGAATATTCCAAATGATCTGAAGAAAATTATAGCTCAAACATCTGGCAACAACAAAAGAACACAACTTGATACCAAGTGTAAAAGCCCGAAAAAACTGAAATCTCTCTCTCTCTCTCTAATTCCGAAATAAAAGGGGGGGGGGGGGGTCACGTGATCGTTATTACATAATAACAAAGTACACATAATATGACCTTGATTAAAAAAAATGTCATCTCCAGTGATAAAATTGACATTAGAATAGCAAATAATAGAATAACAAATTTAATCCGATTTCCTATGCATCTTTTAGAATCATACAAATAATTACATTATTTTAAAGATGGAAATGTAAACCTTAAACAATTCCTCATCAAAAGTTTACCATTTTGCAAGAAGATGTCCCACGTGCAGAATCGTCTGCTACCCAATGTATCAACTTGCCGCCAGAACGAAATTCCAGAGCGTTTAGTCTCTTTCTAAATTCTTTAGTAACTTTTCCCCATGAACAAAACTTTGTAAACACATTACATCCTATTCATTGTTGTTTCTCTTCCACATATTAACTTATTTCTATTATATAAAACGTTGAACTTTACTTTTTAAAAAATTACAGGACCGGTTTAGTTTAGCTCTTGTCATTTATGCTCATTGTTACGTTGAATTTGGGAAAACTAGCTATAAACGTGACATAATTACTCGACTAAAGTGCTGAAAGAAACAGTCCAAAGAAATATATTTCATTTATATAGCCGGATAGATAAACATTACATCTTTTCAAAGCTATGTACAAAATAGTACGACCTTTCTTGAGTTATGAAAACACTGGGCTGGTATCCGGTGTGTCCAAAATTAATATTGGTATGAACAGAATATTCTGGTGACAATTGCTTCTTTTCAAATGGTAAGCATTGCACCATATTATTTTCGTCAATCCGTTGAATTCGGTATGCGTTTTGCTTCAATGATGGAGATGGAAACCTTAAGTTAAGTAAAGCCTATTAGCATTGTATTCCGTGGCACGAATCATACAAATTGAAATTAACAAGTAATTTATACTTTGTGATCACCCATTATGGACGTCCGCAAAACATACTGGAATACACGCAGTAAGCCTAAAGCAGCTGTTCAACACAGAATATCATAACAAAAAAATACTAGCTTGCGGACGTCTGCAAGGTTCTTTACACCCCTTCCCCCTTGTCCGCAGTTGTCCGCATTGGAACAACCTTCTTCCCCTTCTTTGCGGAAGTCCTTTATGGACAACCCCATACTGTAGAGGAATGTCATGTGTTAACTGGCAGTTTCTATGGCGGAAATGGAGATGCGATATTGTTTGCAGAGAAAATCCGCAGCATTCACAGTGATCATTCATGGGATTTTAACTCATTGGGGACAATTTTTTTATTTTTTCTAAATTTTTTTTTATTGGAGTACTGTTGTAGTGGTTTTTTAAAAAATCTTAAATTTACGTGAATAATGTTTGATCTTATTATATTTAATGTATTTACTGAAGAAAAAAATTGTTTGACATTAATTATTTCATGACTACAATATTCACAAGTGATGGAATAAGGCATATGTTGATTGCATACTTTAAATCTCTTTATATATGTTTTTTGTTTTTATTTTTCTCTTTCTGAGATATGAAAATTGACAGACATAATATAATTATCGGGAGTTCTCGGGAGACATTACGAGATCGGTAGGCATGTGTGGAAATAACCCCCAAATCAAGCGTTTTTATCTTCTTTTTCTCCCTCCCGGCTTAAAGTTGACAGATATGAACTGCCCGGTTTGTGGAATGTTAGTGAGATTTTCTTAAAGTCACCAGCATAGGGCCAGTGTCAAAATTAAACATTTCCTTCAGCACTGAGCAGTACAGTTCATAAACTATTTATTCCAGATATGTGTATACTTTCAGATTTGTCTATACGCTAACTGTAGCCTGCATATAAAATGCACTATAATTGAATCATGAGAAGAAGCTTCTTGATGTTTAAATTAAGTACTTATGATTTCCGCTTTGTAGATTTATTTTTGTTTCTTTTTGGAGAGACAAACTAATCCTTAGGTTCTGACCGTTGAACACCGTTCTCAACGCCTTTTACACCTCCCCGGTAATAGATATTGTTTCACACACAAGTCAGTCCCCGTTCTGGTCTCTTCGACCATAACTCAGTATTATCTCTCAGTTTCATTTATAGATGTATATTTTCAAGAAATCAGTTCATAGTGTGTGTGTATGTGTGTGTGTTAGGGGTAGGTGTCAAGTGCCAAATTTTTCGCCAGTGAAATTTATTGATTAATTCGTAGGCTAGCCGACAATTAATTATCTTGGAGTAGAGTTGGACGTAGGAATGTTTATGTAACTGGGTCACGCTGTTAGAACTGTTTATAGTGCAAACGGACTGGGTGTTTGACACGCTTAAAAATACGAATTTTTCACGTAGAAGCTGACAAGTGACCTGAAACAAATGATAGGGTGATAAAGTGGCATTTTTGGCATCTTGATAGTCGGGTTCCAAAAGGTCCATAGGAATAGCATTTATGTATAGGGAAGGGGGGGGGGGGGGTGTCGGATCCCAGAATCAGGGAAATATATACTACGTATCAAACGATGTTAGTCAGTCTAGGAGACGTCTGCAAAAGACGGTCAGCATTATTAAGTCCAACATAGGAGAAGACTCCGAGGGTAATTTTAGAGCAGTGCCTTCGTAACAATAAGAGCAGGAAAGTCCGCCGGAAATCATACGATTGTAAGACGCCAAAAACACAAGGTATTTAACTCAAATTCACCTTTATCATGATGTAATGTATATGCTGTTTTTCTTTGTCGTAGATGCATAATGTATCGATCTATGATACAAATAGTTCAGTATTACATTGATTTAATAACGTACTTTGATACGATGTTTCTTTGTTACAGATGCATGATGCATTCATATTTTTGTATGGATATTCGGTTTTACAGTGATTTAATAATGTATTTGTGAATTCTGAATTAGCATTTATTTCCTTATATACTTAGGTAGGCAAATGGGTGTTGTAGAAAACCGCCGTGTACATTTATGATTGGAAAGTGTTACATGAATTTGAAATTATCATATTAGTGAATATGGATTGTGTGTTATGATATATTGCCTCACTTTACGTAATGATTTACGGGAATATATGACTTTCCCGAATTCTGATGTCGATACTTAGCAGTATAGCTCTATTGATCTGAAAACTTGCGGAGTATTTGTTAGCCGTATAAATGATAACACTGATAGTAAGATCTGATTGTTCGAACCTGAAGACGGACGGACAATCTCAACTCTTAACGTAACGAGATACTTAGGGCGTTTTACCCTTTTCTTTTCAAAGGAGAATAGTTGTTTGAAGATCGAGTAAGAAATAGCGAGGAAGTCGAAATTCGGAGACGGAAAAGGAAGTTAGAAGACAGAGCTGTGTAATTCCACGTATAACCAAAGAGCAAGCTCAAGTTGAGACTAACAACGCAGAAGGAAAAGAAAAAACAAGTCGACGAACAAGGTCATTTTGAATCACGCAACAGTCCAATGTTAAATGAACATTCGATTCTATGATGAAATTTACTCTCAGTATTAACGGCTAACTTCATTTAATTTTATTAGTGTTTGGATTTTAATGAATGTATCCGTTATTTTAAAGCTTCAGTTTATGTATTTCTGAACTAAGTGTATTCAGAAAGAAAGAAATTGTAAATTATTGTGTCATTCTTCTTTTAATTGTATTTTAATTAAATTCATATTTTTATCTTTACGGGGGCTCGTGTGCTGTCTTTGTTCAAGGTACTACCTCGGATTACCATATCCATTAACCGGGCAAATTATACCGTAGAGGTCATCCTCGAGATAACGAGAATTAGAGGGAGGCGGTTTTCAAGTGTTGTTTTTCCAAGTTGTGCAATACCTCTGACCAGGCCTTGTGCGATATTGTACTAATAACAATTTGATAACCGGCAGCAACATTACAGTAGGTAATGAATATTGTAATACATTTGGAGTATGCGCATTTGATAGCGCCCCGTTTTAAGCAATTCTTAGATTTGTGTGATTATTGGGATTCGGTTCCATGGAAATATTCCTAGCCCGAAATGAGTAGCCAATTATTAGGAGCAAACGTCTCGGAGTCGAGTGTTTGTGAGTTTGAATGACGTCATGGTTCGCTAGTAGGGAATTCAGGTGCAAACCGAATGACTGACCCTGGAGTAACATAGTCCATATTAAAATCTAGTGGTGTACAATAGTGGTGTGGCTGAGGTGGCAGTATTTACGGCATGAAACCGGTAAATTACTCAATTGAGTTAATAAATAGGGAAGTAGGGACTTAGTATATACCGTTTATGTGTCCATAGTGGAAAATAAGTGCAGTTATATTGGCGTTATGCGCCTGTAAGAGTGTACATATGTAAGAGTGTACCACTCTTGTATATATATATATATATATATATATATATATATATATATATATATATATATATATATATATATATATATATATATATATATATATATATATATAGCAATGCCAACCACTCAAAAAGGATATTTCACACGTTCGGGAAGGTTATCGAAACCACCTGAGAGACTGAACTTGTAGAAAACAAAATAAGCTAATGGAGCTTGTTTAGAAATGCGGTCATCAGATCAAGTTTCGTGTTAATGGTAAACTTGTCAGATGGGGAGAAGTAGTGTAAGCCTTAATCTAATTAGCTTTGAAATATTACTTGACTGTAAATGTAATCAGATATCTCACACTAGACTAGAACTGATACACACCAACAGCTGGTTTGTGTCATAGATTCACTAGGGTTTAAGTTCTATGGGAAATATATTCTCAGGGCAGACTTTACTCTCCTTGCAAGCTGTATAGATGTATTGTATTGTATAAATTATACATAACGCCTTCTACGGTTATTCTTCCATAATAAATAACATTACATGGTGGCTGCGGTAAAAACACAGGATTGAAATTATCAGAGTTGAAAATGGCTTCATTTCAATTTACAAATCCAGACAAATTTGACTTTTCGAGACCTGAAACTTGGGAAAAGTGGTTTCAGCGTTTTGAACACTTTCGTCAAGCGTCTAGACTTAATGAAAAAAAGGAAGAAATACAAGTGAATACCTCGATTTATTCCATGAGAATTGAGGCTGATGACATTTTGTCTTCGTTCAACCTGACAGAGGAAGATCAAAATAAGTGGAAACCTGTGACAGATAGATTCATGCGATATTTCATTCCAAAGAGGAATGTAATATTTGAAAGAGCAAAATTTAATCAAAGAAAACAGGAAGAGGGAGAATTAGTTGACAGTTTTGTTACTGCTATCTATGTGTTAGCAGAAAATTGTAATTTCGGGTCACTACATGATGAAATGATCAGAGATCGACTTGTAGTTGGACTGCGAGATTCAAAACTGTCAGAAAAATTGCAGTTTGATGAGTATCTAACTCTAGAATCTGCCGTTAGTCAAACTCGACAAAATGAGGCTGTGAAAAAGCAGCAAACAACGATACGAGCAAGTGGAGAACGAATGACTGAAATGGATGCAGTAAAATCGTCTTCACTGAAATATGGGAAACAGAAAAATAAATTTCCAAATGCTCAACAAAATAATGTCAACAAAAAAGGATGCATGAGATGTGGAAAGAAAGGAAATCATTCTCGAGACCAATGTCCTGCAAAAGAAGCAGAATGCCATAAGTGTAAGAAAAGAGGACACTTTGCAAAATGCTGTCTGTCAAATTCAACAGTTCGGACAATAGAATCGAGAGTGGAATCTGGATTTCTAGGGACTGTTAGCACAAAGAAGGGTCAACCATGGATGAATTTTGCATGCATCTAACTAAACTGAATGAATCGGTTAAAAGAGAAAACCACCCACTACCATCAGTTGAAGAATCCCTTGCAAAACTATCAGGTGCAAAGTTTTCCACCAAATCTGATGCAAACTCGGGCTTTTGGCAGATAAACCTGTCAGAAGAATCACGCCGCCTTACAACTTTCATTACTCCTTTTGGTAGGTTTTATTTTAATCGCCTTCCATTTGGGATCAGTTCTGCGCCTGAATATTTTCAAAAAAGGATGTCAGAAACTCTGGAACGACTTGACGGAACACTCTGTCACATGGACGATGTTCTTGTTTTTGGGGAAACGCAGAAAATGCATGACGAAAGACTAGAAATGGTCATGAAATCAATTCAAAAGGCCGGCGTCACTTTGAACGCTGAAAAGTGTGAATTTTCGAGACCATCCATGAGGTTTCTTGGGCATATTGTTGACGAAAATGGTTGCCGACCTGATCCAGAAAAAGTTAAAGCTATAACTGAAATGGAAACACCGAAATGCGTAACAGAAATACGACGATTTCTCGGTATGGCAAATCAGCTTGGCAAATTTAGTCCAAATTTGGCAGAAAAACCGAAACCATTACGTGAGCTTTTGAAAGGTAAACACTCATGGACTTGGCGTCCATATCAAGAACAAGCTTTTAGAGATATCAAGCAAGAAATTATAACTTCACCTACTTTAGCACATTATGATCCAAATAGAAAAATAGTTGTATCTGCAGATTCATCTTCATTTGGACTAGGTGCTGTGCTACGGCAGCAGTACGGTAGCACTCTGAGACCGGTGGCGTTCGCGTCACGGGGTATGTCAGAAACTGAGCAACGCTATGCTCAAATAGAAAAAGAGGCCCTTGCAATCACTTGGGCTTGTGAACGCTTTAGTAGCTATTTAATTGGGTCACAATTCAAACTTGAAACTGACCATAAGCCATTAGTACCACTGATGAGCACAACAATATTGGGAGATTTACCCTCTAGAATTCAACGCTTTAGAATGTGTTTGATGAGATTCAACTTTTACATAGTTCATGTTGCTGGCAAGAATCTATTAACTACTGATGCTCTATCCAGAGTACCTTTAACTTATTACTCTGAGAGTGACAGAGACTTTCAGGCTGAAACTAACGACTACGTTGATTTCATAGTTAGTAATTTGCCTGCATCAAATACTCGACTTGAACAAATAAAGTCTGAATATCTATATGATTCGATTTGCAAACAACTTGTCCAATTCTGTGAAACGGGGTGGCCAGAGAAATCCGCTATGTACGGAAAACTACAATCGTACCGGGCAGATAGAGGTGAATTTACAATTCAAAATGGTCTTTTAATGAAAGGTACACGCCTGGTAGTACCAGAATCCCTTCAAAAAGAAATCCTTGAGAGAGTTCACGATGGTCACCAAGGCATAGTGAAATGCCGAGAACACGCCAAAACGTCAGTTTGGTGGAAAGGACTAAGTACTCAGCTAGAACACTTGGTGAAATCTTGTCTAAATTGCATAGAAAACTCAAGAGATCAAGCTGAACCAATGATACCAAATGAATTTCCAAGTCGACCTTGGCAAAGAGTCGCTTCAGACATGTTTGAACTGAATGGTCAAACATATCTCTTGGTGATTGATTATTTTTCACGATACATTGAAATAGCTAAATTGCAAGGCACAGGTTCTAAAGCAATTGTCAATCATCTAAAATCAATATTTGCGCGACATGGTATACAAGAAGTATTAGTTTCAGATAATGGTCCGCAATACACATCCGCAATACTCAAAGATTTTGCGAAAAGTTATGGATTCAGGCATATTACAAGTAGTCCGAAATATCCACAGAGCAATGGTCTAGCCGAAAGAGCTGTTCAAACAAGTAAAAGAATGCTTAAAAATGCAAACGACCCTTACATAGCTCTTTTGACATATCGCGCAACATCATTACCAAATAGATATAGCCCTGCCGAATTATTGATGGGGAGAAAATTACAAACTACTTTGCCAATGGCACCAAACAACTTGGAGCCGAAATGGCCAAATTTAAAAAAACTGAAGAAATCGGAAAACTATCAAAAGAAAACTCAAAAGAGAAATTATGATCACCGACACCGCGCCCGAAATATGAAAAAACTTTAGGTAGGGAATAAAGTATGGATTAAAGATCAATTTTCATCAGGGATAATTAAATCTCAGACATCTACACCTCGTTCATACATGGTAGTAACTGACGAGGGAGAGAGAGATACGGCGTAATAGGAGAAATTTAATTCCAATGCATACCACAATATCAGACCCTCTCAGAGTGACTGCTTCAAACCCTGACACATTGACTGACTCAGATGAAAGCAAAGCAATGCCAGCCACTCAAAAAGGATATTTCACACGTTTGGGAAGGTTATCGAAACCACCTGAGAGACTGAACTTGTAGAAAACAAAATAAGCTAATGGAGCTTATATATATATATATATATATATATATATATATATATATATATATATATATATATATATATATATATATATATATATATATATATATATATATATATATCGCACGCACACACACACACACACACACACACATATATATATATATATATATATATATATATATATATATATATATATATATATATATATATATGTGTGTGTGTGTGTGTGTGTGTGTGTGTGTGAATACGAGATTGTTTGAATCTCAAGCCTAGTCTATACGTGAAATCATGTGAATATCTTAGTGTGTATCATTATTTGAAACTGAGGTTTATTGAAGCTGTATATCAAATATTTTAATATCAATTTTATATATATATATATTTATATATATATATATATATATATATATATATATATATATATATATATATATATATATATATATATATATATATATATATATATATATATATATATATATATATAATTGGTTTATTTTAAATGGGTGAATGTTAGTATAGAGTGATTGGATCAACTGTATGTTGAGAGCGTGTGAGAATCATTGTATTTTTACGTGACACGTTTTTCTTTACTAATTAAGTTAATACATTATCATCGTTCATACATTGTGTTTGAGTTATTCATTTAATCGAAAACCCACTCGGTTTCAAATCTGCGACAGTGAGTGCGAGATTCTTGTGTGAATCTGTATAGGGCGCGTGAGAGAGTTTCTTTAGTGAATGTGTGTAGGGTGTGCGCGAGAGTTTCTTTTGTGAACGTGTCTCAGGCGTGTGCGAGAGTTTCTTTTGTGAATGTTTGTTGGGTGTGTGCGAGAATTTTTTGTGTGAATAAGTGTAGGGCGTGTGCGAGTTTCATTTGTGTATGTGTGTATGTGTGTATGCCGTGTGCGAGATCCTTTTTGCGAATGTGTGTAGGGTGTGTGTAGGGAGTGTATGAGAGTGTCTTTTGTAAATATTTGTAGGGCGTGTGCGAGAGTTTCTTTTGTTAATATGTGTAGGGTGTGAGCGAGATTATCTTTTGTGATTGTGTATAGGGCGTGTGCAAGAATTTCTTTTGTGAAGATGTATGTAGGGCGTGTGTGAGTTCCTTTTGTGAATGTGCGTAGGCCGTGTGCAATAGTACCTTATGTGAAAGTGTGTAAACGTGTGACAAATTTTTTTGTGAATGGGTGTAGGGCGTGTGCAATAAATACTTTTGTGAATATGTGTAGGGCGTGTACGAGTGTTCTTTTGTGAACATGTGTAGGGCGTGTGCGAGAGTGTTCTTGCGAATCTGTGTAGGGTTTGAGTAGGGCTAGTGCAAGTGTCTTTTGTTAATGTTTGTTGGATGTGTGCGAGAGTTCCTTATGATAATGATTGTAAGGCGTGTGCGAGATTTACTTTTGTGAAAGTATGTAAGGCGTGTACGAGAGTATATTTTGTATGTGTGTGAGTTTCTATTGAGAATGATTGTAAGGCATGTGCGAGAGTTTTTTCGTGATTGAGTGTAGGGTGTGTGCGAAGCTTTCGTGTGTGAACGTGTGTAGACAGTCTGCGAGAGTTTCTTTTGTGTGTATATCGTGTGCGATTGTTCCTTTTGTACATGCGTGTAGGGTGTGTGAGAGTGTTTTGTGCATGTTTGAAGGGCGTGTGCTACACTTCTTTTTCTAAATATGTAGGGCGTGTGCGAGACATTCTTTAGTAAATATGTGAAGGGTGTTTGCGAGAGTTTCCTTTGTGAATATGCATAGGGCATGTGCGAGAGTTTCTTTTGTGAATGTCTTAGGGCATCTGCGAGAGTTTCTTTTGTGAATGCGTGTATGGCTTGTGCGAGATTTTCTTTTCTGACTGTGTGTAGGGCGTGTGCGATAGTTCCTTTGTAAATGTGTGTAGTTTTGGTTAGTTTACGTTTGTGAATATGTGTCGGGCGTGTGAAAAACGTCCTGTTGTAAACGTGTGTAGGACGTGTGTAATAGTTCCTTATGTGAATGTGTCTCGGGATTTTGCGAGCGTTGCTTTTGTGAATGTGTAACAGGCACGTGTGACAGTTCTTTTGTGAATGAATGTGTGTAGGGGTTGCTTTTGTGAATGTATAACGGGCGTGTGCAAAAGTTTCTTTTGTGAGTGTGTGTAGGGTGTCTGTGAGAGTTCCCTATGTAAATTGTGTGTAGGGCGTGTGCGAGAGTTCCTTATGTAAACATGTGTAGGCGTGTGTAAGAATTCCTTTTGTGAATGTGTCTAGGGCGTGCGAGAGAGTTCCTTATGTGAATGTGTATAGGCGTATGTGAGAGTTGCTTTTGTCAATGGGTTTAGGGTGTGTGCGACAGGTCCTTTTGTAACCGTGTGACGGGCATGTGCGAGATTTCCTTTTGTGAATGTGTTTAGAGCGTGTTCGAGAATTTTTTGTGAATGTGTGTATAACGTTTGCGAGAGTTTCTTTTGCGAATGTGTGTAGGAGTGTGCGAAATTTTCTTTTGTGAATGAGTGTAGGGTCTGTGTGAAATTTTGTTTTTGTGAATGTGTGCATGGCGTGTGCGAGAGTTTATTTTATGAATGTGTGTAGGGCGTGTACGAAAGCTTCTTTTTTGAATGTGTGTAGGTCGTGTGTGTGCGAGACTTTTGTTTGTGAATGCGTGTAGGGTGTGTGCGAGAATTACTTTTATGAATGTATGTAAGGTGTGTGCAAGAATTTCGACTGTGAATGTGTGCAGGGCATGTGCGAGTTTCTTTTGTGAATGTGTATATGGCTTGTCCGAGAGTTTCATTAGTGAATGTGTGTAGGGCGTGTCCGAGCGATTCTTTTGTGAATCTGTAAAGGGCGCGATAGTTTCTTTTGTGAATGTGTGTAGGGTGTGCGCGACGAGTTTCTTCTGTGAATGTGTTTAAAGTGTTTGCAAGTGTGTATGGTGTTTGCGAGTTTCTTTTGTAGAAGTTTGTATGGTCTGTGCGAGTTTCTTTTGCGAATGTGTGTTGGATGTGTGAGTTTCTTCTGTGTATGTGTTTAGGGTGTGTGCAAGTATTTCTTTTCTGGGTGTGTATAGGGTGTGTCTTTTGCACAAATATGTCTAGCATGTGTAACAGTTTCTTGTTTACGCGTCTGGGTTTTTGAGAATTTCTTCTGTCCACGTGTGTACGGTGGGTGTCCGATCATCTTCTGTGACCGCGTGTAGGGTGTGTGCGAGTTTCTTCTTTGAGCGCTAGTAGGGTATTTGCCAGAATTTCTTCTGTGAAGGCGTGTAGGGTTTGTGCGAGTTTCCTCTTTGAGCGCGTGTAGGGTGTGTGCAAGAGTTTATGCTCTGTTCGCCTATAGAGTGTGTACGAGAGATTTTTCTTTGATATCGTGTTTACGAGTTTCTTCTGTTTGGGGCATGTACGTTCGTTGCATCTGTGAACATGTGTAGGGTGTGTGCGAGAGATTCTACTGTGAAAGCGTGTTGGGTGTGTGCCAGTTTTTTCTGTGAAAGTGTGTAGGGTGTGCTGCGAGTTTGTCTTGTGTGAACGCTGTGTTGCGAGGGTTCCTTGTATGTAGGGTATTGTGCAAGAGTTTTTGTGTGCGGTATTCTGCGAGAGGGTTTCTTGTGTGTAGGGTGTGTTGTGAGAATTTCTTGTGCGTAGCGTGTGTAGGGCATGTGAGTTCGTTTCATTTGTGAATATGTGTAGGGTGTGTGCGAGAGATTCTACTGTGAAAGCGTGTAGGGTGTGAGAGAGTTTCTTCTGTGAACGTGTGTAGGGTGTGTGGGAGAGTTTCTTTTGTGACTGCATGTAGGGAGTGTGCGAGAGTTTATTTTGTGACTCAAAATATGAAACAAAATACACGCCTCATGCCTAGAAATTCAAAACTATTATCTCAACAATTTCCATAATAGCTTATGAATGAGAACTGAAAGACTGTCAAGTTCCAATAGTAAACAACTCATGAACCCAGAAGAGACTATAATACGAAGGAAAAAAAATATCCACTCTCAACGCTGATCGCTTAAAAAGCTGCTGTCAACTACCTCAGCAAGGCAGACCCTTGTCTCTGATTGGCTGATAGCCGAAACAACTTAGTGTGAATGTCCACTGAAACTGACCTTGAACTGACCCACACAACGGGCTTCAACTGGAATCCATAACTTGTGTAAACATCATTACGTCAAACATCTACATACATACATACATACATACATACATACATACATACATACATACATACATACATACATACATACATACATACATACATACATACATACAACAGATTATTCATAACTGTTTCTTATCAGTCTTTGGGAATCCATAATCAGTTTCATTTGTGTTCCGATATAATTCAAGAAGAATTATTACATCATTCATTGGAATTACGAAAGTGCTCAGTAACTTGATAAACACAATATTTGGGATTACTGAGAAATGATTCATAGACATTCTGGACAACATGATTGTAATACATCAGGACAGTCAAGATTATTGCAATTAATTTGGAACATTGTATACTTTTAGACTCTTGATAGGATATTTAACATTGTATACTTTTAGACTCTTGATAGGATATTTAACATTGTATACTTTTAGAATCTTGATAGGATATTTAACATTGTATACTTTTAGACTCTTCATAGGATATTTAACATTGTATACTTTTAGACTCTTCATAGGATATTTAACATTGTATACTTTTAAACTCTTCATAGGATATTTAACATTGTATACTTTTAGACTCTTGATAGGATATTTAACATTGTATACTTTTAGACTCTTGATAGGATATTTAAGATTATTTTGGGATTTTATACACTTTAGGTATTTCTTACATTTTCACAATTGATTTTACTTAACTTAGTTTCACTTTCTTTCTTTTATTAACTTGAAGACCTATAGTCATAACTGGCTAGAGCCTTAGGAGTTCATAATATAGGACATGGTTTATTCTTCTATGAAGAATAGCCAGGCTTTGTTGATTTTGATGGCTAAAATTAATGTGTCAAAAGTTAACCGATATAACTGGGTGCACAGATATTTAATGTTTCCTATGTTCTCTTTATTCATTACATTGAAATTTATTTTGGCCAATACCGTAACTTTGGCGTACAAACAATGAAGCTGTCATAATGTTCACTAATGCTTGGAATAGCATTGTATCTGTTCACCAACGATGATCTGTTCATGAACAAAAGGTCCAGGGTGCTCTGGTTAGGAAATGTATGATTTGTTTCAGGCCTATCTTACTTTCTAGGTGGAGGAAGGGTCAGTTTTATCTTCTTGATAGATGTTATAGTCACTATTTCGATGGGAAAACTTCACTGTTTCTGATAAAATGGTAATGCCAGGTTCCACGACCATGAGCTATTTAAGGAAAGGCTTTATCCAAAATGTTTTTCTTTCTTGCAATCATATCAATCTGAATGGCAATTTTTCCATAGTTGTGTGCTATAACACACTAGGATGGTTGAATGGTTTTAATGGAGTAAGCAGAATTGATAGAAGTGATGTTAAAATTACTAGAAGTCCATATTGTACAGTTTGAACTACAAGTAATGCCACTCTATTTTGATGAATTATTTATATCCACTGACTTAACACTAGCAATGCAGTCTTAAAAGTGTGAGACAAGTTCAGCCGATTCTAAAATACTGTCTCCAGAAAGGTCAGTGGAACTATCTGGGAACCCACATATTAAGCAAGTGAAGGTAATGCAAAGATTTGTGTATTTAATATACTTGTTCAACTTTCATATCTATGCAAAAAGAATACAGCCATGCATCATATTCACTGCAACAGATTCCTTTGCAACTCCAGAATGAACTTTGTGTCAAAACCCACAAAGAAACTTGGTGATTCTGGATACTGACTTCATTCTGAATCTAACGACTGCAAAGATAGCTTAAGAACAGAATGCATAACCTTACGCAAGTTGATAGATCTCTCTGCCTACCAATTCACATGCCTTGATGACTTACTAACCTATGACGAATGTATAGTATTGGTAAAAACATATGTTTCAGCTTGAGTGATAGGTTCGTCAGATGGAATATTGATCAGTGATGTATGTTAATGTAAACTAAATTAACATATAGGATGATAATTATCTGAAACCAACGTTTTTTTATTTCTTTATTTTTATGTTTTTTGTATCTCTACCCCTCCTTCAGCCCCATGAGATTGTAAAGAGTCACTAAATGTCTGAAAGAACAAAGCGATAAATCATTGCTTTGGGGACAAGCCAACAGTAAGTGTAAATTTAAAATAATGCAATCTGGGGCTCAGTGCTTCTTATACAACAAAAATAATATCCAACAAAGTCCGAAAGTTGTGGGGTTCGAGGTGGCATGTGTGTCTCCATGCATTTTCTAGAAATGTTTATTTTTACACATACTTTTCAATTTCATTTTCTTTCTTTCTTGAAGTCATCGACAGGACAGCTTTTTCCTACAAACTTTTGTGCTAAAAAACAAGCTGTAATTGCCATCAATGGTTTCCATATTCAGTTGATCATGCACACAATCACAAAAAGGTCTTTATCCATGGAACAAATCTGATTCCACTATTTAGACAAATTGAACATTTGCAGTCAGAATTACAAGGCTCTCACTGCCTTCTTTTCATCCGTATTGATCAAGACATCAACAAATGATTGCCAAAAATGTAAATACTTATCATAATCAATTCTTTATTGCCACAAGCAGCTTGTTGGAGGAAAATGACAGATGTTAAGCAATGCTTGGAGGTGTGTTTAATTAACGCTCCTTGATTGATTAACTGATCCGCATGATTGACAAGTGGCGATAGGTCAATTTCTTGACTTGTGATAGTAGATCTATACATTGCAGAGATCTGGTTTTATGACAGTACTTTGCAAAATTTTATGATCATTCCTAGTTTTACATTACAACTGGGGGCCCCGAGTAGTCTAAAGCGCTTTCCGTTACTGATCACTGTTATCACACCTCTGTCTGCGTTGGTTCGAGTCTTGGAATCAGCCAATGTGGGTCTCAGACTCGTATCATTGATATATGAAAAAGCTTGCCAGTAGCTTCACGTGGGTCGGTGGTTCTTTCCTGGGGTTTTCCGGGTTCTTCCTCCATCATTAATATTGGACGCCATGTATAGCCTATCCTGTGCTGAAAGATGGTGTTAAACCCTACAACAACAACAGCAACACCATTACAAGTGCTGTTACAGACTACTTACATAATGTATATGGGCTAAAGGTTAACAATTAAGAACTGTGAACAAAATAAGTCACCGGAAGCATGTTTGTAATTAGCAGCAACATAATGCAGATCATATTTAAAGATAAAGGAGTGAGAATTTTATGATTCATCAGGAAGCATGTTTGAATACTTCCCCGATACTCAAGTATGAAAAGTTCTTGTTGTATCTATTAATGAAATGTATTTCAAAAGTCGATGTCTTTGCTAATGGTTCTGAAAATGTCTTAACTGAATCTAAAAAATTCTGCAATACTTCGAAGATTTAGAAAATCTTCATGTCCAATGAAAGGGCAGTGTTTAACTTTTTGCATTCACACTCACTCATTCTGAATCGAAATTTTAGCATACACTCAAATTTGAGTCCCTGTACAAATAAATTACAGTTGTAGTGATCTACCTATCTTTCTAAACAGGCTTTGTTGGATTATGTACAAATAATGAGATATATAGCATCTGAAGAACTTCCTGTTGGTTCATTCTCAATACAGATTTTCAATTTTTTTTATCAAGTATAAAGGAATAACTATTAAATGTGGAGTTAAGGTGGTCTGCAGTCATCATATAGAACCAGTTTCAGCATGGTCATATCCTATCTGTGCAGAAGATTTGCATGGTGCATAGACACAAGAAGTTCTCTTTTTTGAGTACTAACTTTACATTTTACTCATTAAAACCATATAAGGCACAAGGTGTCTCATAATTTTGACAAAGTTCATGCCAAACTCAGAAATAAATTTGCCAATTTAATATATCTATTTCCAATATTTCAAGGCTTTATAAATTATGTTTTATAAAGAAAACAAATTTCACATGTTTGCAGTATTCTCGATCTTTATTCTTATTAAAAAAAGTTTAAAAACAAACTATGAATTTTAAGCTGGATTTAGAATTTTGGGCAATCAAAGTTTTTAAAATTGTACTTTCCTATAAAATGAGAACATACTGGGACATTAAAACTTCCATGTGTTCCACTGAGAGCATATAATCGGATTTCCTATAACAAGTATTATTCTGAATTTCAACGCTCCTCTGAGATTACCTCTCTATCACACAAAAACTTTCAGA
Source organism: Unio pictorum (assembly GCA_030141615.1). Lineage (NCBI taxonomy): Eukaryota > Metazoa > Mollusca > Bivalvia > Unionida > Unionidae > Unio > Unio pictorum. Next base: position 4,567,620 of record JARLTB010000028.1, on the reverse strand, counting down.
CTTCCATGTCTTCTTTTGGTATTATACAATGAACTCTGCAACATGATAAATGTTTGCTTAGACGTTCTCCTCCACTCTCCATAAATTCGTTTACTGTTGGCTTTACTGACGTGTCATTATCTGTTACAACAGCTTTTAACTCCTGTTGAAGGTCACACTCTTTTGGAGACATGTCAGTGTTGTCATCCCCATTTAAAATTCCAAGCAACCCATTTTTGACTTGTCCAATATTGCCTTGTAAATTGCCATCAGTGAGTAACAATTCACGCAGAACTCTTCGTAATGGGTCAGTGTTTTTTTTCTTATTCTCATATTCTTTCTGAAAGATGAAAAATAATTCTATGTAAGGATAAGTAGTTCATAATGTTCTAATATTACTGTGCATAACTTATAATTCCAGCCGACAACTTCCATACCATTGTCTTCTATTTCATCCAAGATCTGAATTTGATACAAACTTTATTTCAAACACGGACTTTTACCATTTTAAAGGAGAGGAATTTCGTATGAAATTTACTTTTCAGACATTCTAACTCTGGTACCAATTTTGGACCATATGATAAGAGGTTATAGAAACAACATACATTATCTGTACCCACCAATTTCCATGGGTGGAAGGCAGTATTTTGGGAAAGTGCCTTTGAAAAATAAATTTCAACAGTATAATACTAATAGGGTTTCCTCACATCACTATTTACAAAAACCTTAAATTGGCTCTGTCAGACTTGAAGATGCTATTTTCAATGAAGTCCTAAAAGGATGCTAACATACATCAAAGTTTAATCAATATACTTTAGTCCCAGCTGACCGTTACCCAACTATGTAGATGAATATCAACACAGATCAAGTAGTTTCTGACATGTAATTTTAAATCAAACAACTCCATTTTCAAAAGAAAGTTTTGAGCTAAACCAATTGAAAGATGTAGGCAAACATGGAAGCTTGTATTAATTAAATAATTGCTTCTCTTAAGCATATAATCCTACCGACAAGTTGATGTCTGACAGAATAGATTATTTAAACTGACAGCCCAATACAGTTCTATACCAATTAATTAAATATTAACATGTGGTCAGCCAGAATAACAAATGAATGCAGAGTAACGACCAAAAAAAATTTTTTTTTAAAATTGAAAACTTAATACTGTTCTATAGCAATTAATTATATATTAACATCATTTCAATGTTTGGTCAAAAGAATGATCATAGAACCTATATCTTCATCCATTCTCTCGCAAAAAAGATACAAATCTCAAAAACATTGAAGCAATTATTTGGACATCTAAGGGAGATAATAAATGATATATTAATATATTTTCAAACAGTTATTCAGCAAGTTGCATGATTTACAAATGGTTTCACATTTCAACATATTTTGTATCTAAATGTATATTATAAATGTTCAGTATCACTTCTAGTATTTCTTTGGGAATTTTTTATTCAGTCTCAATATTGAGTTCAAATGTATAACCACTTTATATAAAAACAAAAACAAAGAGTTACAACCCTTCAATGAGTTATATTAAAATATAAATTTTAAATGTATGCCATTTTATGTGTTGATGCATCATCTAGCAACATCTGGTAATTTATTAGTTTGTACCATCAATAATAAATAATGAAACTAATCAAAATAGTAATTAATTAGTAACTACATGAAAAGGAAAATGATGGTAAGGTATTTGCCAACCTACACTGAAGGCAAATAGAAGACTATGAGAGAGAGAGAGAGAGAGAGAGAGAGAGAGAGAGAGAGAGAGAGAGAGAGAGAGTCACTAAATTTGAACCACTGCTTATTAATCATCTTGAACAAGAATTTATTTTTGTAGCACGCAACAATTTCCAACAAAAGAATCTGATGTTATAATATATATATATATATATATATATATATATATATATATATATATATATACACACACACACACACACACAGACACACACACACACACACACACACACAAGAATTTACACTCTTGACACATTTCACATTAAAAACACATTCTTAACATTAAAATTCAATGGGTAAACATCTTAGTTCGTTCAAAGTGAAAGCTTGCATAACCTGCTGGAATGTTGGGGAGGGGAGTAGAAAAAGTAATCAATGCTTGACATTTAGTGCTGGTGTCATTCATACCTTTGGGGACAATTTATTACAGAGCCTCACATAAATTCAAGCATCAGAATTACAATTTTTTTAAAAAGTTCAAATATTGTTTTTATAAATTATAACTCACCTGGATGGTTTCATATTTTTTTAATTCAAAAATTGTTTTTATAATTTTTACTCACCTGGATGGTTTCATATGCATTATTGAAGATGGCAATTAAGATGTTAAGGATGAAGACGGTAAAGATGGATACAAACAGCCACAGATACGTCTTTGCAAACCACCGAACAGCCTGACTGCCTAACTTGTCAGTCTCAATTGCAGCAAGAGTTATGGTAATTTCATCCCCACTAATCGTAGCAAACAATGTGTCTGCTGCATTGGACATTGTCTGAAACTAAATGTTTGGTAAAAATAAAGTTTATAAATTAACTTGTTTTATCATACAGCAATCAAAAACTAGATTGAGAAGAAAAAAAAGATAATTCATACAAGCACTATCATTCTAACATCTGGACAAAACAATTCTGAAACTATTTCAAATCATAGATAGTGGAAATAATCAATCTAGTTAGCCATTTCAATGATTTATCAGAAAAGATAATGAATTAAGCAATAAAGTTTCATAGGTATTCTAGACTTAATGCGGGAACTAAGCAATCCTCAAAATGAAATATATTCAAATTACTCAATTCAATGACCAACACAATAACTAATACAAAAAGATATTCTTTGCATTCTTCATCCATTATTTGACCACTGGAAGTCAAACCACAATCTAACAAGAAACATTCTTTGATACACCTGTTCTTCATTCACAAAGGAAAACTTGTTTTGATTTTAATGAAACATAGCCATAATAATAATGTGTCAGAAGATCGTTGGTTTTTCTTTCAGCTTAATGTTTACGTTAATCTCAATTGTATCTCAAATCTCAGAAACTGAGATAGTGTAAGATAATTAGTCAGAACTTTCTGCAGAAATTGATATTAAACATTAAATATTTAAATATAGAGAATGAAATTGTGTTGCTACCTTGTTGTGATAAGGACCAAAAACAACATATCCACATAAGGTGAAACCAATGAAAAGAAGGCAAACACAAACTAAATAGGCCAGAACATCAGGGAAGGTATGGTACATCGTCCTGAAAAGCAACTGCCAAAAATGAAGATTATTAGCAGAATCAAACCAAAATTAAAGAAATAAATCTGCTTTAAAAATACGCAATATAAAATGCTGCCATTGTATGATCTCTTGATTTTGTGAATTTAATGTCTAAATGCAAAGTGGAAAGATTAATAAAGTACATGTACTTATTCTAAAAAAATATAAGAATCCATTTCAAGAAAAATTTCTGCTGATAATACTACATATTCCTGGAATTTTGAAGTACGGTAAAACCTGTCTTGATAGATCACAGTTGTGTGAAACCAAGCTACCTTATTCTCAATGCACACATTTATTGATTATATAGTGTTATGATGTGTTTGAGAGACCAACTGTCTTGAGAGACCATAATTTTTGTCAGAAGGGGTGGTCTTTCAAGATAGGTTATACTGTAAATAAATATCAGAATTTCTAAATAAATATACTTATTATGAATTACACAATGTGAAAATGAAATTTATGTTGTTGTAGGGTTTAATGCCATTTTTCTGCACATGATAGGCTATACATGGCGGCCAGTATTATTGGTGGCGGAAAAACCAGAGAAAAAAACCCAGAAAGAACCACGACCCACAAGAAGCTAATGGCAAACTTTCTTACATAACTACATTAGCCGAATCGTAGACTCGAACCCACGCAGACAGAGGTGAGATGGCAGCTATCTATAACAGAAAGCATTTTAGACCACTCAGCCACTCGGGGCTCCGAAAATGAAGTTTATTAGTGCAAAAAATTAATATCGTCACAATGAGTAACGCCACGTTTATTGCCAGCAGTGATATCAATTTTAGAAATATCTTTTTCAAATGAGGTGCAATAAAAATGATGAAATACTACAAAGAAAGAGGCTTCAAATAGGAATTGTTTTAAAATTAATAGTGCAAACTGTCAGTGTCTGAAATAACATGACCCGTTTTTATTCTACATTCAGGTGTCACCCATACTGTACTTGTTACATTTAATATGATTTTTAGGGAAATAACCTTGATTAAACATAGTAACATAGTTGTTAAAAGTAACAATTTTATCTTTTATCACAATCGTAATCATATTTGAAAATGACAGAATGATCATGAATAGATGGATGCAAATTGGAAACTAAAACTAAGTGAAATTCATGTTTAAATGCAGAAATAAACAAAAATAAAGCCAAATGCTTATGAATAGACTCATAATGATTAAAACAATTATTTGACAGATATCATGTTATAAAAGTTATCAAATATTAGTGATTTTTATTATTTCTATAGTAACTACAACAATGTTCTGTCTATTAATCTGTGCAAGAAATGTGGTAATGAAAATACAAATCTTTTATTTGTCATATGAAAACAGTAGTTAAGTTTGAAAAAATATGACTTATATGTACTAAATTACTGCAAAATCTCAAAGCTTCATTTTATCACTGTAGTAATGAAGTCATTATTTGCATTATCACAAATGGAGAACAAAATCGATGCCAATCAATGCCTTTTCCTTTTAAGCAAATAACAGAAAGAACAAAATTATGCATCTCTTCAAGTAAATATAAGGAAATATTTCACATGCAAAGAGTCTTTTTCTGTTCACAAACCTAAAAATGTAGCTATCATCCATATGTATTAATACATGCATACTAAATTATCTGTATAACATAATTTCCAAACTTGTATATATAATAATAATAATAAAAATAATAATAGTAATAATAAAAATAATAATAGTAATAATAAAAATAATAATAATAATAATAAAAATAATAATAATAATAATAAAAATAATAATAGTAATAATAAAAATAATAATAGTAATAATAAAAATAATAATAGTAATAATAAAAATAATAATAATAATAATAAAAATAATAATAATAATAATAAAAATAATAATAGTAATAATAGCGGCATCATACACTTACATGGAACTTCTTGTTGAAGTGAATATAGCGAGCAAGTGAAATCCAGCAAAGGAGACAACCAAGTCCCAGCCAAATTGCATTTATATCCAATTCATAAAGTCTCCATTTTACCTAAATAAAAATTTACATGGCATATATATATCAAGCTTAAAAACAAAATCTGAGAAAAATCTGGTACAAAAGACACTCTATTGACATTGATAACAAAATATCTTAATGAAAAAACCAAGTTGCAAGGATTATTTTGTATCAGAAATATATTTGCATGAGGAAAAGAGAGGTGGATATATATTACATTTCATTTTGTTTCACCATGCCTCAGTAGTGAAGTGATAAAACTATTTGTTCATTATTTCGTCATTCTCACAAGTTTTAATTATCAGTGGATGTGCAAGAATTTGCAAGATGATGCCAGTCTATCCATAACTTGTACAGTGTTGTCATCAGAACACCTCATGGTATGGTTTTTCCACAAAATTCCCCATCATAGTTTGATGATTGATACAAGAGTAAATGGAATAAACTGCTGAAAAATGGTGACAAAGTTCCAATCCACAGCATGCTTGGCAAAAGAAAAACCATGTCAAAAACCACATGGAATAATTTACAACAATGAAGTAAAACAAATTTATCTGCAGAATTTATTTTCGAAATTAGAAACTCAGGAATATTTCAGTACAAACACATCCCAGTTTACATAACGTCATTCTATAAACATAGTAAATGTGTATGGAATAGTTGCTGTAGTTGTATTTCCATGGTGTTGATCCAATCACTGATGTAAAGGGACAGAGGGTGTTCTCTTGAATGTTCATATAAGTAGTTATGTCTTCACTTAAATCTAGTCTCCATCATCAACTAAATTTTTATAACTGATGAATCTGTTGGTCTAATATGAAGTTTAGAAAAATATAACTATATGGACACAAAATGATGTATTGTCTTTTGTATGCATCCTTTCCCATAACTGAAACCTTCTTGGTTTAAGGTCTTTTTTAACTGATGAAGATAAACCAGTGAAATAGCATGCTAAAAACTTCTACAAGTACATAAATAACTTTCTGTTGAGAGATGTGACATCAGTGATGGATAGTTGGATGTATTCTCATGGTTTTCTTGTCTCTGAATACCATTCTAAATTGTTTTATTAACATGGCCAATCTCTACACATGCAAAGTTTGGATGTTGTCTATTGCAACCTTGATAAAATATAGATTTCTTTATTGCCTACCATCTGTTCTACATTGTCTAAAAGAACCAGTCTTGTTGCAAGCTTGGGCTGAAAATACCTTATATTTTCAAAAACGTGCCAATTGGGCAATTACAAATTAGTTTGAATTAATCAATTAACTTTTGCTTCAATGATTTAATTCATAATGCAGGCATATTTATTAATTGGTACAATCATAAATATCAATACATCCATTCAATTACAATTTTCTTTTACTGACATGGATAAAATGTTGTCTATATTAAAACTTAACATGACTAAGTTCAGGACATGCCAACTAGCTTCAAAATACGGTCAACAGATATGTGAAAGCCCTTATTTTCCATCTGATTTGTGTTGGTGTCCTATAAACTGATTGAAACTTGACAAAACTGACAAGATAAAGTAAAGATTTAATTAGCTTAAAGTTCTAGAATCATGCTGTACCACCCTAATAATACACACATGAAATCAGCACCTTAATTCACCACAAAAGTACCACTTGATACCACAAGTGCCACAATATGTATTGGTGTAAAAGCAATTTCATTAATTAATTACAAGTTTCTGACAAGGTATTAAAAGTGTGTGTGCGGTTAAACATTGAAAACTTCAGTCGGTGCTGATGTTGCTTCATCATTTGAGACTGCATGCTTATCAGTGATGGGATTGGGTTTGGCAAAAATCTTCAATGGTACAGTGGGTAGATACCCAGGTAAACAGCTTTTTAAATACATCAATGACCAGTAGCTTATGATTGGGAAAAAGAAGAGTAATTGATTTTAATGATTGGGAAAAAAGAGTAAATGATTTTTAATTTTCATTCAATAATTAATACTGTTTATTTTAACATTCCCATCCCTGTAATGTTTGCTATGACGTGAATATGCATAAAACCTCTAAGTGGAATATTATAAATCAAAATAGATGTTCAAATTCATTATTTCTGCACTTTTAAGATGAATGTGTGCTACAAGGTCTGATTAAAATAATGAGTGCATGGCAAATGACATATTCAACACTGGGTTTTAATATAACTGGACCAAGTTCATTAGGAATGCAACATGGAAATGGTTAACCAATATTTGGTTTTCTCTATACCAGTCCCTATAGTGTTTCAGTGAAGCTGCCAAATATTATATGATATTAATAAAATGTGATTCTTATCTTAGGAAATTTCCTTTTATGTTTGTGTTTTTTCATTCTGCATGGGCCACACAGGCAGCACATTTGGCCTAAATATGATCTAGCATCAGGTTCTATTCTAATTAATGTGGAGTGACATGTCACAGTATTGACAAATAGAATTTCTGTCTGAATTATCACACTGACAGAATATTATTAGTCATAGTTCCTTATAAACTACTTCAAATGCATCTCCACCACACCCACCCAAACTTGTGGTATCCTGTAGTTTTCTCTATCCAATTTTATCGTCTTAAATCCATTGGTCAGGGGTCCGACGTTTGACCTTGTAATATGTTGTACCTGACACAGACACAGCCACATCTTGTGGTTATGTTGTGGTATCATGTGGTTATCTTTTGGTATCATGTGGTTATGTTGTAGTATCATGTGGTTATCTTTTGGTTTCATGTGGTTATGTTATAGTATCATGTGGTTATATTTTGGTATCATGTGGTTATCTTTTGGTATCATGTGGTTATGTTATGGTATCATGTGGTTATCTTTTGGTATCATGTGGTTATGTTATGGTATCATGTGGTTATGTTATGGTATTAAGTGGTTATGTTATGGTATCATGTGGTTATGTTATCATGTGGTATCATGTGATTATCTTTTGGTATCTTGTGCTGACTATAAAACTTACCAAATGTAAGATGGTTAAATATGCTTGTAATTAAGTATTACTTAGTTTTGTTATAGAAAGGTGTATGAAATAAAGCATTACTTAGTTTTCTTATAGAAAGGTACTTTACTTACATCATTACTGGAGGCACCTACAATACCAATCAAGGTGCAGATATCTCCAATCATGACTACCAGGTTCCACCCCTTTATATGACGGGCATAACCTTTAAAAGTAATGCCATTTCTTTGTCCAGGAAAGTGTCTCTCAGAGTTCTGCTTCATATATTTGTTTGTTTTCTGTCAAAATAAGATCAATTTTTCATGCATTTTTATATTTTGATTTGGAATATTTGTCTTTTAAAAAAAAAGGTACATTATTGTTATCCTTGTGTGCTATTGCAAGATTGTTCTGTTATTAGTAAAACAAAATTGCACAAATTGAAGCTATCATATCACTTTTGTCAACATTAGTGAACATTTTATTTTGTTAATGAAACATATCACTTCTTCAACTAATCTTTTTATTCATTCACCTACGATCACACTTTAACCAACTGAAATCTACAGTATGTCAAAAACAACTGGAAAACAGATTCATGTTCTTGTGTTGCTTGTGTTAGGATTTAATACGAACAGAAAAAAGACATTTTAAGATGTGGGAAAGGGATGACTGATGCGCAGAAGGTCCAATACTTTCAAATGCATTTTTTCTACGGGATCTAACACTTTCTTTGTGTCGTTAAATTAAATTAAAACGAAATAGTAAAGTGTTAATTTGGATTCATATTTCAGTTTAATCTTAACGAATTTTGTTGGGAAGGTAATAATATTCTTTACTTTGAATACATTTAAAATCCTAGTTTGCTTTTTATCTACAGGTGGTTTCTGCTTCGTTCCAAGCCAACACAACACCTTAATGATGTAGCTGATTCAACTGACCTGATACAATGCACAGTTGAAGAATTTCACCATAAATATTCTCAACCTCAAACAGTCAGTTAACCAACCCACCCATAAACCTAGTGACATTTTAGACAGGATTCTTCATAGACCCGATGATAATATTCTACAGGCCTTCATGGTATCCCAACTCATGGTATCCCACGAACTCGAACTTGCATTATGTTCTTCTGACCCATTCTATGCAATATTCATAACCATCCCCTATATTTGCTACTCTGAGAAACCTCTGTATGATAAATATACCCAAATTGATGCATGACATGCAAGCAAACCTAACAACATGCTTACCTCCGACCGCGTACAACCTGATGACTACCTGCGCTCATTGCTTGAAAGAACATGCCCCAGCCACTAAGCAGAGTATCAATTCAAAAGTGCTCTCCATGGTATAGCAGAGTAGGGACCAGTTTCATACTGCTAAATGAGACCGCCGTAAAGCTAAGAGGCTTTGATTTTCATTAAGACCAACTGTTCATAAGCAAATTAATAAATCTGATTAGTAAAACGTCACAAACATTGTAGAATCATTTGAATCTATCCAGTTTGAAGTTGATGCTAATTTCATTACTTAATGCGAAATCAGCCCACTACAGTACTAAGATCATGGAACATTCCAGCTGCAAAGAGCTCTTCGAGATTACTAACAAGCTAATGTCAAGGAACAATTGTACACCATATCCAACTACCTTCTCTCCAGTTGACCTTCCAGCTTGTTTGTTGATTTCTTCTGTGACAAAGTACAAACCATTAGAGATAAGCTTGAGTACACAATTTCAATGGAGAGACTGTCACCATACAGTTGAGATACATAATTTGGCAGTAACAGTTAGCAGGATTTGAACCTGTCAATATGAATTTAGCATGTACATTCGTGACTAGGAGTGCGCCAAAGTCATTTCAGTAGACCAGTTTATAATCTCCCATTCATATACAAAATATTAGGAAAGTTGTTCTGATCCAACTTATAACTCATCTGAAGTCTTTTTTCGCAATGTACAGTCTGCATATTGTCCTTGCCAAAAGTTGTATCTGCAAATGGAATACACTCCGGCACAGATGATCTATTTTGTGGTGTTCCATTCTATATATTCTTCCGATCCCAAGTGTCATAGAAAATCATCCATTGTCTCACAAAATGTAGGCTGATGACACCCAAATATATAGACCCAGCCACCTAACTGATGTTGATGTTTTTTTTATGGTTTAACGCCATTTTTCAGTACAAGATAGGCTATACATGGCGGCGAGTATTATTGGTGGAGGAAGAACCCGGACAACCCCCAGAATGAACCACCGACCCACGAGAAGCTACTGGCAAGCTTTCTCACATAACTACATTTGCCGAATCTTAGACTCGAACACACGCAGACAGAGGTGAGATGGCAGTGGTCCGTAACGGACAGTGCTTTAGACTACTCGGCCACTCGGGGCCCCAACTGATGTTCATGCAACCATCTAAGGAGTAAAGAGGTGCATTTCTGATGCGAAACCATGGATGACATGTTACAAGCTGCAAAGTCCTCATTAATATTATTAAATTCTGTATATTTATAGTTTGTTGGATTGAGAGGATTAAAAAGACTAATATTTTTCAATGGAATTAAATGTAAAACTAATAAATGAAAACACTGTATATGACAAACATGCAAAGCTTGAACGTGTAAAAGAAAATAAATCATGACACATAATTTGTAACAAACATGTTTTCAATGAATAAAGCATCAAAAATGACATGTCAGGACTTTTTATATTTATCATGCTTTTTGTTCAGATATAGAGTTTTATGGCTGACTAATTTAAATGGTCAGCAGAAGGACTCATGTTTTGTGCACTGGTTCAAAATTAAAATATTTCAGCCAAACAAAATTCTCACACAAAAGAGGAAGATTCCAGCTACAAAATCAATCATCATAATGATCCCTGATATTGAACATAAAACTGTATTGCTGATGACATAGTTGCTTTCAATTATTGTCTTCATGTCTGAAATGAAACAAGAATAATTTTTAGATTTAAGTTTACTTAAATCAACACATTAAAAGTATCCTATTCAGCACACAATAGTCATTTCCTATTCAATTATCTGTACATATGGGAAATTTACATTCCACCAGTATTAATAATAGGACACCAGTATTAATAATATGACACCAAAATGCAAAGACTGCAGAATTACTATAATCCAAAAGTGTATGTTGCTTGTGCTTTTACACAGTGTGTGTGTGTTTACGTTTCATATATATATATATATATAACAAGGTAAACAATTATTCATTCCTGTTTAAAGTTCAGCCATGAAATCATTTACTGTCATATTCAGAAATAATATGAGAGCAATCATTAATTTAAATCTTTTATTGCAATTATAAAGTGCTCACTGATTGTTTTTAACTGATATACTACTTTGAGATTACTGTGAATTTATTCAAAGTAATTCTGGATTACATCATTGTGATACATCAAGACTATTATTACATTAGCAGATTCATTTTGTGTCTTTCTGTTACATACTTTAAGACTCATAGTTATAACAATGCAATGGTTGCAGTTTCTAACCTGTCAATTTTCCAATGGATTTTAATAAAATGTTTAATCAGTTATGTCAATTAACCCTTTTATAGCCCAATGAAGCAAACAGAGTAATTGTACAGGTTACATGAAAATGACGTTGGGACTTGAATATATGACTCCCCAATCTTAAATCCTCTTTACCAATCACAAGCCTTCCAATGTGCTAAGAGACCATCAATGTGTTTTTTGTGGAGTCTGTAATTTCTGGCTAATAAAAAACTTCAATAAAATTTCTTGATCTGATTGAAAGAAAATCCATCTTGGAAAATTAAATGGCTGTTCCCTTTTTGGAATCAATGGCATTTTATGGGTTTTGCTGCACGTCAGCACATTTTGATTACCGATGCAAAATAAAGGTAAAAAAGATTGAAGTCTTACCTGGTAAATCTACACCAATATCTTTGCAATTTACTTCAACAGTATCTGTTTGTAAATCAATCAAAGCCTGACCATTATCATCTTTGTCTGTAAAATATATCTGAAAAATGAAACTATATTCATCTTGAAGTAATCCATTTTAACTACATACTAGAATCACATTGAACTCAATGGTACCAAACAATGATTAAGTAATAAAATTAAAATCAACTTCAAACCGGATGGGTTCAAATGATTCATATAGTGAACTGCTAGTGTACGTTTCAATAAATATCTCACAAATAAAAACTAGCCTTTATAAAATAAAGTAAATAAATAAGCATTGCTTTAAGTCTCAGAATGTTTTTCATTATTAACTACTGTCTACATGTGTGACAGTATTCTATTAACACCTGCTTAAATCATCATGAACAAGAACTAAAGACTGAAATAAATTGACTCACGAATCCTTGTATGTCGAGACATCGACCGCTCCCAGTTGAACTGTCAAGTCTCAATGAAAAGAGATGAAATGTCAAGTTGATCTTCAGAAAACTGTAATAAAAGGAAATTATAAATTACAAAGGAGGACCAAAATGCGGTTTAAAATTTGAGAGGATCTATCTTACCATGTTATTTAATTTTAAAGATTGCAAAAAAATTAAGCAAATTCTTCTCAAGGTAATATAGGCCATAAACATAATGAATAATGAGTTTGTAGCTCTCTCCAAATTTATTTCTAAGTTTAATAACTATATATTAAGCTCATCTTACTTCAAAAATAAAGTTTAACTTTTTTTATATTTTGGTGAAACACCAGGTATTCCAACTTACTCAGAGCATTGATTATGATGATGAACAGAGATTATGAAAACAAAACTTCTCTTTCCAATAATGTATATAATTTATAATTGTTGAGATAGAACAGGATATAGCTGAGCACTTCAAAGTGGAATATTGTGAAAACAAGCAACAAGCTTAATTTTCCTAATCCTCAAGTCAACTAAGGGTGGTCTGTTGTCAGTTTCACATGTAATTTTACCAAGCATGCTGCATAAATGCCACAAGAGTTAAAAACAATGCGGACATATTGAATTTGAAAACACTTCAAACTAATTTAAACAACCACACTAAATGTATATGAGAGCACATGCACAGGTGTCTTGAAACAAGTGTTCATGTTTCATGTGGACACTGGTGATATGGGTAGTAACATAAACTTTACTAAAGCTTTAGGAAGTCAAACCAAACTAAATGTGAATCTTTTGGAATTTGCCAATTTTTCTTAAAGTTTAGAAAATAAGTAATTGCTTGTTCTAGCAGTAGCTGGGTGGCTGGCTATATAAACCTATTTGTAATTAATTATAATTATAATACAATCTAGTTACTCCTATTACTTCTAATGAATTACAGTCTATAGTTTCTGCTGTGTGCATAAAGTCATATGGCCAAAATGCACAATGTAACGAGCAATTAGAACACATAAACCTTAATCACAGACTTCAAAGGTCTATTAAAAAGTAACCCCCCAGAAAGTTACTTACTAAAGTCATTAAATCACAGATGAATTGGGGATATTATGAAATTTCAAAAGAAAAATAAATTAAGCTTCAATATCAATTGGTAAGACTGATTTGATATGATGATTTTGTATGAATGGTAATGTCTTACTAGATTCTGACATTTACCTGTATTCATTAATTTTGTAATCAAGTTGTTATATTCTGATGCCATGCAAACAATCTAGAAAATATAAAAATAATGTCTCGGAAAACTTTTTCTATATACCACAATCGCACTGAAAATCTCACAAGTTTAATGTGCATAGTAAAAACTGTTATGAGCGACCTCTGCTATGCTCTGCTATGAGTGACCACCTGTCATTACCAACCATAATCATAATAGACGGATTGATTTTATTATATAAACCCTTTGTCGTGAGCGACCACCTGATGAACGTGTCATGTGACTGCAATGTCTTGGCAAAATATGCTTTCTGACACTGCTTTGAATGACTGCATTGCAAAAGTGAGGATAAACTCCACCGACCTTTATTCAATCATTGTTATAACGACAGCTTATACCGTTCCAAAAAAAAATATATTAACAAATAAAATTAAGCTGCTACTAATATATGAAATTTTGTAGCTATGCTTTTAGTGTTTCATAGTTTCTGTTGCAAACCCAAGTAAAGTATGTGTAGATTATTCCCTATTCTGAATCCCTGGTTTTTATTCTCCCTGCGTTGTTCTCCACTAGTCATGTACGGGGGAGCAACACAGGGAGCATACAGCATACGAAGCAGGGAACCAGACTAATTATTCTCGCACTTAACCTGCTTCCCCACCATGAACGACTGTTGTTGCGAGAACATAGACACCACTGACATATATGTAATCAATTGTTAAAACGGCTGCTTGATTGGTAATGATTGTTCTGATACAAAACAAACATAAAAAGAATAATTTTTATAAAGTTGAAGCAGTGTTCGCATATATTGTTTTTTTTTTCAAGTTTATCCATATTGCTCACACAACAGTCGTTCATGGCGAGGAAGCAATTTTACATTTTTAAAAATTCTATTTCATGCTAATATAATATAATCTTGTTAACGTGATTTTGAAATTTTTCCAGAAAATCAGTTGACCTTACTCTTTTTTCATCATCCTGATCTGACTTAAAACTTCGTTAACAGCCATGGAAACAATTTCTTTAATTAAAATTTATTTTTATTGTGAGAATAATAAAAGCAGGATTGAGGCTGTATTGGATATGTGACCCTAGATTTGTAAATAGTTGTAGTGAAGTTAAACACTTTTTTAATTTGTTATTCTTAGAGTAAAATGATTGGACTTTGTCAGGGTCATGTTAGGATGTAAATATGCGATGTAAATATGATTATGTCACCTCATACAGGTACCCATTTTGTGTTTCAAATTACTGTATAACCTTTGTCTTAGAGAAATAATCGCTTTTAAAAACATTTGATGTCAAGTCCTTTTCTTCTGTTGTAGCCAGTTTTCGAGTTATATGTTTAATTTTCTTCATATTAATTGGTCTTTAAAAGAGAATTAGTTTCTCAGGAAATATTTCAGTGCTCATACAGAATTATTGGGCAAATACATTTCTTAAAAGTTTATTCGGATTTCAAACAACAGAGTGCTGTTTCTTGTGTTTCTACAAGGAAATGTAGATAATAACACTATACGGACTACAGTATACGTCGTTTATTCCATTTTGGATTTTTGTCGGGACTCAAATGTAAATTCATTAGAACATTTCATTACAAGGACTTTTAAAATTTAACTATTGGATTATTCTTGGATTAATTTTGGATTTCATTATTAAAACCATGGTTTTTTTTCTCCATTTTTACATTGTTTTTCCAGGGAAATAAATTATTTGTAAAATTTTACAAATCTTGTTGTTTTCACTTATTCCGTGTTAGTGTTTATAAGAACCTTAACACATAACAAATATGTTGTGGAATTCCATTGCAGAGTGAGTTTTTCTATCTTGGTTAATAATGATCTTGATCTTTGACCTTTCAACCTTGAAACTCAAAAGATAATATAGTACTTTAAAGTTACACATGTATGAGTTTAGTTAAAATTTATATTAACTTTACCTTTGTTTGCCAGTGAGGTTATAACTTTTTCAAGCCTTTGATACTTTAAATTAAAAATCAGGGGGATCTTTAGTTTTCTATAAGCATCCATTTGCGTAAACTTTTGTGAAGGCATTTTAAGCATAACTCTAGTTAATGTGTACAAATTCCAAGTTAGCTTATGATATGTCAGACAAATCCAATAAATTAATGTCATTTTCCTTTTCTAGTATTTCTAAAGTTAAAATGTGAAATATTACATGGTTTACATTGCTATGTGCACAACACTATTAAAATTGATACCAAAATTGAGTTTAAACATTTGCAATGTAAAATGAACTTTGACCTTGATGTGACCTTAAATTGATCAGAACAAACTGCACCAAAATTGGGGAGGGGACGGGCTTTTTTTCCACATTACCTAAGAATCATATATGTTATGAATTTTCTTCCTTCCTTAAGGATCATCAGAATGTTCAAATCTAATGGTCTACAACTTCAAATAGTCAATGACTCTCCATTTCTCAATGATTTCTGTATGGAGCCATGGGTGGCAATGACATTTGCCTTTACAGACCACTAACATTTTACCTGTGTCCCTGTGGCTTCAAGACTCAGCTTATGCCAATGTAGGTGTGTGAAAAAGCTTGTCAGCAGCTGAGTGTCAGTGGTTTTTGATTGTCAGCTATTCCTCCACCAAATGTACTAGTCACTGTGTATAGTCTGTCATGTGATGGAAAATAGTGCTAAACCCGGAAAACCACACAAATTCTGATGGTACTCTCAGTATGAATGGAAATCTGTTTATGTTGCAGTCTTCAAAAGAAGACAAGCAAACACAAAATGTGATAATCATTATATGCTAATGATGTCACAAAATGATTTTTCTTGGCTTTATTTATCAAGTATATTTACAATATAAATGTATACCTGTTAAAAACTATCGACTCATTCAAATGATTGTTTTTCATGTCGGCAACAATATCATAGGTACAGTTTCCATTATCCAACAAGTTAGGATGGGATTTAAAGCATACATCTGAAAAAGAAACATTTGAAAAACTCGGTAATGTGGGATAAACATTAGGTCCAATTATCTGACAATTTTTATACGACACTGCTTCAAAGATCACAGTTGTGATTTTTCAACAACCATTTATCATTTATTTGTAATTTATAAACAACATATTTAAAAAATAACATGACTTTGAATGTGTCATTGTTGTTGTAGGGTTTAACTTAACACCATTTTCAGCACAAGATAGGCTATACATGGTGGTCAGTATAAATAGTGCAAAAAGAACCCGGTAAAACCCCAGAAAGTACCACAGACCCACGAGAAGCTACTGGCAAGCTTTCTCACATATCCATACTGGCTGAACCAGATAATCGAACACCCATGTAGAAATAGGTGTGATGGCAATGATCTGTAATTGTGAGCGCTTTAGAACACTCAGCCCCACCTTGAATGTGTCTGTATGAATCAGTTAGATATATTCTTAATGCGGTAGATGAAACTGATTTGCCAATGGCATATGGATATAGATTTAATTTAGTACGGCTTCAACAGAAGATTTACTTCATTACTCTATTTTATATATGAATTTCCATGCTTTATTCATTATCAAATTAGAAAACTAATGGGGAATCGAAGAGTTAATCCCAGTCTACATTTTTTAAATGAATTCAACATGTTACAATATTTTATCAAAATTCCCTTTGTACTCAATTTCTCATGTGATAATGTAGAAATCTGCGGAAAGAGAAAAGAAATGGCTGAAAACTTTAAATTTGAACTTACACCAAGTAAATCTACATGAAACTGAGTCATTCTAATTGCATGTGTACACTTTCCATAAGTTCGTTCTAGATTCCATTGACAAAAGTAATTCAAAGGACTGAAACTGCTATGAAGATGATTATCTCATCAAATAGTTTGCATGGCTCTGCAATTCAAAACTTTTCCTCCATTAATGACCATACCTGAGGACAGTATGTGTGTGGTTAGATAATACAGCATTAAACAACGCCAAACAGATAAAGTTGCAATAGTTTAGTAAGGCAATAGGTGCAAACTGTAAATATTCCTTGCCGAAGCTACACACACATATTGTAATCTGTTTGTTGCTTTGTATTGCTTCTCCCTCTCTCAGTTGGTCCATCAGCCTGACCGTTTTAAGTCAGTGGATTAATATGTCTGTTTTTCATATTTGGGATGCTAGTGATACACTGATTAGATCACTCTTCCTTTTCAAACCAACTTTTGCTTTTATATCAAAAGTGCCTCTTACATTCCTTTAATCAATATCAAAATGATTAGTTTGAACTGCTGCAAAACAACATCAAATACCTACTTTTTTGCAGTCAATCACAACTTCCATGGAAATGTAAGCAAGTGCAAATGCATGATGTATAAATAAAATACATCAAATATGTACACTATATATTCGACACACCACTCATTCCAAACGTATTTTATAAAAAGGGAAACTCAACCAATACATTGTACTGTGTCAGTGATACACTAAGTGTGTGTGTGTGTGTGTGTGTGTGTGTGTGTGTGTGTGTAAAACAACAATCTGGAGAATACATACCATGCCTTTCTGCCCTATGCTTGCCACCATCCGGCTTAACATTGTCGTATGTGAAGTAGTCCACACAAAATGTTACTCCACCTTCAACACAATCTTTACTTCCATCTAACATGTATATGCCAATTGCATCATTGGGAGAACTATAGTACTGCAAATAAAATGGTAGATGATTAGAACTTGTTGTATCAAAACAAATGTGTTATATTTTTCTCTTCTTTTTGTAAAAAACAAAATTGGATTTAATTTTTTGGGACATGATAGTGACCACAACAGGTTATGCATGGAAGATTTGAATACATTGAATTATTTTATTCTACCACCCTTACTTGGTTTTATACTAAAGACTTTAATTTCATAAAACAACAAAGATAACTTTTAATTGATTTTTGTAATGCAAGAAACACTTCCACAAGTTGTAGATCAAAAGACAGCAAGGACTTAATAAGGTTATCAAAGAAGTTCTCATGCGTATCAAATGTGATGGTCAACTGGATCCGTCCTTGCTTTATTAGAAAAGAATATACCACTTATACTGTTTACATGGAGCATTTATATCAAAACAATTCACTGATCACAATTTGACACATATTAATATTCATAGTGTTTTGAGAAAATATTTTTTTCCAACAAAATCTTACAAAATAAGTAATTTTTAATTACAACTTGCAAATTTTATAAGAGGCCCTGGGTGGTCAAAAGCACTCTCTGTTACAGATAAGTGTCATCTCACCTCTGTCTGCGTGGGTTCCAGTCTCATATTCAGCCAATGTGGGTATGTGAGAAAGCTTGCTAATAGCTTCATGTTGGTCAGTGGTTCTTTCCTGGGTTTTTCCTCCACCATTAATATTGGCCTCCATGTATAGCCTATCGTGTGCTGAAAAATGTCATTAAAGCCTACAACGGCAACAAATGTTATGATGTTAATTCTAACATTTTAGGCACTAACTGCCATGTTTTAGTGATAAACAAGCAATATATCAAGGTTTCATTTACCAATTCTGTTATTTTCTTCACATTAACACAAAGGCATGACATTTTAATATTTCTTTTTAAGAAAAAGACAAGATCCACACCAGACACTAAGTTATATGCAGGTTCATTAGTTATTAGTGTACACGTTATCAACTGAATTGTGTATTTTGCACTGCCAATTACATACTGAGATACTGTGAATTTAAATTCGTCTACTGATCCTAAATGAGTTTACTCTTTTTGGGGATAGAAAAATGGTATCGGTCACAAATAAAGTCAATAACATTCAATAGATCAGCAAATGATCTACTGGTAGTAATTGATTTCAGCCAATGAGATATCTGAATACCTGATTAATGACCTAGTAATTGATTTCAGCCAATGGGATATCTGAATACCTGACTAATGATCTAGTAAGTGATTCCAGCCAATGAGATATTTGAAAACCTGAGTAATGTCCTAGTAATTGATTCCAGCCAATGGGATATTTCTGAATACCTTATTAATGACCTAGTAATTGATTCCAGCCAATGGGATATCTGAATACCTGATTAATGACCTAGTAATTGATTCCAGCCAATGGGATATTTCTGAATACCTGATTAACGACCTAGTAATTGATTCCAGCAAATGGGATATCTGAATACATGATTAATAGATACCACACATGTACATAGTCCTCCAATTACTAGGATGTTTATTGTACTGTTTTTATCAAAAATATTTTAAGATGTTCTCTTGTGTAAACGTTTGTGTAAATTATGAAAACAAGTCTTAGCTGAGGGTGTTAACACAATTTTTCAATGAATAATTTCCATTGTACTATCAGACTAAAGTAAACTATGCTAAAACTGGGTCAGGGTGAAATTACCCTAAATATCAAAATAAACTTCAATAAGAAGTAATTGTACTTTAATAAATTTCAAACTGACTGCAGACTTATGTGTAAATTACCTTAAAGTAAATGAGTGAAGAAGTCAACGATCAAGAAACATTGCAAAAGTAAGAAGCACTTGAAAAAGAACTTGAATTACTCCAATAAGAGATAGTACAGCCCTTGGTCATGTAAACAATGTAATAATGTTATGATATAGGTACTGTTATCTGATATAAATGCAACACAGCTTTGCTGAATTTGAAAACGTGTTCTTAGTTGTGAAAATATATGTATCTTAAATTTGTTCACATATGAATGGACATATCTTGAACCACACAAAGTCTGCTTAACAACTTCTGAATATTATGAGTTCACTGTACAATAAAATTCTTTATTAGTGAACAGCATTTCAGTGCATCCCTTCAAAGTATTCCCTATGTACATGTTACACATTAACTCAGTCGAATCATCCAAGCATTAAATGCCATTTTATGTTAACTTATGAGTATGTTTTACATACCCTGGAAAACACCACCTCCAACCACATGTCATTTTACATTGTCTGCCCCTCAGTGAATCTTTGATAATGGCATTGAATTCTGCAATTTGAGTGGCATAATACTGCATGCTTGATATGTATGTATTATGCATAACAAATGGACCCTTTGGGGTTGGATGGAATGCATACAGCTATGACAAACGTTGTTAGCTGTAATGGAAACCTTAGTTTAAATGGTTGAAACCATGATTGCATCTCAGAAGGTAACCATGCATCACTCTAAATAATCCATCATTGTTTAGGATTGTTAAGCAACTAAAAAGGGACCAGAAATGCAGTGTGTGTGTGTGTGTGTGTGTGTTCTAGGAATTTTAACACAGCTTTAAAAAAAACGTTCAGTCATATCGCTGTAATGTCTGCATTGTTATAGTTTATAGTTATGTCTAGCAGTCATGTAGCATCATGTCCCACCCATTTACATTATCCTGACACCAAGTCGACCAGTCCTAACATTAAACCTCTTAATGCTGAGCGCCAAGTGAGACATCTGCTAGTACCACTGTTATAAGTCTTTGGTATGACTCAGCCAAGGTTCTAACCCACTATCTCCTGCATCAGAGGTGTACACTCTAACCACTAGACCATTGAAGCAGTCACAATGAAAAAAAAGTTTAATTCTCAATGTTAGCAAAGTTTGTAAATCTCTTTATCTACTTGTATCCATTAGGTTATGCAAATTTAAGTTTCTTTTCAGGGTCTGTATAAATTAGGTGGAAATCATATTATATACTCATAAGGAATCATTTTGTAAATGACAGAAATTTGTACTGTCATAAAAAAATGTTATAGAAGAATACTGATGTGGGCAACAATATCAAATGAGTATTCAATTATGTTGAGATTTTCAAAAGAAAGGTACCTGATCAACAATTAGACTGTTTTAAGGAATAAACATAATATTAAATAAAAATGAAAAACATTAATATGCTCTAGTTTAAACATAATGTGCGCAAGTTTGTTAATTTAGAGACATAGATCACCAGAGAAATAAATATTTGTTTTCTCTGGCAAAACAAAGTAAGTCAACAGAGCTTGTGAATAGAATCTGCACCTGTGTGTGTGTTTTTAGGTCAGGACATGCTTAAAAATTCAGGGTGGGTATCTTTCCGTCATCTGAAGGATTCAAAAACATAATTGTGGAAGATTTATTTAAATTCTATGTGCATTTCTGAAAGACAAAATCATGTAAGGTTTGCAAAAAGTTTAGGTGAATTTGTCATGTTTATAAAGCATAAAATACATGCAAAATTTGCATTAGAGCAGGTGCACATGTTTTCCACATATTAAATACAATCAAACGCTCAAACATTCTGCTACAATGAATGGCAGATACTATTTCATGACAGCTAAAAGGAATGCTTTTCAACAAAATTAGACTATTGTGACACGTGTGTCTACTTTCTAATTTTTCAAACACAAATAAAAATTAAACAACATAAAGCTTTTAAGCAGTTTTAAGAATACAACATGTTTGTAATTAGTGTTCCAGGTGAATCATGCAAACAGTCAGTGACAGAACTTACATAACCTGTTGCTATTCGATAATCCGTGTCTCCCATATGGTATCGTATACCTGTTATACTCAATGACAAATTGTACACATTTTTAAACAAGTGCTTGATTAAATAAATTTGTTTTAACTCTCATCACAATCCTAACCATGTCTGAAAACGATGATAAAATCAGGCACAGAGTAATTTCATTTTCAAAATACCTCCCAAAATGTTTAAACATTAATCCAACTTGCTAAAGTAAAGCTGCATCGAAATAAGATATATATATATATATATATATATATATATATATATATATATATATATATATATATATATATATATATATATATATATATATATATATATATATATATATATATATATATATATATATATATATGATACTTTGACACCTTGACTGCAAATACATTCAGAAATCCCGTGTGGAATCTGAACAAAAAAGGCAATATGTGTACATTGTGTTCTGATTTACCATAGCATCAAAACTCAAAGGGAAAAAAATAATATAAAAATATTCATAAACAGCACAATACTCATGCTGTAGTGAGTTTAAATTTAACTTCTTTGCGTGGTAAATATAATTCTAAGCATGTACTACTTAAATGATGCTATTTAATACCCGACGAAGTGATGTAAATTCAATCCTACCGTTAATGTTAGGGCCTTACCGAGTAGATAATTTTCGCCGCGAACCGAATCTGAGTATTTGGATGTACTATTTGCCACATCCGGGCACAAACTGAGTTGCAGGTGCGACTCCAAAGAGTACCGTTTGTTTCATTATCGTATGCGAAACTTAAACTTTTCGGGTGCTGTATACCGTATATATTGCCTATAAGATGAAACTTTTATTATCAACTAAAATTATTATGTATTAAAAAAGTTCGATATTTATTGAATTATTTTACTTGTAACCATTTGTGCGCATATTATTTGCCGAGGCGAACACTTCCGAATAGTACCGAAAAATGTGTAAATATCTAGGAATGTGTAAATAAATATCTAGAAATGTGTAAATATCTAGGAATGTGTAAATAAATATCTAGAAATGTTTAAATTAATATCTAGAAAAGTTTAAATAAATATCTAGAAATGTTTAAATACATATCTAGAAATGTTTAAATAAATATCTATAAATATGTAAATATCTAGGAATGTGTAAATAAATATCTAGAAATGTGTAAATATCTAGGAATGTGTAAATAACTATCTTGAAATGTGTAAATATCTAGGAATGTGTAAATACCTATCTAAGAATGTGTAAATAAATATCTAGGAATGTGTAAATAAATATCTATAAATGTGTAAATATCTAGGAATGTGTAAATAAATATCTAGGAATGTTTAAATAAATATCTAGAAATGTTTAAATAAATATCTAGGAATGTTTAAATAAATATCTAGGAATGTTTAAATAAATATCTAGGAATGTTTAAGTTTACTTGAGTTCAAAAATACATGCAACTACACACTCAAAGATATGAATTGTACAACTTTTGAAACCTATGTTGCAATTCCTCAAAATTGTCTCTTGAAAAATACATTAAAAACTAGTAGTATAAATAAATTAAAAATCGAATCCTACAGATCTGGACAGGAAACAATTTCTGAATACCAAATTTTATTAAGGACAACAATCAATCTACAACACAGGAGCACAATAAAATATCAACAATATGTTATATATAAATGGTTGCTGAAGAGATATGACTTATAAGTATGTTATCCAAATAAATGGTCATAACTGTACATCCCCACCTTTTCTACAGCGAAGTTGATATGTTTCGTAAGGTCACTGATTGTATAAACAGCATATTTTCCACTGTTGGGAGGATATGGAGGCACTTCCATACTAGATTCCCAACTGGTCAGCAGAAGATGGCTTAAAGTTGTCTTACCACGATCAACGAGGCCTTGGAAGTGAGCTCTTTGATCACCAAATTCCAGCATCTATGAAAAATTAAAAATCATCTATTTATGAAATACTGACAAGTTCATATCACTTCTAAGGAGAAGCAAGCCAAGAGTTCTGGAAAAAAATCTGCTCACGCTTTCAGTTCATGCATAATGTATGTGCTAATTGTTTTGTCTATGCACATTAATTCAACTGTACTAAGAAAGTCAAAAGATACTATGAGAGCCATGATCCAAACCTTATATTCATCTGTATGCAACAAAAGGTTATGGGTTTTCCCTTGTTTATTGAACACATATCAAAAACAAACAATGTCAGAAATAAATTAGCGAACACAATGCTGCAAGTTTAACCCATCTCACTGATGAAATAACACAGAAGATCAGCAGCATTAGGGATACATCCTTCCATGAACATTGTATAATCTTCCAGTGGCTAATTTATTAAAACATTACATGCTCCCCATTTTTCCTGAACACAGTAAAATGATTATCTTGGTGTGTGTAAATTGTAAACAAGACTTTCAATTATTCTTTCTTTCCAACCATCTGTACGGGGCCCGAAGTGGCAGAGTGGTCTAAAGCGCTCTCCGTTACAGATCACTGCCATCTCACCGAGTCTAAGATTCGGCCAATGTGGGTATGTGAGAAAGCTTGCCTGTAGTTTCTTGTGGGTCGGTGGTTCTTTCCGGTGGTTTTCTCAGGTTCTTCCTCCACCATTAATACTGGCCGCCACGTATGGCCTATCGTGTGCTGAAAAATGGCGATAACCCCTATAACAACAACAACAACCAACCATCTGTTCACTCATCCACCTTCCAATCACCTTTTACCTTCCTGCTCTCATCCCTGTAGTATTTTAGTCAGATCCATTTTCCTCATGTGGAAAAGCTGTATGAAATACTGATACGGATTTAGAATTGAGTTTTACTTATATGTACCTACCTGTCTTGTTAACAAAGCAGTTTTTATAATCTGTATCACTGCTACAATTAAAAAGATCAGGTTGAAATAGCAGTTACAGTCCTTCCATTTGGCAGCTGTGTAGAGGTACAGACGAAGAAATCTTTGCAGCTTCCTCCCCATTTTGTCTTTGTCATTTATTTTCTGCCCTTTCACTAAGTTCAAGTATAAAATAAATGCAGTAAAATTTATTTCCAAACTGACAGAAAATGACATGGTATTAACAATCTAATTTTGCAAAGCTATAATATAACTAATATTGCTACCAGATGGTACCCATGAAATCATTAGCACAAAGTTTAAAAGCTAATCTTTGAAAAGCATTGTTACAAGTTTAAGTTGTTAAAATAAGTTTTTAAAAGAGTGAAGCAAAACAAGCTTTGTAAAATTAAAAATATAATTTATTTCCCTAGCATACAAAGTGA
The DNA here is from genome assembly GCA_030141615.1 of Unio pictorum. Taxonomy (NCBI): domain Eukaryota; kingdom Metazoa; phylum Mollusca; class Bivalvia; order Unionida; family Unionidae; genus Unio; species Unio pictorum. The sequence continues at coordinate 4,542,102 of JARLTB010000028.1, read as the reverse complement.
AATTGAGAAAAAACAACATGTAGTATTGCAAATTAAATCCCAAAATTTTGTTTGTTTGTTTGTTAGTGTAGGATTTTTAACGTAGCTTTAACAATTTTTCAATCATATCGCTACAGTGTCTGCACTGAGGCAGTTTATAGTAATATCTAGCACTCGGGCATCATGCCGCAGACACAAAGCATGATCCAAGAATTACAGATATAGATTCTAATAATATAAAGTCCTGAATAAAGCTCAATACAAGCCCCAAAGAGATATAAAAAAAAACTGAAGGCGCTGACATGTATGTTATAGCTTATGCAGTGCTTATGTGTCAACAGTCTTTTGCTGAATCACAGTAATATAATTCCTGGTTTGAACTCAGCATAACTTCCAGTTAATGTTTCTATCCAATAATTTTATCAGAGCACTTTTTCAGTTCTACCATAATCACTTGAATTCAACAATTTGAAGAAAATAAAATTCAGCCCATACTGGTCACAACATAATACAACTTGACGGTGCAGGATATAAAAGCATGAGTGATCAAATCATCACAATCAGAAAATTATATAGTTCTCTACTTGAGCTCAGGTCACAATTAGCATTGTCTAAAAACAGACATTACCTAATGGAAACAAACCTTCTAGAATGATCTAATGAGCCTTGTTTATTTACACCACAATAACCTGTAAAATTTACTTAGGAAACTAAAAATCCAGGACCCAAATCAATATATTTACTCGCTCTTGTTTACCTGAATAACAATCCTAATATTAACTTCATACATATAGAGAATAATGAAGTATTATTAGCTGATTAAATACAATGAAATAAGTTGGGTTTTTTTAAAGTCAATCAGGTCAAGCAGAAATGAACACAATTTTGGACAAGGTCAATTTAGCATACAATGTTACATTAGCATCTAAAACAACCTTTAAACTAATAAACAAACAATTAATCAAATATACATAACAGTATTAATTAGCTTAGATTTGTGGGTAAAATGGGTCTTCCAGTAAGTTAGAGGCATATCTACATCAGATTAGACCCATATGACCTACATAATTGGCCTGATGTGCAGTAATCAGATTCTTAATTTCATGAGTATTGAGAATAACATTTGCAAGCATTGACTCAGAAAGTAATGTCATGTTACATTGCATTCTGCAGCCTATTTCTGCCATAGATGGCTTGATTTAAGAATTTTAAATGTCTGAGGCCTAATAGAAAGATTTACAACTTATTTATCAGGCATTGGTAATAAAGGAAAAAGTAATTAATAACAATTCTGAATGGCGTATTTGTTTAAATATTAAAAATTAACAAGCCTATATTTAATAACAACATAAAGCATTTTGTAAAAAAAAAGCATACCTTGAACATGGACCTCTTCCAATGTAGCTTCCTCGATATCTAATAATAATAATAATAATAATAATAATAATAATAATAATAATAACAATAATAATAAATGAAGATGAGAAAAAAATGGAAAAATGGTAATTAAAATGGTCATAATGACCATCAGTGTAACCTGGCTGTCTTTAAATTTATTTTCATGCTATAATCATAGTAAATAATCAATGAAAATATTTTGTATACTGCAAAAAAACTACTAAGAAATGCAAGAAAAGTACAGCAAAGATAACAGCAAAACTAATGAAAAAATTAAAAAAACAAGAATACCATTACAAAATTACAGTAGAGGTTCAAAGCATTGCAATGTCTTCTGCCACAAACTTTGGATTACCATCATCTCAGGCAAACTAATATTAGTGACTCATTAAAGTGGGCATACCTAATTATCAATGAGATTCCTATTAAGGTGGGCATACCTAATTATCAATGAGATTCCTATTAAAGTGGGCATACCTAATTATCAATGAGATTCCTGTTAAAGTGGGCATAGCTGATTATTAATGAGATTCCTATTAAAGTAGACATGCCTAATTATCAATGAGATTCCTATTAAAGTGGGCATACCTGATTATCAATGAGATTTGTATTAAAGTGGGCATACCTGATTATCAATGAGATTCATATTAGCGTGGGCATGTCTGATTATCAATGAGATTCATATTAAAGTGGGCATAGCTGATTATCAACGAGATTCATATTAGCATGGGCATACCTGATTTTCAATGAGATTCCGATTAAAGTGGGCATAGCTGATTATCAAAAAGATTCATATTTAAGTGGGCATATCTGATTATCAATGAGATTCCTATCAAAGTGGGCATGCCTGATTATTAATGAGATTCCTATTAATGTGGGCATATCTGATTATCAATGAGATTCATATTTAAGTGGGCATACCTGATTATCAATGAGATTCATATTAAAGTGGGCATATCTGATTATCAATGAGATTCATATTAAAGTGGGCATATCTGATTATCAATGAGATTCCTATTATAGTAGGCATATCTGATTATCAATGAGATTCCGATTAAAGTGGGCATAGCTGATTATCAAAAAGATTCATATTTAAGTGGGCATATCTGATTATCAATGAGATTCCTATCAAAGTGGGCATGCCTGATTATTAATGAGATTCCTATTAATGTGGGCATATCTGATTATCAATGAGATTCATATTTAAGTGGGCATACCTGATTATCAATGAGATTCATATTTAAGTGGGCATATCTGATTATGAATGAGATATTAAAGTGGGCATATCTGATTATCAATGAAATTCCTATTATAGTGGGCATATCTGATTATCAATGAGATTCATATTATAGTGGGCATATCTGATTATCAATGAGATTCATATTATAGTGGGCATATCTGATTATCAATGAGATTCCTATTATAGTAGGCATATCTGATTATGTGTGTGATTAGAAATTTTAACATAGCTTTAACAATTTCTCAATAATATCACTATGATGTCTGCAGTGAGGCAGTTTATAGTGATGTCTAGCACTGGGGCATCATGCCAAAGACATGTAGCAGGATGTCCCACCCAGTAACATTATCGTGAAAACATCAGTAAGAAAAATAGGGCTGGGAATGAAAAAGCAAACAATATGTTCATATATTATCAAGCTTACAAATACACTGAGTACTTGCCTAAAAGAACAATTTTTTTTGTTGATTTTCAACATGTTCTACAATTCATGCAAGGCAAATGCTTAGTGATGGTAAAATTCTGAGCTTTCTATTGGGTAATTATTCATAGTGTGTGAATATGTCTCTACAACTCATACACGGCAAATGCGTAGTGATGGTAAAATTCTGAGCTATCTAATGGGTAATTATTCATAGTGTGTGAATATGTCTCTACAACTCATGCACGGCAAATGCGTAGTGATGGTAAAATTCTGAGCTTTCTATTGGTTAATTATTCATAGTGTGTGATTATGTCTCTACAACTCATGCACGGCAAATGCGTAGTGATGGTAAAATTCTGAGCTTTCTAATGGGTAATTATTCATAGTGTGTGAATATGTCTCTACAACTCATGCACGGCAAATGTTTAGTGATGGTAAAATTCTGAGCTTTCTATTGGGTAATTATTCATAGTGTTTGAATATGTCTCTACAACTCATGCACGGCAAATGCGTAGTGATGGTAAACTTCTGAGATTTATAATGGGTAATTATTCATAGTGTGTGAATATGACAAGTCTAACTGCAAAGCCCATCTGGATCTGTGCAGTTTATAATGAGTAATCACTAGAATAAACAACACAGACCCATATCTGTGCAGTTTATAATGAGTAATCACTAGAACAAACGACACAGGCCCTGATCTGCAGGTGCATTATGCTATGGCAGAACAGGATTTTTGTTGGTTTTGTTGTCTGCAGTTTGAATTGACTTATAAGCTAGTAAAAATATAGTGACTTTAGTGAGTCATGTGTCTGAAAATATATATATTTACAAACTAAGTGTTACTTGTGCATTTCAGATACAATATAAAAACAGTACTGAACTATTTACCTGAAATCTGTTCATCTTCTTTTTCTGTCTCTGCTTCATTTCTGCGAAGCAAATCTTCCACAGCATCATTTGGTGTTCCATTTTCATTTCCAGCCATTTTGTGAGTTACTAGATAACTTTTAAACAAATTTATAAAAATTAATGCTACGATAAACTTTTATAAATTTTGAGACTGGTTCTAAGCATGATTTCACAATTTCAACCATTTAAAAACACATAAGAAGCACATACAAAAGCATTTTGAAGCACAACTAACGCCCAACCATGGTTGGATTCATAACTTATTAAAATAATCAGCTGATTTGGAAAATTTTATCACAATCATAATATTTTATCTCTACTTGTACTATACCCACTAAAGATCCCATACTTAAAATTAATTAAAAAATCTTTATCACAAAAAAAAATAAAACTAAACCTTTACTTTGTAACCTGCATAGGAAATATCATCTTCCATAATAATTATTACTTGTACAAAACCTGTCTTGAAAGTCTGCCTCTTGAGTCCCAAACATTTGGTCTCTGATGACAGCTCATAACAGATCATATTGCTATATAATCGATAAAGTTATGTGTTGAGAATATGATTTGGTGGTCTCACATAAAAGTGGTCTTTCAAAACAGGTTTTATGTCTGTATCATAAACAGGAAAAAAATCTGATCTTTTATTAGATGTTTCAATAAAAATACACCATTCCCTCAATAACTAGTACTGTACTATGATAATTTGTCAAACCGCTTATAACACATGGTCAAACATGTATCCCAATAAAAATAAAATAACCCCAATTTGTTAAACTTAAAAGAAAATTAGACCTGATGACTGAAACTGATATCATGCTTGTTTGATCATCAAAAACAGTATATAGAACCTGCAAATTTTAATCCACATTAAGAAATTTTTAACGTTTAATAAGAAGTCATATATTTTGTTACATTTTCTTTCCAAACGACATTCTTAGTATACCATAAATAATTATATTCAAACAAAATTTCAATCAATTAAAATGTCACTTACACCTTGTGGAAGCAGTGCTTTTATAAATAAACACCAATTAAAAAATTTGTATCAAGTAAATTTGGTTTAATTCAATCTGATGCATCAGTTTAATTATAATCCTCATCAACGCAATGTGCCCTCTTTAGTTCAAACATAAAATGTGTTACTCTATCGTATGTCATGAAGGATAAAAACAAGCGTTACCATTACGTGCAACGAAATCAGCGCATCAATAATTTACTAATTGAACACAAAAATTAAATTTCAACAAAGATGATTGTATCGCTAAAAAACTTACAAAATGTCACTATATTTTGGAAAAAGAAATTTTGTATGGTTGTTGAACAGATTCTCTGAATACTTGTTTTGCAAAATCACTATTCAAATTAACGACTGTTCGTATTATTATTATTAGTAGTAGTAGTAGTAGTAGTAGTAGTAGTAGTAGTAGTAGTAGTTTCCTGTGTCTATAGTATGTGGAATACGAGCATTTATAACATTCCCTCCAGGAACCAAAACAATTAAAGGCATTTTTTTTTAATTAAGTGTCCATGATCATTCTAGGAACTTCACGAAGCGCTTAAACTTTGTTATGTGGCGCATACTAAAACGGGATATGTAATACGGCTCGAATTATTGCATCCTTACTGTAAACCAGCCTCTAGATTCGTTTTTCTTTACAACACAATAATAAATATAGTCTAGTCTGCAAATGTACAGAAATCAAATAATATCATGGATTTATATTGTTCCTTGCTCCTTAGAAGATGAATGGACATGTGCTATGAAGTTCCGTATGAATTATAGCACCCGTATCAGCAACTATTTGAACTTTTACATATCGCTTTTGTATTGGTCTAAGTAAAATGTGTTGACTTCCTTCACATCAACCTACGATTCCATGTTTTGGCATACTTGCTCAGAAGCAACTGGCACATTTCTCTTTGAAAATGAATATTATATATTTGGGATACTTGCTCCTTTGCAGACGTCAATTTATCTCCCTGTAGAATAAGAACATTCACATCATGAATGAAAAAATCCCCGCTGGGAACCAAAACAGCTTCAAGTATGTTTTATCATACAATAGTTAGGATATCTAAAATTCTGTTTGCTGTATAAATCAACAAATTTCATAATGTTCGTGCTTTTCGTGTTGTTTCACTTTACATACAAGATTCATGGACCTTACCTATGTCGTGACGTATCAATTTTTGCTTCCGTGCTCACAACCAGTTTATAAGGGGTCGTCCATCAATTATGTCAACGAAATAGGAGGTGGGGCTTTGAAGAAGTTTTACAATTGTTGACATGGGAGGAGTTCATGATAAATTGACGCCAACAATGGAATTTTTTTTTTACAATTAATTAATGAATCAGCCACTATGCGCATTATAACAACTGAGGAACAGTTGGCTTCCCCATGATAGAAGCTAGAATATAAAGTCTCAATTTTTTTTCATGAATTCAACCGTATAAAATATTGTTAGTTTGTAGGGGGGGGGGGGAATGGATAAAAAAAAATTGACTTCATTTTATTAGGGAGGTTACTGAAAGTTTGACAGTTCTTGACAGGGGGGGGGGTAAAAAAATTCCCAAAAATTGTTGACATTATTAATGGACGTCCATTATTTCTCTTTGTAAAGGCCTGAGTTATATATATTTCGTTTCTTACACACATGTACATGTCACATTATCTCCATGAATATCATTTTGCATTTCTTCGTCTTTAGGTATTGTACTTTTGCAGCTATATTCTTAAATTATTGCTTACATTACAAATTTCTTATCCAATGTACCTTTACTCGTTTCTTTCAAGTGATGCATCTGCGCTCAGAACCACGGCTTTCTTACCACTGTCTGTCACAGTACATCTTGATGCGAAAATAAAAATCAGTATTACTATTTCCTACAAGAACCACCTGATACTAACAACCAGTGAATTAATGGACTATTTCTTTTTCTTCTCTTTGAAAAATGAATCATTCGGATATATATCAATCGACCAAAGTCTTTTCATAACTAAAAGTTCCTTATAACATCCGTGACTAGAATCAAGATTTCCTGGTAAACGAAACTTACGAAAAAGTAGAGTTCCGATATTCAGATATCTTTCATAACAAATGAAAAAATGTATAAGATACTTAGTACCGCACATAACTTCACGTCCTTAACCCAATAACGTGCCGATAACATGTAGAATACGGACAATTACTTTATGATAACATCCCCGCTTGCAACTAAACCAACTTCAAACATAACATACCATGCTCTAGGTAACATCTTTAAGAGCATAGCTGAAATTTTGTGTGCTGCATAAATCGCCATATTTCATACTGTTCCTGATTTTCATGTTATTTCGCTTCCATCAAAGATTCATGCACCTCAGCAATACCGTACCGTATCACTTTTTTGCAGCCGTGTTCAGAACCAATTTATATATTTCATATATGTTTCTTGCACATCAGTACACATCAAATTATTTTCATATATATATCATTTCACATTTCTTCAACGTTAGATATTATAATTTAGCAGCTTTATTCTTCAATCAATTCCAACAAGACGTTGTGCCTATGCAAGGTATCTACGCTAGTTTATTTGAAGCGATGCGCTCAGAAATTACATAAAAGTGGAGTTCCGCTATACATATTTCATAACAAATGACAACATGAATAAGATCTTTACTGCCGCATATCATTTCACGTCCTTTTGCCAATCATGTGGATAGAACATGTAGAATACGTACATTTACTTCGTCGATGATAACATCCCGGCTGAGAACCAGAACAACGTCACATAAGAAATAGCATGCTCTAAGTAACATCACTAATAGCATGTTTTGAAAATATATTTCTGGTATAAATCAACAAACATCACACTGTTCCTGCTGTTAAATACAAACAAAATAGAGTTCCGATATTTAGATGTTACCACATATAAATTCACGTTCTAACCCTAATCATGCGCCGATAATATGTAGAATACGGACATTTAATTCCTCGATGATAACATCCCCGCTGGGAAACAAACCAGCTTCATACATAAAATACATGCTCTAGGTAACATCTTCAATAGCATATTTGAAATTGTGTGCGCTTAATAAATCGCCATATTTCATACTCTTCCTGACTTTCATGTTATTTTACTTACATCATAGATTCATGCACTTGAGCAATACAGTACCGTATCAAAGTTTGCATTCGTGCTCAGAACCAATGCTAATATTTCTCTTTGTTAAAGTCTGGGTCATACATATTTCGTTTCTGTCACACATGTACACAGCTGATTATCTCCATGTATATTATTTAACATCTCTTCATCTTTAGATATTGCAATGTATCAGCTTTATTTTTAAATCCTTGATCACAAGACCTAAACTAGTTTCTTTCAAGTGATGCGTCTGCGCTCAGAACCACTACCCATTTACTACTGCCTGTCATAGCACCAGTCGATGCCAAAATAAACATGAGTTAAACTCTTCCATCAATAAACATATGATAATAACCAGTAAATGAAAGGACTGTTACTTATTTTAGATAAAAATCGTATCACGAGGATATCTAATGTAACAAACGACTAAAGTTTAATCTGCAAGTTCCATTGTAATATCCGTGCCTAGAACTAAGATTTCCTGTTGAAAGATAATTATATTTAAAAAAATAGACTTACGATACTTAAACATAGTTCAGTACAGATGACAAAATGAATCAGATCTGTATTACCGCATATAAATTCACGTTCTCATCCTAATCATGCACCGATAACATGTAGAATACGGACATTTGCTTCCTCCATGATAACATCCCCGCTGGCAACCAAACCAACTTCATACATAAAATACCATGCTCTAGGTAACATCTTTAATAGCATATTTGAAATTTCGTGTGTTGCGTAAATCGACATGTTTTATACTGTTCCTGACCTTCATGTTATTTTACTTACGTCATAGATTCATGCACTTGAGCAATACAGTACCGTATCAATGTTTGCATCCGTGTTCAGAAGCAATGCTAATATTTCTCTTTGTAAAAGTCTGGGTCATATATATTTCGTTTCATACATATCTGCACACGTAACATTATCTCCATGTATATCATGTCACATTTTTTCATCTTTAGATATTGCAATTTATCAACTTTATTCTTAATACCATGCTCACAAGACCTGTTTCCTAATTAAGGTACATAAATTCCTTTTTTTGAAGCGATGCATCTGAGCTCAGAACAACGACATTTTTATCTCTGCTTGTCACAACACAAGTTGATGCCAGGATAAAAATCAGTATAACTATTGTTTACAATAACCACCTGATACTAAACGATTGAAATTTCAAAGCATGAAAAAGAATTGGTTGTGTTTGGATGCAACAAGAAACTGAAACATCCAATTCCTTGGTGATATGCTGACAATACATACATATAGAGGGCGTTAAGAAATATTTGAAGAGAACAACTATCATTAAACCCGTGACACATACACAAGAGATACTTGCACTACCTTGGGAAAGAACAAGAAGGCATTCAACATCCAGTGTAATATATTGTTCTCTCTAATCCACAGTTTCCAATAAAAACTGAAAAATAGCATTAGTTATGTTTTACACCTACCAAACTATAATACCAATGCATATACCTACACAGAATGAAAATGCCTTGTAGATAGCATTAATCACTAGACATATTACATATTATGTATATACTTTTTACAATAAACACGCATACAGACGTTCGAAAAATAATTTCATACACCATCCATCGTTAGTTCCTGTCCAATTTTCCCATCGACACAATTAAAGAGGCACTTGAGCAACGTAATTAAAGACATCCACACGTCCAGAATAACAGTTTAATTGATCATTCCAATGCGAAACATGTCTGTTATTTAGCCTATTATGACTATTATAGATATTTTACGTCTTGACATAAATACTGAATTCCGCAAACAATACAAAGATGTCCACATTCTGAATTCAGTCAAAATCAATCTCTCTCTCTCTCTCTCTCTCTCTCTCTCTCTCTCTCTCTCTCTCTCTCTCTCTCTCTATATATATATATATATATATATATATATATATATATATATATATATATATGTATGTATGTATGTATGTGTGTGTGTGTGTGTGTGTGTGTGTGTGTGTGTGTGTGTGTGTGTGTGTGTGTGTACAGTGTAATCATCCAACGCCACGGCAACATATTATGCATATTGGTGCATGTGATCATCATACACTTGTGCCTTGTCTATAAACAGAGTTAGTGCGTTATGTCCCCACGCTTGTTGATCATCAATATTGGTCTCCTTGCGATCTGAAATTCACTTCTTTCTTTCCTTGCTTATCTCTGAGTGGAGATAAATAGAATTTGCGTGTTTATATGAAAGATTATTCAACGCCATCAACTGGTAGACAATGGCCTCTTTGTATAAGACATATTCGGCGTAATAAACGGCACAGCTGCAACAAAAGACAAAGCATGTCATATTAAATTTAAATATTTTTCAAAGTTATGTACGATATAAGAATGCAAAATTGAAAATATGTTATAAAAAATACATTTTTCAAGCGTGCAAAAGTGAACATTATTTAATTTATCTTCCTTTTGTGCCAGTGCATAATGATTTAAGGTCCTTGGCGATGTCACCTGAATTAGATATGCGTTGTAATACAAATATTGTATGCAATTCGTGTCTTGCTTGTGAGAATCGGTAAAACTGGTATATGGCCGTTCCAATAAAATATAAAAATTTTAACAAAATTCTTTCTTGCCAATAAATCATTTTTATTAAGAAACTATTTTCACCCAGATCTCCTGATTTTCCAAATGACAACGAAAATTGCACTTACTTTTCGTCATTGCTAAATAACCATCACTACGGACATCTGTGTTATATTTTTTTAATAACTACTTAAGCATGTTTAGAACTCTAAAAAAATAATATTATTTTGTTTATTTATGCCTGACTTACTTGCTTGATTCTTTACAAAATAGGCCAGCCAATCTCGACTTCCTGCCTTCAAGCTGTGTCAGAGTGTACCAAAAGCTGAAAATGTCGCTGAATTTTTTTTTAATATTATTAATCATATGCATATGTATCTACTTGTGAAAATGAATAACGTAAAGACAAAGTGACATTTGGTATGAAGTAGACATGGTACAATCTTGCTTTCATTTATATCTGATATTTATTTTTTAAAACGTTTACTTTACATACTTTTCTAAAGAGGTTCTTTATAGTAAACACTAACGAATCCTAAAATGTAATTAATAGTTGACGTGATTCCATTGAAAACCAACATTTACAATCACAACATAGCAGCGTTAGTCAACTTTCATATTTACTACGTTGTTAAGGAAAATCACTTAATTATGTTTACATGTTAAATTTCCAGCCAATACTTACCTATTGTCTTTTACGATCTTTAGGTATTGATCTTTCAACCATAACTGTAAATCCATTTCAAACTATAAAGATATAAAAAGTATATATATATATATATATATATATATATATATATATATATATATATATATATATATATATGTGTGTGTGTGTGTGTGTGTGTGTGTGTGTGTGTGTGTGTGTGTGTGTGTGTGTGTGTGGTGAGGACAGTAGTGGATTTATTAAATACTAATGTTAGACATGAATTTCGATGGATGATTTTTATGTCACTATTGTGATCCATTCCACTTTACGAATAGTTGTAGATTGGCATGATTTATTAATCTGCATGAGTACTTACTGGAAATTCTATCGCTTACTTTAAGGTCAAACTCTCTGGCACTAACCATTGTTTTCTTTCACATGTACACATAGGATAATATCAATATATGAGTGAATTCCATTATATGGATCACAAGATCATGTTGTGCCATTATATCAATATGACATTTTTAAAGGATGGAATGGAGATTAAAGGGGACAAAAACCCGGACCTGCATAATTTTATTGTAAATAGAAGGATATTTAGTAGTTTGTGTATTTAATCTATCCCAACTATTTGTTTATTTGCATCTTATGTATTTGCACTTTAATTTTATAAAAGAATACAGTCCTGTTTTGCGACATCACAGTTTGTTTTTTCCCCCTAAACAAAGATAGTACATCGTACTTCGTTCAAAATTAAAAATCAAATAAATGAATATAAAAAAATTGTGAAAAAAATCTTATATATCACATACATATAGCACCGACATTAATATCATACATGGGGTACAGGTGACTTCTAGCCAAGGTCGACAAAATGAACTAGGAAAGAATTTTGAGATTAGATGAACAAAACCTACTCGAATGATCAACCCTATAGAAACACTAAGGATACAATACCCCATCACAGTTTAACTACATAAACAGAAATTTTAGAAAGGTGAGAAAAAATATATTAAAAAACACCAAACTACATATCGGGAGTAACATACCAACGCATGAAAATTTTGTTCCTTTGTTTTCGAAAATGGGAGCGGGGATCTGCTAGGTGCCCGCCACCCCAACCCTCCACCCACCACCCCATAAAAGATGTGTAAATAATAGAAGTTCCAGACAAAAGATTATGTTTCTTTTTTCTCACATTTCTAAAGGAATCGAAAAGGCGAGCTGTATGAGCAATCAAATTAAAGAGAGATGGCTTTATGCTAACTCAACACACCACTTTGTGCCAGAGACATTTTGAGCTTGAATGTTTCTCTAAAGACCCAAGAGCAGCGCCATTGTCAGAATTTGACGAGTCCTGTTTATCTTTATCCCACGAATTTATCCTGTAAGGTTGGATGTTAATATAATATTCTACTTCGGGAATGTTGTTGTTGTTATTATTGTAGGGTTAAACGCCATTTTCAGCACACGATAGGTTATACATGGCGGCCAGTATATATTGGTAGAGGAAGAACCCGGGAAACCCCCCAGAAAGAACCACCGACCCACGAGAAGCTACTGGCAATTGATTTTACATCCTGTATTATGTAGAAAGATATGACACGATAACACATGACCGATTAATCAGTGAATAATGACTTTGTTTTCCAATTCAAATTTCAACCTCAAGTGAATTATCATTTCGTACATCCGCTTGTTCAGTTGGAGATATGTATATAAGTGGATGCGACACTCAAATGTATAAATCCAGGTGTTCAAATGAAGATGGTTTCACCATCTAAAGCATAGAGAAGTGTTCTGATTTTAAGTCATGAATGCGGTGTAGTAAGCTACAAATGAATGATGATAAGCTGAATCCATTCGCCCAAAATTAACAGAATCAATATCAGCGACTTTTCCATTAAATTTAAACAAACACTTAGAAATCTACGTTATTTTTAATCTCTCTCTCTCTCTCTCTCTCTCTCTCTCTCTCTCTCTCTCTCTCACGAATAAATCTTTTAGGAAGAAAAGAAAAACTTGGAACATATAGAATACTTTCATCTTCTTCTACTACACCGCTGGGCAGCTCCCGCACTGCACAAAGAACCCATCATTTGAAAGGGTACCTTAAAGGGGACAAAAACCCGTACCTGCATAATTGTATTGTAAATAGAAGGATATTTAGTAGTTTGTGTATTTAATCTATCCCAACTATTTGTTTATTTGCATCTTATGTATTTGCACTTCAATTTTATAAAAGAATACAGTCCTGTTTTGCGAAATCACACGGAAAGACCCTGCCGCGAATTTGTTAGCTCCCTTCCAAATACACAGGATGTGACGTCATTTGAGACGATTAACGTATACAAGTCATATTCAGTTTGTGTAGCGAAGTGTAAAGTAGAAACAAGATGGTTCAATACCCAGCTCTGAATTGTGTGAATCAAATATACAAGTTAAGTGTCTCTAAATATGCCTTGCAAATTAATCTTTTAGGAAGAAAAACATAAAAAAGGAACGTATTGAATACTTTATTCTTCTTCTATACCACCATCTGGGCAGCTCCCGAATTGCACAGAGAACCCATATCAAAGGGTACCTTAAACAATTTAGGAAAATCTTTAAAAGGACTAATAAATTAAAAAAAAGACTCGAGTATGGAGAAGTACAATTTAAATTTTAAAAAATGTATGGATCCCCACTTGAGCACGGTCGAACTCATTATGAAATAAATAGACAATGCGATGAACGACACAAAGAAAACCGTAAAAACAAAAGTTTCTTTTTTCCCCCAAAAATAAGATAGTACATCGTACTTCTTTCAAAATTAAAAATCAAATAAATGAATATAAAAAAAATTGTGAAAAAAATCTTATATATCACATACATATAGCACCGACATTAATATTATACATGGGGTACAGGTGACTTCTAGCCAAGGTCGACAAAATGAACTAGGGAAAGAATTTTGAGATTAGATGAATAAAACCAACTCTAATGATCAACCCTATAGAAACACTAAGGATACAATACCCCATCACAGTTTAACTACATAAACAGAAATTTTAGAAAGGTGAGAAAAAATATATTAAAAAACACCAAACTACATATCGGGAGTAACATACCAACGCATGAAAATTTTGTTCCTTTGTTTTCGAAAATGGGAGCGGGGATCTGCTAGGTGCCCGCCACCCCAACCCTCCACCCACCACCCCATAAAAGATGTGTAAATAATAGAAGTTCCAGACAAAAGATTATGTTTCTTTTTTCTCACATTTCTAAAGGAATCGAAAAGGCGAGCTGTATGAGCAATCAAATTAAAGAGAGATGGCTTTATGCTAACTCAACACACCACTTTGTGCCAGAGACATTTTGAGCTTGAATGTTTCTCTAAAGACCCAAGAGCAGCGCCATTGTCAGAATTTGACGAGTCCTGTTTATCTTTATCCCACGAATTTATCCTGTAAGGTTGGATGTTAATATAATATTCTACTTCGGGAATGTTGTTGTTGTTATTATTGTAGGGTTAAACGCCATTTTCAGCACACGATAGGTTATACATGGCGGCCAGTATATATTGGTAGAGGAAGAACCCGGGAAACCCCCCAGAAAGAACCACCGACCCACGAGAAGCTACTGGCAATTGATTTTACATCCTGTATTATGTAGAAAGATATGACACGATAACACATGACCGATTAATCAGTGAATAATGACTTTGTTTTCCAATTCAAATTTCAACCTCAAGTGAATTATCATTTCGTACATCCGCTTGTTCAGTTGGAGATATGTATATAAGTGGTGTCACGAAATTGTATACGACTATGTTCAATATGTATATGTGGTCAAAAATCTAGTCTCGATTTCGTTACTGCGTACAGCCTTACCGAGGGTAGTTTATTATTTTATGGGCTTTTTAGTTATTTCGGCATAATGAGTGAACGCTCAGCTCATGCTGCATATGCGAAATTGCCTGCAGTTTAAAGTACCTAGCTGCGCATATCTGTCACAGCTAGGGGTATATAAGGACGAAATTATAAGACAGAAATCACATAACGATCCAGTCTTGTCGGAAAAGCTTCCATCCTAAACGGAGCAATCTATCAGCTAAAAGAGGTAACAATATATTTAACTTTGTTCTCATTGCTATTTGTATTATGATATAATTCATTGTTTTACATATTAGATGTTTAGTATTTATTTTAAAATCTATAGAATAAATACGTAGGTTAGGCAGCGCCATTTTATCAGAAGTACTATATTTTGTTTCATTAGTTCTTTTGTATCTGAACATAATTGAGTTCAATTATACGCTGCATGCTTAACGTTAAATGTACATGGATAATTATTTCATGTGCGCGCATGCGCTACATATATGTGTGAGAATACTTGACCGTGTCATATGTATTACACGGTTCGGTTGTTTTAATTTTAGCTGACGTGGTGTGGTAACTGAAGTGGTGTGGTGCCATATTGCGCTGAAGTGTTGTGACGTAGTGGTGACGTGTTGTGCTGAAGTGGTGCAGTGTTGTGGTAACTGCGTGTGTGGTGACGTGTAGTGTTGAAGTGGTGCAGTATTGTGGTATCTGCGTGTGTGGTGCCATGTTGTGGGGACTACGTGTGTGGGCTTGTCTATGCTGACCGTGTAATGCCCGTGTGTGGTGCCTGTGTATGGTGCTTACGTATGCTGCATATATCTCGTCATATGGACGACGTAATATTTATTTAAATATCTTCTTTGCAGTTTCGTTATATGAACAACACCTGCATAATTTCATTCTACACAAATCTCGTCCCATGAACGAGAACTTCAGAACTTAGGGTTCACAATTGCATATATCTCGTCATATGGACGACGTATTATTTATTTAATATCTTCTTTGCAGTCTCGTTATATGAACGATACCTGCATAATTTCATTCTACACAAAATCTCGCCCCATGAACGAGAACTTCAGAATTTAGGGTTCACGATTGCATATGTCTCGTCATATGGACGACGTATTAATTATTTAATATCTTCATTCTAGTCTCGTCATATTGACGACGCATTCTTTGCATATTTGCATCTATCTCGTTATACGAGCCTTTTATATATATATATATATTCATATTTGTAAATTCATTCTTATACTTCTTTTTTGTCATTACGTTACTGAAATTCATAGTTCCATGTTAGGAACATTTATATAAATAGATTTTTCTTATATTTTGTAAAATATTGGTGTCAGAGTTGATTTGTTAAAATTGCGTTTATAAAATAAACATCTTATTAACGCAGTTGTGTTCCGTGTCTTCACTAATCCAGTCCCGACTCGGTCTATCATGTGACAAATGGTGTCAGAAGTGGGATCATAATTGGATTAGGCGAAGCACGGATTTTAAATTGCATAGGTCCTGATTGTGGTAAGTTTTGTTTTAAAGATTGTTTCAGATCAGAAGCTTCCTGACAAGACAAATCAGGCTGGTGAGTTAATACCTCACTCATATTCTGTTTTATATATATACATATATACATATTGAATACATTGGGAGGAGTAATATACGGTTCGTTCACGTAATCCCAAGAATTGTATGTGTTATATGATAGTGCATTTAGGATTGGTTATCTTATCAATAGCATTCACCATGTCGTCACTCAAAGATCTAGTTGAGTTGGGCAAACAGTTTGGGTATGGGGGGGAGACCCTTAGAAATTTTGTTCAGGAGGAGCAGGCCCGGGAAAGGGATCAAAGGGTAAAGGAAAGGGATATAGAGAGGGAAAAGGCCGAAATACAAATCGCCTTTGAAAGGGAAAAGCTAGTATTAGAAAGAGAGAAGATGGTATTTAAGGAAAAAAAGATAGAGTTAGAAAAACAGGCAGAAAGGGAAAAGATAGAGTTAGAAAAACAGGCAGAAAGGGAAAAGATAGAGTTAGAAAAACAGGCAGAAAGGGAAAAGATAGAGTTAGAAAAACAGGCAGAAAGGGAAAAGATAGAGTTAGAAAAACAGGCAGAGAAGGAAAGGATAGGATGGGAAAGGGATGCAGAAAGGGAAAGAATAGAACAAGTACGAGAACTTGAGGAAAAAAAGTCAGAGGGGGAGAAACGAGCAAGGTTAGAAGCTATTGAGTTAGAAGACAGGAATATGGAAAAGGAACACAAAAGGAAATTTGAATTATTAGAGGCTAAGAAGGATGGGCAACACGATTCTAAGTTAAAAGGCCCTAAATTACCCCCTTTTGATGATGACAAGGACAATTTAGATAGTTATCTGCATAGGTTCGAGCGATATGCCACCATCCAGAAATGGCAAAGGGAAAATTGGGCGCTCCATCTCAGCGCATTGCTTAAAGGTAAAGCGCTAGATGTGTATTCGCGTCTACCCGTAAATGACGCACTGAACTACGACACATTAAAAGAGGCACTCCTTAAAAGATATGAGCTGACGGAACAAGGGTTCCGTAAAAAGTTTAAATCAAGTAAGCCCGAAAAAGGTGAGACATTCGCCCAGTTTATATGTAGGACCGGAAATTATTTCCAACGGTGGATTGAATGTGGCAAGGTACAAAAAACATTCGAGGGTCTTACCGATTTTTTACTTAGGGACCAGTTGTTAGACATTTGTGGTAGGGAATTGTATTTATTCCTGAGGGAAAAGTCTTTAAGTAATGTATCCGATATGGCTACCCAAGCAGACTATTTTGCCGAAGCCCGAGGAGGAACCCAGAGTGTAATTTTAAGGGATAACAAGGGAGGTTATCAAGATCAGAGACTCAGAGAACCCGAGAAACTTGGAACCTATAAAGGTGGAAATTTTCAATCTGGGAAGGGTTCCTATCGTAGTGATAAACAATGTTTCACTTGTAAGGAATTCGGCCACATCACCCCCGATTGTCCGAAGAGGAAGAGTTTCGTCCCGAAAGTTGCGGTTGCTATCGAAAGCAGAGCGTGGTCAGGAGGCGGCAAGCGCGATGGTCTTTCTCGCGAAGGGTCTGAATCTAATAACGCGAGTAAGGTCTACAATTCCAGATCGCGTGTGCAGGTCGGTCATGACGTTATCCAGTCCATCGGCACGTGCTTTTTCCCAGAGGCGAGGGTGCCGACTGCTACAGGTACCGCCAACGGACAAACAGTCACTGTCTTACGCGACACCGGGTGCACGGGTGTTGTGGTAAAGCGAAGTCTCGTTAGGGAAGACCAAATGCTTGGTTGGAAATCCCATTGTATGTTGTTAAATAGAACAATCGATCACGTCCCCGTTGCCAGAATAGAAATAGAGACGCCCTTTCTGAATGGGACTGTGGAAGCACTGTGCATGGAAAACCCTATATATGATTTAACCATAGGAAATGTCGAGGGATCCAGACTCCCAACCCTCTCTGATTTCCGGTTTCCCATCGTGCAAGCCGTCGAAACTAGAGCGCAGGCGGATAAAAAGCCGCTACTTAAATTGAAAGTTCCGGAAGCCGTAACCGATATCTCACGTGATGAGTTTACACGTGAGCAAAGTCAGGACGAGTCTTTATGCGCACTCGCAGAGAGAATCTTGTCGGGTACCGCGAAATGTTGTAAGGGCGGTGGGAGCTCTAAATTCGTACGTACCAAGGGTTTAATGTACAGAGAATTTAGCACGCGAGAGGGGGGAAAGTATCTTCAATTAGTTGTCCCTCAGAAATTCAGGTCACATGTATTGAGAGTAGCGCATGAGTCTAGTATGGCAGGTCATTTAGGCATGAGAAAAACAACAGACAGAGTTTTAAGAGAGTTTTATTGGCCTGGAGTAAACGGTGACGTAGCACGATTTTGTCGGTCGTGCGACGTTTGCCAAAAGACTGTGTCAAAGGGAAGAAATACCAGAGTACCTTTAGGTAAAATGCCTCTTATAGATACCCCATTTAAAAGGGTAGCCGTTGATATTGTGGGACCCATATTTCCTATTACAGATAGGAAAAATCGATATATCCTCACTCTAGTGGATTATGCTACTAGATACCCAGAAGCGATAGCATTACCATCAATTGAAACTGAACGCGTGGCTGAGGCACTTGTCGACATGTTCAGTAGGGTAGGGGTACCTGAGGAAATCCTAACAGATTGCGGAGCCCAGTTTACCTCCGAACTAATGTCAGAAATTAGTAGGTTGTTGTCAATTAAACAGTTGCGCACTACACCGTATCACCCCATGTGTAATGGATTGGTAGAGAGATTTAACGGCACATTAAAACAAATGCTCCGTCGAATGTGCGCGGAGAAACCGCGAGATTGGGACAGATATTTAAACGCGATTTTGTTCGCGTATCGCGAGGTACCGCACGAGAGTTTGGGATTCTCGCCGTTTGAATTGCTATACGGTAGAGCAATTCGGGGTCCTATGCGGATTCTGCGCGAACTATGGTCAGGTGATGTCGCAGACGGAGAGGTTAAAACCACCTACCAGTACGTCGTAGACTTGCGCGAGAGATTGGAAAGCACGTGTCGAATGGCACATGAAGAGCTTGTGAAATCTGGTCGCAAGTACGCGAAATATTACAACCGGGGAACGCGAAGTAGGAAATTCGACGTGGGTGATCGTGTGTTGGTGCTACTCCCTACTAGTAGAAACAAATTATTGGTCCAATGGAAAGGGCCGTATGAGGTTAAACAGGTCATGGGTGAAATGGATTACCGAATTGACATTGGAGGTAGGATGAGAATATTTCATGCCAATATGTTAAAGAGTTATGTGGAGAGACCTAGTCAAATTACTGAAAAGGGTGTTTTGAACGTTGTGTGCATTGCGGTCGTAGAAGACGAATCAAGCGACGAACCGCAATTGGATTTTAACACAGACATTCCTCTTGAGTACCCTATGGTTGTAGGGAAAGAGGGAATAGATATGGTCACCGTATGTCCGGATTTACCTAACTGTAAGCGTCGCCAGATAGTAGAAATTTTGAATAAATACCCCGACGTATTTACAGATAGACCAGGAAATACTGGATTAATAACTCACGAGATAAGTTTGAACACCAGGGAGCCGATCAGAATTAAGGGATATCCGATACCCTTTAATACACGGGATAAAATCGATGAGGAAGTGGGTAAAATGTTAGACCTGGGAGTAATTGAACCCTCAAACTCCCCTTATTCTTCCCCCGTGGTATTGGTTAGTAAAAAAGATGGAACAACTAGATTCTGTATAGATTTTCGACAACTAAATAAAGTCACTGTGTTTGATGCTGAACCGATGCCAGACATGGAGGGCTTGTTTTCGAAATTAGCAGGGCACCAGTACATTTCTAAAATAGACTTAACAAAAGGATATTGGCAGGTGCCCATCGCTGAAAAATCCCGTGTATTAACTGCATTCGCGACCCCTAAAGGTCTTTACCAGTTTAAGGTGATGCCTTTTGGTCTAGTAAATGCCGGTGCGTCGTGCGTGCGTCTTATGCGGAAATTGTTGAAAGGCATGAATAACGTAGATAGTTTTGTCGATGATATTCTTGTGTATACACATACCTGGGAAGAACATGTTAGGATATTAGTTGTTCTGTTTGAAAGGCTCCGTAAGGCAAATCTCACCGCGAGACCCTCCAAGTGTAGTATAGCGTATTCTAACTTGGAATGCTTGGGACATTTAGTAAGTGGGTCAGGGCAGTTAAAACCTCACCCCGACAAAGTTGGGGCTATCAAAGATGCTCCTAGACCCGAAACCAAGAAACAAATACGATCGTTTCTTGGGTTGATAGGTTTTTATAGGAAATTTGTTCCGAATTTCGCCGCCATAGCTAGTCCGTTGACGGATTTAACTAGGAAGGGGCAGCCAAATAAGATTTCTTGGGGTCCTTGCCAAGAAAGAGCTTTTAACGCTCTTAAGGAAAATTTGATCAGTGCACCAATCTTAAAGTTGCCGGAATTAAATAAGTCGTTCATTTTGAGGTCTGATGCGTCAGAGACCGGGTTAGGTGCAGTTTTGCTACAAGAGCAAGAGGGGGTAAAATTACCCATAGCCTATGCTAGTAGAAAATTGCTGCCTAGGGAGCAAAATTACTCTGTGATCGAAAAGGAGTGCTTGGCACTGGTGTGGGGTATAGTTAAATTCCACACGTACCTTTTCGGAAGGGAATTCGTCCTTGAAACGGACCATCAGCCTCTCATATATTTGAACAAGGCAAAAGTTGCCAACGCAAGATTGATGCGTTGGGCACTGACTCTACAGCCATATCGTTTTCGGATTGAAGCAATCAGAGGGTCGGAAAATGTAGGGGCTGATTACTTAAGCAGACTGTGATTTGCAGTTTTTTTTTAATTATTTTTATTCCTTCATAATATCACGTTATTACTGTAATGCAAATAACGTCTCATATCGCATTTTTGTTTCTGCCAATTTCGTTGGTTTTTCTAAAAGTGTTTCCACTTTTTTTTGAAGGGGGGAGGTATGTCACGAAATTGTATACGACTATGTTCAATATGTATATGTGGTCAAAAATCTAGTCTCGATTTCGTTACTGCGTACAGCCTTACCGAGGGTAGTTTATTATTTTATGGGCTTTTTAGTTATTTCGGCATAATGAGTGAACGCTCAGCTCATGCTGCATATGCGAAATTGCCTGCAGTTTAAAGTACCTAGCTGCGCATATCTGTCACAGCTAGGGGTATATAAGGACGAAATTATAAGACAGAAATCACATAACGATCCAGTCTTGTCGGAAAAGCTTCCATCCTAAACGGAGCAATCTATCAGCTAAAAGAGGTAACAATATATTTAACTTTGTTCTCATTGCTATTTGTATTATGATATAATTCATTGTTTTACATATTAGATGTTTAGTATTTATTTTAAAATCTATAGAATAAATACGTAGGTTAGGCAGCGCCATTTTATCAGAAGTACTATATTTTGTTTCATTAGTTCTTTTGTATCTGAACATAATTGAGTTCAATTATACGCTGCATGCTTAACGTTAAATGTACATGGATAATTATTTCATGTGCGCGCATGCGCTACATATATGTGTGAGAATACTTGACCGTGTCATATGTATTACACGGTTCGGTTGTTTTAATTTTAGCTGACGTGGTGTGGTAACTGAAGTGGTGTGGTGCCATATTGCGCTGAAGTGTTGTGACGTAGTGGTGACGTGTTGTGCTGAAGTGGTGCAGTGTTGTGGTAACTGCGTGTGTGGTGACGTGTAGTGTTGAAGTGGTGCAGTATTGTGGTATCTGCGTGTGTGGTGCCATGTTGTGGGGACTACGTGTGTGGGCTTGTCTATGCTGACCGTGTAATGCCCGTGTGTGGTGCCTGTGTATGGTGCTTACGTATGCTGCATATATCTCGTCATATGGACGACGTAATATTTATTTAAATATCTTCTTTGCAGTTTCGTTATATGAACAACACCTGCATAATTTCATTCTACACAAATCTCGTCCCATGAACGAGAACTTCAGAACTTAGGGTTCACAATTGCATATATCTCGTCATATGGACGACGTATTATTTATTTAATATCTTCTTTGCAGTCTCGTTATATGAACGATACCTGCATAATTTCATTCTACACAAAATCTCGCCCCATGAACGAGAACTTCAGAATTTAGGGTTCACGATTGCATATGTCTCGTCATATGGACGACGTATTAATTATTTAATATCTTCATTCTAGTCTCGTCATATTGACGACGCATTCTTTGCATATTTGCATCTATCTCGTTATACGAGCCTTTTATATATATATATATATTCATATTTGTAAATTCATTCTTATACTTCTTTTTTGTCATTACGTTACTGAAATTCATAGTTCCATGTTAGGAACATTTATATAAATAGATTTTTCTTATATTTTGTAAAATATTGGTGTCAGAGTTGATTTGTTAAAATTGCGTTTATAAAATAAACATCTTATTAACGCAGTTGTGTTCCGTGTCTTCACTAATCCAGTCCCGACTCGGTCTATCATGTGACAAGTGGATGCGACACTCAAATGTATAAATCCAGGTGTTCAAATGAAGATGGTTTCACCATCTAAAGCATAGAGAAGTGTTCTGATTTTAAGTCATGAATGCGGTGTAGTAAGCTACAAATGAATGATGATAAGCTGAATCCATTCGCCCAAAATTAACAGAATCAATATCAGCGACTTTTCCATTAAATTTAAACAAACACTTAGAAATCTACGTTATTTTTAATCTCTCTCTCTCTCTCTCTCTCTCTCTCTCTCTCTCTCTCTCTCTCTCTCACGAATAAATCTTTTAGGAAGAAAAGAAAAACTTGGAACATATAGAATACTTTCATCTTCTTCTACTACACCGCTGGGCAGCTCCCGCACTGCACAAAGAACCCATCATTTGAAAGGGTACCTTAAAGGGGACAAAAACCCGTACCTGCATAATTGTATTGTAAATAGAAGGATATTTAGTAGTTTGTGTATTTAATCTATCCCAACTATTTGTTTATTTGCATCTTATGTATTTGCACTTCAATTTTATAAAAGAATACAGTCCTGTTTTGCGAAATCACACGGAAAGACCCTGCCGCGAATTTGTTAGCTCCCTTCCAAATACACAGGATGTGACGTCATTTGAGACGATTAACGTATACAAGTCATATTCAGTTTGTGTAGCGAAGTGTAAAGTAGAAACAAGATGGTTCAATACCCAGCTCTGAATTGTGTGAATCAAATATACAAGTTAAGTGTCTCTAAATATGCCTTGCAAATTAATCTTTTAGGAAGAAAAACATAAAAAAGGAACGTATTGAATACTTTATTCTTCTTCTATACCACCATCTGGGCAGCTCCCGAATTGCACAGAGAACCCATATCAAAGGGTACCTTAAACAATTTAGGAAAATCTTTAAAAGGACTAATAAATTAAAAAAAGACTCGAGTATGGAGAAGTACAATTTAAATTTTAAAAAATGTATGGATCCCCACTTGAGCACGGTCGAACTCATTATGAAATAAATAGACAATGCGATGAACGACACAAAGAAAACCGTAAAAACAAAAGTTTCTTTTTTCCCCCAAAAATAAGATAGTACATCGTACTTCTTTCAAAATTAAAAATCAAATAAATGAATATAAAAAAAATTGTGAAAAAAATCTTATATATCACATACATATAGCACCGACATTAATATTATACATGGGGTACAGGTGACTTCTAGCCAAGGTCGACAAAATGAACTAGGGAAAGAATTTTGAGATTAGATGAATAAAACCAACTCTAATGATCAACCCTATAGAAACACTAAGGATACAATACCCCATCACAGTTTAACTACATAAACAGAAATTTTAGAAAGGTGAGAAAAAATATATTAAAAAACACCAAACTACATATCGGGAGTAACATACCAACGCATGAAAATTTTGTTCCTTTGTTTTCGAAAATGGGAGCGGGGATCTGCTAGGTGCCCGCCACCCCAACCCTCCACACACCACCCCAAAAAAGATGTGTAAATAATAGAAGTTCCAGACAAAATATTATGTTTTTTTTCTTCTCACATTTCTAAAGGAATCAAAAAGGCGAGCTGTATGAGCAATCAAATTAAAGAGAGATGGCTTTATGCTAACTCAACACACCACTTTGTGCCAGAGACATTTCAAGCTTGAATGTTTCTCTAAAGACCCAAGAGCAGCGCCATTGTCAGAAATTTGACGAGTCCTGTTATCTTTATCCCACGAATTTATCCTGTAAGGTTGAATGTTAA
The DNA here is from genome assembly GCA_030141615.1 of Unio pictorum. Classification (NCBI taxonomy): domain Eukaryota; kingdom Metazoa; phylum Mollusca; class Bivalvia; order Unionida; family Unionidae; genus Unio; species Unio pictorum. Next base: position 4,517,140 of record JARLTB010000028.1, on the reverse strand, counting down.
AATAGTATTCTACTTCGGGAATGTTGTTGTTGTTGTTGTTGTTGTTGTTGTTGTTGTTGTAGGGTTAAACGCCATTTTCAGCACACGATAGGTTATACATGGCGGCCAGTATATATTGGTAGAGGAAGAACCCGGGAAACCCCCCAGAAAGAACCACCGACCCACGAGAAGCTACTGGCAATTGATTTTACATCCTGTATTATGTAGAAAGATATGACACGATAACACATGACCGATTAATCAGTGAATAATGACTTTGTTTTCCAATTCAAATTTCAACCTCAAGTGAATTATCATTTCGTACATCCGCTTGTTCAGTTGGAGATATGTATATAAGTGGATGCGACACTCAAATGTATAAATCCAGGTGTTCAAATGAAGATGGTTTCACCATCTAAAGCATAGAGAAGTGTTCTGATTTTAAGTCATGAATGCGGTGTAGTAAGCTACAAATGAATGATGATAAGCTGAATCCATTCGCCCAAAATTAACAGAATCAATATCAGCGACTTTTCCATTAAATTTAAACAAACACTTAGAAATCTACGTTATTTTTAATCTCTCTCTCTCTCTCTCTCTCTCTCTCTCTCTCTCTCTCTCTCTCTCTCTCTCTCTCTCACGAATAAATCTTTTAGGAAGAAAAGAAAAACTTGGAACATATAGAATACTTTCATCTTCTTCTACTACACCGCTGGGCAGCTCCCGCACTGCACAAAGAACCCATCATTTGAAAGGGTACCTTAAAGGGGACAAAAACCCGTACCTGCATAATTGTATTGTAAATAGAAGGATATTTAGTAGTTTGTGTATTTAATCTATCCCAACTATTTGTTTATTTGCATCTTATGTATTTGCACTTCAATTTTATAAAAGAATACAGTCCTGTTTTGCGAAATCACACGGAAAGACCCTGCCGCGAATTTGTTAGCTCCCTTCCAAATACACAGGATGTGACGTCATTTGAGACGATTAACGTATACAAGTCATATTCAGTTTGTGTAGCGAAGTGTAAAGTAGAAACAAGATGGTTCAATACCCAGCTCTGAATTGTGTGAATCAAATATACAAGTTAAGTGTCTCTAAATATGCCTTGCAAATTAATCTTTTAGGAAGAAAAACATAAAAAAGGAACGTATTGAATACTTTATTCTTCTTCTATACCACCATCTGGGCAGCTCCCGAATTGCACAGAGAACCCATATCAAAGGGTACCTTAAACAATTTAGGAAAATCTTTAAAAGGACTAATAAATTAAAAAAAGACTCGAGTATGGAGAAGTACAATTTAAATTTTAAAAAATGTATGGATCCCCACTTGAGCACGGTCGAACTCATTATGAAATAAATAGACAATGCGATGAACGACACAAAGAAAACCGTAAAAACAAAAGTTTCTTTTTTCCCCCAAAAATAAGATAGTACATCGTACTTCTTTCAAAATTAAAAATCAAATAAATGAATATAAAAAAAATTGTGAAAAAAATCTTATATATCACATACATATAGCACCGACATTAATATTATACATGGGGTACAGGTGACTTCTAGCCAAGGTCGACAAAATGAACTAGGGAAAGAATTTTGAGATTAGATGAATAAAACCAACTCTAATGATCAACCCTATAGAAACACTAAGGATACAATACCCCATCACAGTTTAACTACATAAACAGAAATTTTAGAAAGGTGAGAAAAAATATATTAAAAAACACCAAACTACATATCGGGAGTAACATACCAACGCATGAAAATTTTGTTCCTTTGTTTTCGAAAATGGGAGCGGGGATCTGCTAGGTGCCCGCCACCCCAACCCTCCACACACCACCCCAAAAAAGATGTGTAAATAATAGAAGTTCCAGACAAAATATTATGTTTTTTTTCTTCTCACATTTCTAAAGGAATCAAAAAGGCGAGCTGTATGAGCAATCAAATTAAAGAGAGATGGCTTTATGCTAACTCAACACACCACTTTGTGCCAGAGACATTTCAAGCTTGAATGTTTCTCTAAAGACCCAAGAGCAGCGCCATTGTCAGAAATTTGACGAGTCCTGTTATCTTTATCCCACGAATTTATCCTGTAAGGTTGAATGTTAAAATAGTATTCTACTTCGGGAATGTTGTTGTTGTTGTTGTTGTTGTTGTTGTAGGGTTAAACGCCATTTTCAGCACACGATAGGTTATACATGGCGGCCAGTATATATTGGTAGAGGAAGAACCCGGGAAACCCCCCAGAAAGAACCACCGACCCACGAGAAGCTACTGGCAATTGATTTTACATCCTGTATTATGTAAAAAGATATGACACGATAACACATGACCGATTAATCAGTGAATAATGACTTTGTTTTCCAATTCAAATTTCAACCTCAAGTGAATTATCATTTCGTACATCCGCTTGTTCAGTTGGAGATATGTATATAAGTGGATGCGACACTCAAATGTATAAATCCAGGTGTTCAAATGAAGATGGTTTCACCATCTAAAGCATAGAGAAGTGTTCTGATTTTAAGTCATGAATGCGGTGTAGTAAGCTACAAATGAATGATGATAAGCTGAATCCATTCGCCCAAAATTAACAGAATCAATTAATATCAGCGACTTTTCCATTAAATTTAAACAAACACTTAGAAATCTACGTTATTTTTAATCTCTCTCTCTCTCTCTCTCTCTCTCTCTCTCTCTCTCTCTCTCTCTCTCTGCATAACGAATAAATCTTTTAAGAAGAAAAGAAAAACTTGGAACATATAGAATACTTTCATCTTCTTCTACTACACCGCTGGGCAGCTCCCGCACTGCACAAAGAACCATATGAAAGGGTACCTTAAGCAAGTTCGGAAAATCTTTAAAAGTACAAACAAACAAACAAACAAATAAACACAAACACAAACACAAACAAACACAAACAAATAAAAACAAACAAACAAAAACAAACACAAACAAACAAACAAAAACAAACACAAACAAACAAACAAACAAACAAAAACAAACAAATAAATAAATAAGAGTCAGGAGAAGTACTTTTTTTTAAAAGAATGTATGGTCCTCCACTCGAGCACAGTCGAATTCATTATGAAATAAATAGACAATGCGAAGAACGACACGGCAAAAAATACAAGTTATAAAACAATCAGTTTCTTTCCCTTCCCCCCCCCCCCCAGCAAAGATAGTACACCGTACTTCGTTCAAAACTAAAAATCAAGAAAATGTATATAATTTTTTTTTTTTTTTTTTAAATATATATCAAATGCCTATAGCACCAACATAAATAGCGTACAGGTTATCTCTTGCCAAGGTCGACAAAATGAACTGGGGAATGAAGTTTGAGATTATATGAATAAAACCTACTCGGATGATCAACTCAGGAAACACTAAAGATACAATACCCCTCGAAGTTTAACTACATAAACGGAAATTTTAGAAAGAGGAGAAAAAATATATATTTAAAAACACCACCAAACTACATATCGGGAGGAACACACCAACGCATGAAAACTTTGTTCCTTTGTTTAAGAAAATGGAAGCTGGGATCTGTATGGTGCCTGCCACCCCCACCCCCAAAAAAGAGGTGTGAATAATATAAGTTCCAGACAGAAGATTAGTTTTTTCACATTCCCAAAGGACCCTAAAAGGAGAGCTGTATGGGCGATCAAATTAAAGAGAGAAGGCTTTATGGTAACTCAACACACCAGATTGTGCCAGAGACATTTCGAGTTTGAATGTTTCTTTAAAGACCCAAGAGCAGTGCCATTTTTGTCAAAATCTGACAAGTCCTGTTCATCTTTGTCCCACGAATCTATCATGTAAGGGTGGATGTTAATGGTATATTCTACTTCGGGAATGTTGTTGTTGTTGTTGTTGTAGGGTTTAACGTCATTTTTTCCAGCACACGATAGGCTATAAATGGCGGCTAGTATTAAGGATGGGGGAAGAACCCGAGAAAAAACCCGGAAAACACACCGACCCACGAGAAGCTACTGGCACGCTTTCTCACATACCTCATCTCTGGTATGACCAAGACTATTATCTTTTCTGTCTACGGTAAATTGACTAGGATCTTTAACCGACCACGACCAACGCATTATACAATTACAACTAGCGCCGTGATTATTCTGTTGTTGTTTCAGCATAATTATAAATTCAGCATCAATATCAAATTCTCTGTTATCTTTTTATTCTGTTGTTAATAACCTGCTAATTTTTTTCTGATTATGCTGTTGCTGACAATATCACTGATTGTGGTGTCATTAGCATCTAAAACAACTCTTCGAAGTTGATTCATTCTTCGTACTCTTGATACTTGAAGCTAAATTCGACCAGTCGATGCAATCATCTACCATTCAAATAGTTGTATCGGATATAGTCAATCCCTGCGAAGAAAGTATCGTATTCCGTATCCTATCGTCCATGGAGATTTATCAGCACGCAATGCATCTTCGACAACACTGATATCAACCGACACAATATCATTTAACACGAGAATTTGCTTCTCTGTCATGCTTGGAATATCAACTTCGATATTCTGTCTTCGTGTATCCATAGGTCTATAACATAATGGCACTGGAAGTGCTGCAAGGTTTTCTTTATGTGTTTTAAATAACTTAATCTGAAGTGTGTCTCTGAATATCTTTCTACTTGCCACTATCAAATCGTTTGGTTTCCACGCTTCCCAAAAATCATTTCATAGGGTTTCTGAAATTATTTCACGCTCTAGTTCACACTAGATTTTATCCGGTTGTAATCTGATTAATTTCTTAAATTCACTTAATTCTGGGTCAAGTGATCGATGATCAGTATTAATTTCTACATAATAATCTACAAAGTTCTTCAGCCAATCATGCGAAGATAAACCGACAAATGGTGGTGGTTGACCATAATCGCGACATATTGTCACAGTTGTATTCTTTAACAATAGCCAATCAAAAAATATTTTTAATATCTCTAATGACAGTAAATATCTCATCGCAAATAATAATTTCAGGAATATATTTCTAGCCCATTCGATCAGGAGTCCATGCGTCACCTTTCCAAACTGTGATAAGTGCTTGCATTACCTTCTCGCTGTCTCAGCTCTCTTGCAAGTCTGTGTGTTAGTGATAGCACAATCATGTTTGATTTCCCTCGAAATAATTCGATCACACGAGTCGACGTCCCTGACCCACCACAACCGTTTAAATAACTGGATTTATATATACATATTGCATCGGTAAGGGAAGGATGTTTCGATAGTTCTGATATCTGATTATTTTGTCAAGTAATTGTTTTAAATTGTAACATCTGCTGCTTTAGAAATAATCACGCAATATTTCCTTTTTTATTCTCCGTGATCCCCAGCAGTCGTCGGAATTTGTAAATTCAGCCATTGCTTTGCTTTGTTTTACATCTATGTAAAATGAATCAGTGGCGACACTAACCGCGGATACAGGAAATCTATTGATCATCGATAGCAAATTGATAGAAGCATAAGCCAGCATACACGCCCTTAAATATGTATATTGGGGATTATCTCCATCTATGAAATTAATAATTGTACCGAATTTTGTTCCATCCGACACGAAAACATTTTTACGATTGACATATATACCTCTCGATGTTGCATCCGCGATTATAAAATCGTATTTAGCATCATCTAGAATTAATCGTGAATAATATCGCTTGTGATCTTATGATCCACCTTGGGTGAATGTACCAATTATTCTTCTGCCGAAATCTTTTGAGTGTTTATTTCTAACTTCAATGATCTCCTTGGACTATTTAACGATATATTCTTCGTCGAACGAGGGAAATTTTTCTTTGTTATCGCTAATTATACTCTCTAGAATATCGAGTTGTGGTAACTAAACTTCAGTTTGTTTCCGATATGATATAATTGCTTCACTGACAATCAGCGATATCGGTATTTTACAATCGATCATATACCGTAATAACACTATTGGCATCGAGTATTTTTCAGATATATGTCTACCAAACCAAACATAACAACACGGATGAAGTCCTTTAGCGAATTTGAATGATACCACACCAGCGAATCCGGTTAGATGAAAATCGGGTAGCGGTCTATTAATCGCAACACGGGTGATCTCGTGTGTAGGATGTCCAAATCTTTAAAAATACTCCGCATATTCACCCATCCCCAGAAAACTCCCTGGATAACACGCAAACATATAAACCGTAAAAACACTTTTAGGATCATATTTGGTATTAAATAATCCACTGTGGCCATATTGCACACAGCTTGCTTGGACATCTGAGATAATTCAGTTCTTGTTGGTTTCCACATATTTTTCTTTCTCGCGAAATGAGTTCCAACAGGCGGGATTGTAATACGGTTTGTGGGTAATTGTTCGTCGTTATCCGTTGAGAAACCACGAGTTAGTTTTCTCATCTCGTCGTGAAGAGATTCAGTACGGTATATTTCGCCATTAGGTTTTACAAATTGATTTTCGTCTTCAAAGCTCTGAAATAACAACACTGACACAGGATCGTTTTTACTCTCCGTGTGAATAAAATCAAACAAATCCTCCTACTGCGGAGGTCCAAGAATGTGAATTATGGTCAATAATCTTTACTGGAGATCACGTTGACTTATTTTTCGGTTCGTATATTTTTCCTATTATTGTCTTTACGGTTATTAGAAATTTTAATATCTTTTCTAGCTCAGCTACATTTTGCATTGTTGCACCGCTATCCCGGACTGCTAAACCCCACTCATTTATTTTTTGCGTCTTAGATCCGTCAACTTTTTTCCACGCAACGCATTTGTAAAATGTTCTATTATTCGTTCGGCTACACAATTTATTCTTGACGAAGTCAACTGTGATAGTTTCATGGATTTACAAATAGTGCATCAGTGTCAGCACATTTATTTATCTATTTATGTTTTAATTTTCTTTTAATTTTCCTGGGGGGGGGGGGAGAGATTTACCAGACAAGGTTGGCTATAGCAATTGCAAAAGGAGAAGCACAGAAGTGATACCTCTTAAGTTGGTAATTTGTTCCATTAACATAAAAATATCTGGTGACTGGAAAGTTTGAAATACTTACACAAATACTCTCTCTCTCTCTCTCTCTCTCTCTCTCTCTCTCTCTCTCTCTCTCTCATGTTTGTCCTTTGAAATGTTATATCTATTTTAACACATTTAAACGTTTGACCTTGCTATTTCACATACATTGGGGTGGATTTGGGGTTGATTTTAGTGGATTTGGGTGGATTTGGGGTTGATTTTAATGGATTTGGGTGGATTTGGGGTGATTTGGGGTGGATTCGGGGTGGATTTTAGTAGATTTGTATGGATTTGGGGTGGATTTTAGTGGATTTTGGTGGATTTGGGGTTAATTTTAGTGGATTTGGGTGGATTTGGGGTGGATTTTAGCGGACTTTGTATGGATTTGTGGTGTATTTTAGTGGATTTGGGTGGATTTGGTGTTGATTTTAGTGGATTTTAGTGGATTTGGGTGATTTTGGGTGGATTTGGGGTTCATTTTAGTGGATTGGGGTGGATTTCTGGTGATTTTGGGTGGATGTGGGGTGGATTTGGGGTTGATTTTAGTGGATTTGTATGGATTTGGGGTTGATTTTAGTGGATTTGGGTGGATTTGGTGTTGATTTTAGTGGATTTGGGTGGATTTGGGGTGGATTTGGGGTTCATTTTAGTGGATTGGGGTGGATATTGAGTTCATTTTAGTGGATTGGGGTGGATTTGGGTGTGGATTTGGGTGTTTCGTAACACCGGCGCTTTAGACCACTCGGCCACTTGGGCTATCTGGCTGATTCTCCAAACTTCTGATTCGGACCATGTGAAATATTATTCAGTTTTGTACAGGATTTAAACGAGAAATTTAAAATTGTTGTTAAAGATGATTTTCTCATTATGTCCGAAACAAGTACGTCGATCAGTTCAAATATGTATTTAAGGTAACAAAATCCCGTTAGTACGCGTGATCATGGTGTAGTTATATATAATGAAATGACGTAAACATTATTATTTTGCATCGGCAATTTAGTAGTGAAATATTTTTTAAACTTGTCGTTCAACTTTAAATAGTTTGCTTTATTAAGAACTAATAAAATTACGAAACACTTAACAAATAAGAAGAAATAGACTAAACGATGTTGAACTTAGTAGCAACAGTATTTCACGAGTATGCGTCAATGGTGTTTTTTTTAAATCGAATTCAAGTATCATTCTTTATTAGGTTGGAGCTCTTTCATATATAAAACTTCACATCATGTTCTTTTTTCCCCCAATTAAAATATATCAAATAGTTTTGAAGAGCAGAGCAAAAGGGACAGATGTCTCTTCTGTTTCGTTAAGTACAGAAGCTGAGTTGATCCAATGGAAAATTTGAAAAGTTACAATTTTTTTAATTTTAATAAGTTATTAAGTAAAAGAAAGACAACAATAAAAAAAAGCCTTAACAATCATGTGACGACATCTCACAATTATTATATAGGATCCTTAACAATAAAAAAAAAGCCTTAACAATCATGTGACGACATCTCACAATTATTATATAGGATCCTTCCACCTATTTTCTATTGGACGAGTTCTCCATAATTCATTATCAACAATGCTGTTGTGTACAGTGTCTCAAATGACGTCACTTCCACTATTTGTTAGGGGGAGGGAAGCGTGTTGTTTTATTCAAGACATCGGGATATATGATCGGTTTTTCATAAATTTCTTCGTAACGAGTAAGAATGAAATGTTCAAATTTTCAGAAAGTGACCAATATACATATAGCAAATAATATAAAAAATTTGAGCGAATTTCATTTTTGCATGTTTGTCCCCTTTAAGTGGAGCTATATCTGTACATCGTGGTTTCAGTTAGAGAACACTTATCTCTTCGTCTTCTAGTATATCGTGAATTTATATGCGGTAATACAGATCTGATTCATTTTGTCATTTGTAGTGAAATACGCTTGAGTATCGTAAGTCTATTTTGTTTGTAATTATGTTTCAACAGGAAATCTTGGTTCTAGGCACGGATATTACAATGGAACTTGCAGTAAATGATCACACTTTAGTCGTTTATTACATTAGATATCCTCGTGATGCGATTTTTATCTAAAAAAAGTAATAGTCCTTTCATTTACTGGTTATTATCATATGTTTATTGATGGAAGGGTTTAACTGATGTTTATTTTGGCATCGACTGGTGCTATGACAGGCAGTAATAAATGGGTAGTGGTTCTGAGCGCAGACGCATCACTTGAAAGAAACTAGTTTTGGTCATGTGATCAAGGATTTAAGAATAAAGCTGATACATTGAAATATCTAAAGATGAAGAGATGTTAAATAATATACATGGAGATAATCAGCTGTGTACATGTGTGAAAAAAACGAAATATATATGACCCAGACTTTAACAAAGAGAAATATTAGCATTGGTTCTGAGCACCGTGGCAAACATTGATACGGTACTGTGTTGCTCAAGTGCATTAATCTATGATGTAAGTAAAATAACATGAAAGTCAGGAACAGTATAAAATATGGGTATTTACGCAGCACACGAAAATTTCAAATTTGCTATTAAAGATGTTACCTAGAGCATGGTATTTTATGTATGAAGTAGGTTTGGTTCCCAGAGGGTAAGTTATCATCGATGAAGTAAATATCCGTATTCTACATATTATCGGCGTATGATTGTGATGAAAACGTGAATTGATATGCGCTAATAAAGATTTTATTCTTTTTGTCATCTGTTCTGAAAGATGTGTGGGTATTGGAACTCTACTTGTTATAACTTTCTTTCACCAGGACTTGTTGGTTCTAGGCACGGATGTTATAGGTCAGCTTGCAGTAATGAACAGACTTTGTTCGATTGTTGGCTATTTATCCTCATGATAGGATCTGTGTCTATAAGAAAAGGATTAATTCATTGTTTTACTGGTGGTTAATTTTGCAAAGCTATAATATGATAACTAATATTGCTACCAGATGGTACCCATGAAACCATTAGCACAAAGTTTGAAAGATAATCTTTGAAAAGCATTGTTACAAGTTTAAGTTGTTAAAATAAGATTTTAAAAGAGTGAAACAAAGCAAGCTTTGTAAAATTAAACAAATAATTGAATAATTTAATAAATGAAACAAATCATACAAATGTATCAACAAATCATGCAGATTTGTAACGAAGAAACATGATATATCAATTACATCACAATAAACGTGGATTTGAGGGTTACACGTCATAGGGTTAGGTTGGGGCAACACATACCTACACCATAATATTACGTCATGAGACAGTCCCGACAAACACGCTGCTTGAATTCGTCCTTTTACATAAGGTGAATCAAGGTCTATGCTAACGACCGGAAGCGAATCCTTCGTCCGGTTAGCAAACTGGACTTCAACCGTCTCACCTGTATAATCTCCAGGTTTGACATACCTACTATCTACCAAGGCCGGGTAACTACAGCCGGTATCATACAGTACGGTGGCCTTCTCATCATTTACCGTAGCAACCGCTATATTAGTAGATTACACTGTTTTTCCTTTCCTAACATTATTTGGAGTTACAGAATTAATCGTTGTCGGACGATACTTCCTACAGTCCTTGACAACATGGCCTGGTTTGTTACAGCCATAACACACTGGCTCACCTCTTCTACCCGAGGTATCCCTATCTACCCCCTGAGTCTTCTCCGACCCACGGAAATGTACTTGCCTGGGATTTCCGGCCCCTGGCCTCTCACCATTCTGACCATTTCGTCTCTGGGGTGCCACCTTAGTGGTCTTTCTATGCTCACCGTATCCAGGTCGGTCCCTACCACTCCAAGTAGTTGGACGCGCATGCGCGCTCTCGTAGCGCTCCGCCATTACACTTATCTCATCCAAGGATGAGAATTCACGCTCCGCCAAAAACACAATTAAATCTTTCCTGTAAGTACTTTAGGACATGTTCTTTAAAATTTTCTTCGCGTATGCCCTCATACGTTTGCGCGGTACCAGACATTTTTATCCATTTATCAAAAATTACGCGTACTCGACTATGAAATTGCGCGTGTGTTTCGGTAGCCCTTTTTGACGATTCCCTAAAAAGTTTACGAAACGTTTCTGCTGATAATTCATAGTGTCGAAGTAATGCTTTCTTCAGAGCGTCGTAATCGTCTATCTCTTCTGGGGTCATATTGTGGTATACGTCTTTCGCAGCTCCCTGTACAAATGCCGAAATATTGATAGCCCACTGGTCCCTAGGTAGTTCATGTACCGGTGCCAACTTTTCAAACTGTGTCAAAAAGTTGTCAACAATTTCGTCCTTGTCGTTGAACATAGGCATGGTGATCTGTATGGGTCGTCTGTCTTCCAAACGTCTGGTTGAGGTTACTGGACGTTCGTTCGACTCTTCTTCCCTCCTGAATTCGGCTTCGGTCCTCAGTCTCTCCATGGCTAACACATGTTCCCTTTCTCTAGCTTTTTCCTCAGCTTGTAATCTTCCGCATCGGATGCTCTAACCACTAGGCCATCGGAGTGGTAAACACACTTGTTGATGTTAAACACGTATCAAGTGTCACCCTTAAACTCAAACAGCTCTAACTTAGCTCTTTCTACTCTATTCATAATAGAGACTCCAAACCATGGAATATGAATGGAGAATTATACTGATGCATCCAACATCCTCATGAAGACTAAATCTATCCTTGGAAATTGACAGTGGTGGTGGTGGTGGGGTAAATGTTGGATACAGGCTATCTATTTAGACGGAGAGAATAAACAACATAAATAATCTGCAGAATACTGTGTTTCGTTTGTGACCTATCTAATTTACAAACCCAACAACCACCCCTATCACCAACTTTGCAAAAACTTGAATCATAAAGTGTGAAAGTTTTGCTCTGGTGATGCCAACACTGACACAGTTACTGAAATGTGATACTTATATCTCATCATGCTTACATAAAAGCACGAGGACTTGCTACTACATTTCTGATCTCAACATGCTTACACATGGAAGATAAAAGCATGAGGACTTTCTAATAAATTGCTGATCTCAGCATGATTAGTACTTTCTAATACATTGCAGATCTCAACCTGCTTACATGGGCAAGATAAAAGCACAAGGACTTGCTAATGCATTGCAGATCTCAACATGATTACACATGGAAGATAAAAGCATGAGGACTTTCTAATACATTGCTGATCTCAGCACACTTACATGGACAAGATAAAAGCATGAGAACTTGTTAATACATTTCTGATCTCAACATGCTTACATGTGGAAGATAAAAGCATGAGGAGTGTTAGTTCATTGCAGATTTCACCATATTCACATGTACAAGAGAACTTGCTTCTACACTGCTGATTACAAACTACTGGAAGTCAATACAAAGTAACAAGACACTTGATTTCAGTGACAGGCCTTTTGTCAACATGTTGACCTTGTTCAGAATGTAAGGTGTCACTTCCTTTCCCACAATTCCTTCTTCCCTGGAAGAGAGGAACATGCTATATTACAATACAAGGATTAACAGACTTGTAAATTTAAAACCTAACATTTTAAAATTAATTTCTACATACACCTCTCCGTTAAGAAATCATGGACAACAGGGTCCACATAGACCACACTATAAGCAAGGAAGCAAGTTGCCAAGCGACCTCCAAAATAATGAAAATTACTCTTATAGAGAATATCTGAACTGGGTATCAAAGATGATCAGAAGTTTCAATATTACTTTAAAAGATGAGTCATTCATTCAATAGCCTAGTTCTCAATCCCAACCCTATGGTTTTCTTGATGTATAAGAGTATTTTTTTTAAATTATTTTTTGGAGGTCCCAATGTAACTTGCATATGGAAGCCACTTTATTGATATGTTATTGCTGAATTTCAAGAATTTATTAGATGACTTTTGGAGTCATCACTTTTTATTTTAAATTACTGATACTCACATCTATAGATATCACCATTCAGCAATGTACATGTTTAAGTGGTTGATGTCCAAATAGCCCAAGCACAAGTTTCAATCAACTTTAATTAAACATTTTTAAAAAGTTTCTTCTACCTAGCAGAATCAACTGCATCTTGTATTGCTTGTTCTATTTCTTTTCCTTCTGCTGAAAATTCGTTTGGAATTGGAACTGCAATTAGTGTACCAGTCTGAAAGCATAGTTTGTCACGACTGTCTGGAAGAAAAAAATTGACAATAAAAATTCATGTAAAATGCAAAACAAATCACTAAAAGCTGAAACCTAGATATGCCATCATATGTGTGGCCTGTGTGTGTGTTATTTGGAATTTTAACATAACTTTTAAAATAATTCATTCATTTTGCTACGATGTCTGCAGTGTGGTAGTTTATAGTGATGTCTAGCACTGGGACATCATGTCACAGACATGTAGCACGATGTCCCACCCAGTCACATTATCCTGACACCAGGCCTACCAGTCCTAACACTAAACCTCTTAATGCTGAGTGCCAAGGGAGGCAGCTGTTAGTACCATTTTTGTTAAGTCTTTGGTATGACTTGGCCAGGGATAGAACCCAGGACCTCATGCATCTGAGGTGGAAGCTCTAACAACTAGGCCATCAAGGACTATGTTTTTCATTTGAAATTAAAAGCTAAGGATGCATGCTTTTTCAATTCAACCCTTCTTCACTGTGGGTTACTTCCATTGAAAAGGATAATGCCATTGCCACAATGTCATTTTAGATGATCATTTCTCTATAATAGAATTAGTATAAATGTGATGATTTACCTTATGCAAGTACTCAACCAATCAGCCTGCAGTGAGTAATCAATCCTGCTGCAAATACACAACCAATCCTGCTGCAGCAAGTACTCAACCACTCAACAATCATGATGCTGCAGGTACACAATCAATCATGTAGCTGCAAATACTGAACAATACAGACAATAATACCCTTTCTCATCTATAAAGACAAATAGACCCTATTTCAATTCCAAGAATTTAAAACCAATTAGCATCTAATTATTAGCAAAACCACAAATACCAACATCCAGATAAACAGACGAATTCACAACTCCTGATTTTAAGAAAACAAAGGTACGTTTGCTGTTGGATTTTCTTGGTAGTGTGTCTTCTTTTAATGATTCCAGGGTATGGAAAACATCGAGATCTATGCAATCTCAAATCCAATAAAATTCTGTAGCCATAGAACCTTAGTGCCAGGATAAAAATTCAAAAAGTGAGATGCTTAGCACCAAACACCTAGACCTCAGCTAGGCTTGAATAAACTCTCTCTAGTAAGAAAACTATTTCGCACTAAACTTACATCTAGTATATTAAAATTGTGAATCAAACTGATGGAAATCTCTATTTATAATATGTGATAAATAATGTTCTGAACACACTACCAATTAGTTTTGCAGCATCAAGTGTCGACTCAATGTTGTAAGGTGCCATGAAGCCACTTGTTCTGGAGAAAAATGCTGGGAAGTTCTAGTCTAGACCAAATGTAGCTACACAAACTCCCTCAGTCTCCTGAAAATATATTTTGACTTCAGTTTAAAAAGATTTGGTGTGCCTGATATCACTCACATGGCATATAATGGTCTGAAAGGCAAATGTAGTAATAGGGTAGGTGCATGGATAATTTCTGGAAGTTAGGTAGAAATTTGTGGCGTCCGACAGGTTGTTAAATTGTTTTAAATTTACGCAACTTCACAAGGACTAGTGAATGAATTAGCATATGTTGTAAGAGTGAGAAAAAGTTTCATCACAGGAATATATCTATCACACTGGCAATTTGGGAAAAACTAAATTCTATCACACACAACGGTAACATTACCTGATCAGAGGAAATTATTTTTTTGACATGTAACACCTGGTTTTTATGGAAGCCATGTTAAATTGGTCAGTTTCACTTTAAACACAACTTTAATTGAACATGCCCTTAGAAAGATTAAGAGTTAATTTAAGGAAAACTGGCCTAACTGTTGAAGGAGTTGAAAAGTATTTCATATGTTTACTATGGAAGCCTCAAACATGTTGGATATTGTCTGACAGAACATGTTCTAAGAAATATTCCTGTCTAGATTGAACAAAACTCGCACTGATGTTATGATGATGGTAAAATAGATTTTCCACCTGGCTGCTAAACATGTGACACCATTTCTAGGAGTAACCTTGAACACACTTTAACTAAGGCACATCCTAACAAAATATTCCTGCCAAGTTTAATAAAAATTTACTCTGACAGCTGTTATATAATGAGTAGAAATTATAAATAGTGTTTCCATACATTTGTTGTGAAAGTTACACCATTGCTAGATGAACCAAAACCCTGACTGGAAACAAGTTTTTATATAGCATGTCCTAAGAAACACAAAATTTAATCAAAATTAGCTCAGCCATTCAAGATAAGATGAAACAATGTTTTTTCATATGGGAGCCACTTCATTGATATGTTAGCCATCCTAGATACAATGTGGATAATGCATGTCCTATAAAACATTCCTACCAAAGTTTGATTGAAATTCAGCGGTTCTGCAGAAGAAGTCAAAGCTACACAATCATCCAACCTGTTGCCATGGAAACCACATCATTGTTATGGGAGTCACCTCAAATAGAATTTTAATAGGGAATATGCTAACCTGTTGCCATGGAAACCACATCGTTGTTATGGGAGTCACCTCAAATAGAATTTTAATAAGGAATATGCTAAGAACATTCCTAATAAGTCTTATCCAACTGTTCTTCTGGAGAAGCCAGCCTGAACAAAATTTGGGTTGAGCATGTCCTGAAGAAAATTTCAACCAAGTCTGATAAAAATTGGCCCAGTTTTTCAGAAGAAATTGACAATAGAAATGTTGAGGGACAATGGATTACAGACACAGGGTCATACCAAAGACTCACTTGTCACAGCCAGGTAAGCTAAAAAGAGAAGAAAAACTAGTTATTTAATGGGTCACAAACTGCAAATCTACACCCTTTCAATTTTCTATTGCTAATCTGAAATTATCATTTTAGACCCTCTACTATACTATATCCCCTGATAGTAATGCAAAGGACAGCCTCCTGTTATACCTTTCTTGCGCACTTATTTGCCACAGAGACAACTAATGTCACTAAAATGGTGAAATTGCATGAGTGGTTTGGGTAGGAATTGTTTATGGACAGAAACATTAAACTAGGCCTCTGACATGTAAAACATTTTGTACAATTTATCATTAGTGTTAAAACCTTGTTAAACTAAAGATATTTATGGTTATATGTCATCAATGAAATTACTTGGTATTTAAATAAATTACCTAATCAAATCTATGAAAATGACAAACTAGCATATTTTGTCAGTGTCTTTTATTAGTTTTACAGTAATTTTTAAACAGGAAACCTATTTCATGGAGCAGAGGGGGTGAACAAACCAACTTTTTAGGCGTTAGATAGACTTCCTTCTCGTTAATATTTACTAGAAAGGTCTATTTGACAAACTGAGGCTTCTTATTAAATATTTAATAGAGGGGTCGATTCGTCAAACTAAGGCTTCCTTGTAGGTCTATTTGGCAAAAAAAAAGACGCCAACGTCGTTGGAATTCACCCCCTCTGCTGCTTTGGTTAACAATTCTTTACGAGATTCAGTAAACGATTTTAACCGAATATTTTATCAAGTCCGACACGATATCGCGTCCGAGGATCTGCTAAATGTATCGTCACGAATCCATGTTGGATTGACTGAGCGTGACTAAAGAAATTTCTAAATCGATTATGATCCATATCACCGCCGTACCAAGTTTGCCAAATATTTCTAAGAGTATGTGTATCAACTCCGTTGAATACGGCAAGAATATTGCAGTTATCTCTGATTACTTTTGGTATTTGAGTGTACCGTTGAGTGACATATATCACATCAGTGCTTTTACGCCTACCTCTGGAAAATATCTTAGCGGGATTCTTTTGATTGTCTAACATGATATCGTCGTATACGACTAAATTGTTAATATCTCCGTCGATATCGTCAATGCTCGGTGCTTCATCGATATCGGTTATAAACTCAATAATACCCTCGCCGGATTTTTCTACCGCGCTGTCGTTAAAATCTTTTAATACATTATAACATCGCTGATCATCTACACTTGGAGCTATCAAATACAACTTGTCCCATTTCATCCATCTCGTTATCAAATTAAGTAGCAGTTGTGTCTTGCCACTTCCAGATGGTCCGATTGTAATCATTCTAATTGAATTCGGCAACATCGCATGATGTTTGATAGGTTCCCGTCGTCGGGTAGCTGAATAATCAATTACATTCATGTTATTATATATAAAATATGGATCTATATTGTGTGAAATGTAAGGCGCATACTGGCACAGATGACTTGACGATTACAACTAGCAATAACAGATCAGCACTTTCTGGTAAATGCGTACAATGCGGTACAAAAAATATAGACTAGTTTCCCTTGATAAATAAAAGGGATTTATAAAAAAACGAGGAGGTGATATTGCAGTCAAGCTCACTAAACTTCCAGGGACACCATGGGCGAAGTATCCAGGAGAGAAACACCTTCCAGGGTATAGTTACTGTGGACCCGGAACCAGACTCGATATCAGACTCGATGATCATAACCAACCCCGACCGGGTGAATATCCAATAAACGCCATTGATAAGGCGTGTCATGCTCATGATGCTGCTTATAAAAGCAGTAATTTGCAACATAGAAATATCGCAGATGTGAAATTGATTCACGCGTTGAATTCTATCACTGATAAACCCTTCAAAGAAAAATTGGCTTCATGGTTAGTAAAATCGGCAATGAAAGGTAAATTGATGTTAGTTGCTGGTAATTCATAACAACATGGAATCTATTTACTATTCTCCGAAAGGATAGTGGAGGGGTAAAGCAGCAATTGGTAAACTCGCTAGCGCCGCGAAGGTGAAATATACCACTGCAGCTGATTGGTTATCTAAACAGGCGATATGGCAAATTTATCTACCGCCGCCTAAACAAATTAACTACTCGCATTTTGATGTGACCGTTCCTAATGAGGTTCATCAAGCTGATATATTATTTCTGCCGCATGATGGTGGTTACAAATACGCGCTAACCATAGTTGATGTTGCGAGTCGATACAAACAAGCAGAACCGTTAAAAACAAAATCATCAACTGAAGTGGCTTCTGCGTTTGAAAGGATTTATCGAAGGGGTCCTCTGCGCTGGCCAAATCTATTACAAGTTGATCCTGGCAAGGAATTTCAGGGTGTGGTTCTATCAACGATGAAGAATCATAATACCGCGTTACGACGAGGGCATACTGCACTAACATCGCGATCAGGCAATTGTTGAACGATTTAATCGGACGCTTGCCGAGCGGTTATTTTGGATATCAATACGCGAAAGAATTTATTCAACATAAACGATCTCGTGAATGGGTCAAGAGATTATCAGGCGTGATTACTGCACTGAATAACGAGATTACTCGAACAATCAACATGAAACCTAACAACGCCATTAAAAAGAAGTATATACCCGTAAAACCGCAAAAAGATTTTTCAAAACAACCAATTCTTGATAATGTCACTGTTAGGTATTTATACGAACCAGGAGAACTCGAAGGTGGTAAAAAAGGGTGATCCTATTTGGAGTGTCACCGCGCATAAAATATCCGGCATGACACGATCTACGGGTAGACCAGCAATCTATAGACTGGATTCAACTGCTCCTCAGCGAGGATTTACTCGACAACAACTACAAGTGATACCCGAAGATACTCAATTACCACCGCGTGGTCTTAACTAGCATCTCTTAGTCCGTTACATTCAAGACAAGTCAGTACCACATTATCGATGGTATGACCAATACTGCTATTCTTTCTATCTACGGTAAATTGTCGAGGATCTTTATTCGACCAACACCAACGCATTATACAATTGCAACTCGCGCAGTGATTATTCTGTTGTTGTTTCAGTTTAATTATTAATTCAGCATCAATATCAAATTCTGTTATTTTTTTATCCTGTTGTTTATAACCAGATAGTTTTTTTTCTGATTATGTCAACGCTGACAATATCACTTATTGTAGTGTCATTATCATCTCCTGACTCTGTTAGGACAACTCTTCGAAGCTGATTTATTCTTCGTACTCTGGATAACTCGAGATAAACTAAATTCGACCACTCGATGTGATTATCCACTATCCAAACAATTGTATCGGATATAGTTAATCCCTGGGAAGGATGTATCGTCGCTTATATCAACCAGCACAATATCATTTAACACTAAATTCTGCTTTTCTGTCAAGCCTGGAATATCAACTTCATTATTATGTTTCGTGTATCTGAAGGCCTATAACACAACGGCACTGGAAGTGTTCCAAATTTTTCTTTGTGCGTTTCGAATAACTTCATCTGAAGTGTATCCCTGACTATTTTTCTACTTGCGATTATCAAATTGTTTGGTCTCCACGTTTCCCAAAAATCATTAATGGGAGTTTCTGAAATTATTTGACGCGCTTTCTCACATTGAATTATATCAGGTTGTAATCTGATTAGTTTTTTGAACTCGCGTAATTGTTCATCAAGTGCTCTATGATCGGTATTAATTTCTTCATAGTAGTCTACAAAATTCTTTAGCCAATCATGCGGAGATAAACCGACAAATAGTGGTGGTTGGCCGTGATCGCCGCACATGACGACTTTTGTGTTCGCGTTTAATAACCACTCGAGAAACTTTTGTAATACATCTAACGACACCGTGCATATCTCATCCCAAATTATAACTTCAGGAATAAATTTTTTACCCATTTGATCAGGAGTCCATTCATCACCTTTCCATCTAAAAAAAAGCTATGATAAGTGCAAGCATTAACCCTTCGTTGTTTCATCTCTCTGGCAAGTCTGTGGGTTGGTGTTAACACATGTTTGATTTGGAAACGCTAGCGTTTCTACGAAATAATTCAATCGCGCGAGTCGTCTTTCCTGACCCGCCACAACCGTTTAAATAAACTGTTTTATATCTGCATATTGGATCAGATATCGGTGGTGCATTAAATAGTTCTGAACACTGATTGCTTTTCAAGTATTTATCTTCAATAGTAACATCTGCTGATTTGAAATAAGCACACGGTATTTCCCGCTTAATTCTCCATGATCCCCAACTCTCTTCACAATTAGTGAATTCAGCTACTGCGTTGCTGTGTTTCATGTCTATGTAAAATGAACCAGTGGCGACTCTAACTGCGGTGTCAGGAAATCTATTCATCATCGAAAATAAATTGATAGAAGCATAAGCCAGCATAGATGCCCTCAAATGTGTATACTGAAGACTGTGCCTATCGCTGTAAGTAACAACTGTTCCCAATTTGGTTCCATCGGACAAGAAAGCGTCTTTACGATTGACATATATATCCTTAGATGTTACATCCGCGATTATAAAATCGTATTCAACGCTATCCATAATCAGCCGTGAAGAATTTCTTGTATTGTCGTATTTACCACCTTGAGTGAACTTACCAATTATTCTTCTACCGAGATCTTTTGCATCTTTGTTTCCGATTTCAAATAACAGTTTGAACCGATTCATGATGTATACTTCGTCGAGGGACGGGAATTGTTTTCGTTGTTCGCTGATTATACTATCTAGATCAGGTTTTGGTGGTAATCAGACTTCAGTCTGTGCTCGATATGATATAATTGCTTCACTGACAATCAGCGATATCAGCATGCTACAATCGATCATATACCGTAATAGCACTATTGGCATCCAGTGTTTCACAGACATATGTCTACCAATCCAAACATAACAGCACGGATGAAGTCCTTTAGTCAATTCAAATGATACCACACGAGCGAATCCAGTTAAATCAAAATCAGGCAGTGGTTCATTAATTGCAACGCGGGTCATCTCATGGGTGGGATGTCCAAATCGCTTGAAGTATTCAGCGCATTCTCCGTACCCGAGAAAACTCCCTGGGTAACACGCGACTATATCAACCGAAATAATGGTTTCGGGGTTATATTTTGTATTCCATAATCCGCCGTGGTTGTATTCGATGCAGCTTGATTTGATGTCTGATAAAAACTCAGCTCGCGTTGGTTTCCTTGAGTTTCTCTTTCTCGCAAAATGAGCCGCAACCGACGGAACTGTAAAACAATTTGTTAGTAATTGTTCGTCGTCGAAATTCTTCGAGAAACTACCAGCTAGTTTTTTCATCTTGTCTTGGAGGGCTTCGGTACGGTATAATTCTCCATTGGGTCTTACAAACTGATCGAATCCACCCTCGAGGTTTTCAACACTGTGAAGTAACCACACTGACACAGGATCGTTTTTACTCAACTGGTAAATAAAATCGAATAATTTTTTCTCAGAGAATTCTGGAGCGGAAAACTCCCCGGGTATATATTATTTGTTCGTTTTTCGAAGAATTATTGTTACCGCAGGTGTCCACGCGTGTTCGTTATGATCAATAATTTTGATTGGAGCTCCTCTCGATTTATACGGTGAGATGTTATATCGGTTCGTATAATACTTCTCCTGTTATTGTCGTTACCGATTTTGGAAATTTTAGTATTCGTTCTAACTCTGCTACATTTTGAATTGTCGCCCCACGCTGTATCACTGTTAATCTTCATTCATTTATTTTTTTGCGTCTTAGATCTGTCAATTTATTTCCACGCAACACATTTGTGAAGTGTTCTATTATTCGTTCTGCTATACAATTCATTTTTGACGCAGTCAACAATGAAAGTTTCATAGGTTTTAGTTTTTCAATACTCGGTTTATCATTTAACAGATATATCCCATAAACAACTGCTGTTCGTAGTATGGTTTGTCAATTCCAGTCAAAATTCCTGGTTTGGAATCTCGACTCACAACGACGGTTCTTTAATCCTTCAAGATGAATTCAAATGTATCTCTGATAATCCAATTTCCAGTGTCTGAACGGATAATGACTTTCACCCAAAAAAAATACTTTTTTCGCCCAAGATATGAGATTATCTTGGCTGCGTTTTCGTCATTCATGGTAGCATCAACACTACCATGAATTCGAAATGTTGACCAACAGTGAGATGATCCATCGCGCTTGAATTCTTTAAAACAGTCACTGATTTTACTTATCATAGTTTTATCACCTATTAGACTCTTTGGTTTATCAGAGACTCTATCGAGATTAAATTTTGTTTTTTTCCAGGGCTTAATTTTTGATAATCTCTCGAACTCCTTAATGCTATAATTAAGACAAGTATTTAAATAGAGAATATATATATGATGAATCATTGCAAATGGCTTATAATTGGATCAGTAACCCGGTAACAAATCATGAAGAAAGAAGTTCTGTGGGTATCATATTCAAAGTGTCCGTGGGGGAGAGTTATGGGCCTTTACCGTGCTTACAATGTGGGGTAGGGGTGAGGGGAATATCACAATTATGTCTCGGTTGTGGTGGTAAGAGATACAGAGAGTTGAAGCGTTATTATGATAAACGAACTAAGAATTCCATCAATGACTCTGACCCTGTCAGCGGCAGTGACAAGGTCATTAGAACACCTCAAGACTATATTGGAAGATTCTCAAGTATGATTCAACCAAATAATGAATAAAACAAACAATAGTATAGTATATAATGGACCAAACTACGAAGCGTCCCGTGATGGTACTGTCAGACACTGCAGATCAAAGAAGCCAGTAGGGTGGGACAATGGTATGGGGTATTTGATATTCAGTGCTGGAGGGAAAACCAATCTTAATCATAGAATCATATACGAGTGTTTCCATCGATTAATCGAAGATGGTCTTGTTATCGATCACATGGATTCTAATCCAAGGAAAAATTCTTTGAATAATCTACAAGCTATTTCTCAAAATGAGAATTCCAAACTAGGTAGGACTGTCACTTATGAATCAATTGTGAGGAGACCTGTAAACTCATTTAATACAGTAACTAACGAAGAAATGGTATTCCAGTCAATGAATGAAGCTGGTAGATATTTCGATATTTGTAGATCCTCAATACGATATGTTGCAGAAGGGGTATATCGGTCAGCGATTTCCAGAAGAAATGGACAAAAATATCAATTTATTTATGTATAAAATTTATTTAGTACGATTTCACAAACAGACTAATTTGTAAAACCTCGCCGCGTAAATCAATCAGATTATTAGATTGGTCAGTGAGTCTGAAATTAATTCTCGTTAGCGAGTCATTATGACATCGCATATAGACTGGATTAGTTGAATCCTCAATGATTAGAAATCCTGGAGGAGCTGTTGGTGCAAATGAATACAAAATATATCCCTGCTGAGCTTGATTTGATCGCTCGAGATTTATTTCATAGCTTCCTTCGATAACATCACATACTAAATTCAATGCTATCACCGAGATTATATTCACATTTTGAGGAGCGATATGCCTACCACCGCCGTCTGGGTCATTATTATGTTTGAGGATTGTTGAGGATTGTTGTTTGTTGTTTCCATTTGTTGAGTATCAAAGAAAAGTTTTCTTGAATAAGATCATTAACAGATTGTTTTAGTTCATTTGCGTTATACCCAGGAAACTTGAAATCGGGTAAATCAGCTTCTGTTATATTGTGGCTGGTTAGGAATTTTTCTTTGTCCCCATTGCTGTCATCAATTGTTGCTTGAATTATTCGTTTGTTGATTTATTCCATGTCCGATGCAAGTTGATTTAATATCTCAACATATTTTATGATCTCATCACGTGGCTTTGTAATATCAGAGAGATGCTCCTGAAAAACTCCGTCGTAGTTGTTCTAGTTGTGTTTTATGTAATCGATTAATCTCACTATAGTAATCAATGATATATTTTAGCGTAAATGCAATGGTAACGAATGAATCAAGGGTTTCCTCGAAAACAAAATCCCATTGTATGGTATTGTTATCGGTAAAGATAAATCGATTACTTTTGCATTTTTTATGCTATACAAATCATCTCGATATGATGGGTTGATTTCATGATATGATTGTACACCCGTGATATAATAAGATTTTTGTGGTTCGGGTATTTGATAAGCTGTCTGAGGTGGGATTTCAGGATATCCCAGTATAGTTCTTATAGAAATCTGATAAATATCTACGAAATAACTTGGTGAGTTTATCTCGATGGCAGATGATAACGTCGGCTCGTGAACCGTTATAGCGATTTTTGATTCTTCTGTTCCAGTAATTGATTTTATTCTACGCTGAAATTCAGCATTGATTTGTTCGATTTCGTATGACCCAGATGGTATCGAAACAACGTTCCAGTCTGGAGTTCCATCTGGTTTATTCTTATTTGCAAACACCAAGGAATTATTCGGTTGTTGACCTCCAAATGCTACCGACCTAATATTAGGCCAACTATGGTACACTCGTAGTTTTGCTAGCGCTATTTCTTTCAGCGGAATCGGAATCGTGAAATTCACACTGAATTCAGGATTGGTTGAGGTTATTGATATCATGCTGGTCTTCATCGGTGTGGTATTTTTGTTGAATCGGTTCTGTATTTTTTACTATTCGTTGAAGTAGTTCCTGTGGTGTTGTCATCGTTATTATATTCATGTTGTATTTCTAATTTTGACATCGCGGATTCATAAATACTTACCATCGCTGAGAACTCACTATCTGATATTAATGTATCATCGAGCGACGACGATATCATCGAGGATAATTGCGAATACGCAGTTGATACAACATTAAATTTAATTAAGTAATCTTGCAGTTTACGCTGGCTGCATGATATTTTTTTGTTACTATCGAAATTATTCCCGCAATTGTTGTCGCCGTGGATATACAAATTGGAAGAACTATCGGGGCAATCATTGTCACCGAGGAGAGTATAATTCCAGCTCCGGTGATTACACCACTCACCGAGTACACGGTAACATCAATTGCGGTGATTCTTCGTCGGTATTTCTTTATTTTTATCTGGTACCCCTCGGAGAGGGTTCTGAGTCTAGTTTGAAATTCTCTGACTTGATCATAGCGATATTGTTGTGACGTTATCATTTTATTCTCAAATCGTTTATGATTTCAATTGAAACCGCTAGCGGTTTAATTGTTTAATCAAATCCGCTACGATTTCCACATACCATGTTACTGAAACCCTAGCCAAATTAGTATCAGTGGATGCTATCGTGAACTGTTCGGTTGTATCCTTGTCGATGATCGTCGATATCGTATTGTGGACCCCAGATGAACTAGACGCTGATATATTAAATTGAGTCGGTGTCACTATTGTTAATCGATAAATAACCTTGACGGTTGCATTAATATCTAATTTGTTTGTAGGTGTCCACTCAAATGATCCGTATTGAATCGTGTATACTACGTTGTTGGTTTTCTCATGAGGGATTTTTGTTTTTTCAATCATTGTTATCATCCTCGTTGCATCACCTTTGATTGCTTCGATGAAAGTTTTCATCTCATCCATGAATTTTTTAATATACGGGAGTTTTATATCAAGTTTATCGAATTTGGTTGCAAAAAATTTATCAATGATATTTTTAGGAAAAGTTGAAAACTGCTTTACATGTTCTTCATATTTGGATTGAAGTGTTGCTAGTTCCAACATAGAAGTTTTTATCGCTATAAGATTTGATGTGGTCACTGGAGGATTACCAAGAAAATCTAATAACGGCTTGTCAGTATTGTTAATTCGTTACAAGATAGTTGAAACAAGTATGCCCGGTTTGAGTTTACCCTGATAGGAAAATAACGCGATAGTGCCTTCGGTTGCGTCTCGTTATTTAACTAAAATAGCATCCAGGGAAACATTACTAGGTTTCAATTTACCCTGACGATCTTAAAATACAACTATTTCATTGGGATCAACACTTGCTAAGTTCAACATCTCAGCTATTTCATCTTCGATTATTTTTTTTATATCACCGGTTGTAGTGCCATCGGCGGAGGGTTTCTTCGATGGTAATAGAGGTCTTCCCCAAATATCAATCATTGTTATTGTAAAACTCTTTCTCTCTCTAAAAAGAGATTGCTGGTGTATTCATTTACTACAACTAGTGATGGTTTCCAGATGTTGAAATAGCGTCAAGGACATTCAATACTTCACTGCCACATATTGGTGGATCATTCATTTGTTGTGTTGGTAGCGTAGAATACCAACGAGGAGTTTTTAAGCGGTTTAGGCGGTGCTAATCCATATGAATCAAAATATACGATTGCACGTGAATCAATCGCGTATGCAACCCAGTGGGTTCCGGGTCCGGTGCTGTTATCGAGATTAATGATACCGGTTTCAACGCTGTTTGGTTGTGCCAGTAACTGATCTTTCATAAAGACACCCCTGAAGTTTTTTATTGCTAGTTTTTTAGCAGCGTCGAGTAGATCAAAATTGGACATGGGAACCATAGGTTCCTCAATCGAAGATTTCTGGGTTAATAAGCCGGTCCTAGTTTTAGACCCTTTCCGCTGTACCATGAATACGGGGTTCCTGGTAGTCTTAGACCCTTTCCCTTCTTTTTTTTATATCCTCGCCCAGTTGCTTTCTTTAGTGCCATTCCTGTGTTATCCTGTAACGCCATAAATATATGACGTGGGGCTGAAACGCCTTGTTGTGATGCTAGGTTCCATGTAAATGTACCATTAACAGCTGATTGCTTAACAGCTGTAGTCGTTGTTAGCCAACTTATCAGTGATTTTCCTCCTTGGTCCATAAATGATAGTAATCGTTTTTCTGCGGTGATTGATGGAGTCAACACTGGCATCCACAGTGATAGTTTTATTAAATTCACTTTACCCGGATCAGCATTTGGATGTACTGGATCTGCTGGAATCCTCCAAATTGCATCATCGTCAGTACCCTTTGCGCCATAAATAACTTTTCGAACATTTCTGCAGAATCCAAATATATGATGCAGTGGAATCGCGCATGAGAATGATCTACGCGCTCCTTCCAACATTGACAAACGTGCTGCAGCTCCTAGGTTGTAATCGGGCTCATGGTTTATAATCATATTCTCGATGTCAGCAACATCAGCAGGAGGAGTAGCACGATCCTTTGGTTGTCTGAAAATAAATGGATTTTTTCTAGCTTTATCCCTACCATCCTTTGCAAACATCATAGAAGAGCCTGCCGATCTTGTATAATCATCGGAATATCTTGCTAACCCGATTATTGTTGTGGCCACATCAACATCACCATCTATCGACTCAATCTCTTTTCCATCGATGAGATATTTTGCACTCTCGAATAGCGCCATGATACCATTATTGACAAACCCGACTTGAGTATCAGCTGGATATGGTGCTAGTACAGCAGGAGTAACAGCAGTTGTTACAATTTCTCCTTCTACTTCAATAAACGCTTCAGCGGGTAGAAAATATTTACTGGTATCATGAACTTGAAGTTCAATTCTTGTTCGACTATTTGATTGTATTGCGTGATAGGCATAGTATTGATAATCGCGTACAGAATCATCCTTGCGCACTGGGGCGTCCATATCAAACGCTGGATCAGGTGCCCTTTTGAACATTTTATTATTATACTCGTTAGTCTAAATCATCGTCGTCGTCGACCCCGCCGTGGTTTTAAGCCACTTCCCGCTATTATATTTGCGATGTTGCTTTGGTCGCTGGTGTATGACGGAGTCATCAGCGACGCTAGTTTCTGATCTACTGCGTTATTTATTATTTTACTAACCCCCGCTGGCATTTCCACTGTAGATGGCAGTGGTCCCGGTATTTTTCGCCGAAATTGTCGCGCTGTGTCTGCTAATGCATTTGTGATTTTGTCTTTAACAAAAAGAGGAACAAGGTTTTAGTGAATAGGTGTCACTAATGTGATTTGTGGTTCTCGAGTTTGTGTTTGGCAAGGTTGTGACCTTTGATTTGGCACAAATTTATATTGTTGTTGTGGGGAAAAGCATACTCGTGCAAAATGACCTGTTTTGTGACACAAGTAACACTTTTTATCGAGTGCAGGACATAATCTTCCGTGTGACTGAGAAAAAAAAATACCACATCTGAGACAGAATGGCTTATGACTATGTAATTGTGGCTTGTAGCGCGCATCACGAGGAGGTAACTGATATGTATTGTTATCGCTAGATTTATGTACTGAACTGGAGGAATAGTTTGGAAATTTGGCTGTCTGATAAGACGATGTATAATGATGAGAATTAGTGCAATGCAACCGAAATGGTTTATTTTTGGCACGTACAAAGGATTGAGATAATACATGTACATTGTTTTCTGTGTTCTGTTCTGAGCTGACTGCTTTAATTTCATCTTTAAGTTGTTTAAGTTCCTCTTAATTTGTGTTAAGTGTTGACCAATCATCATTCTCAGTTGTGACAAGAGATTTCTCTGCTAGATTTGCGGCTTGTCGTAAATCATCCATATTTGTTGGGTTTTTATTCATTATGATTTGTTTAATAGCTGGTTTTAAACCTTGTAATGCAACTGCTAACAATATTTGATCTGAGATAGTTTGGTTATTTGCAATTTGTAAGAGACGATTTAAATAGTCCAAAACTGTTTCAGACGATTCTTGTCGAGTTTGTAAAATTGATAAATCTAAAATGATATCGTCAGTGTGAAACCTAGATGTGAAGGCAGTTACTAGACTTGACCAGTTATTCCTAACGTTATCAGGTAGTGATTCAAACCATACTTTAGCATGTTGTTGGAGGTGAAAAGGAAAAACATTCAAAGTTTTAGCTTCTGATAAATCATAAAAATTAGCCCATTGTAAAAAATGATTTAGCCATTTAACAGGATTTTGTGACTGATCACCTTTAAAAATATCTAATGTGATTAGAGACATACCTGTACTTGAGAATCTGGTGTTTCTAGAGAAAAACTGCACTCCTAGGAATAATGTCAATAGTATTGAGTCACATTAACTGAATTAAACGGCTGAACTCAGAATGTTCTGTGCGCTGATAGTAAATGTATATACACAGTTAATTTGCCGTGTAAAAGTACTTTTTAGGAATCTTTGAGCTGTCGGAGGTCACTGAAGTGCTGCTGCTGACGTGTTTTTGTGGGATGAGTTGGTAGTCGTCTGCGTAAGAACTGGATTTGGTTTTCAATCGTTGTCTACGTAGGATCAAGAAACCATAGTCGAATGGAGTGTGAGTCACTGGAACTGGATAGGGCGTAGATACTGGCATATACATTACTAGGAAGTTGTGAAGGCATTCCTGCAAGAGCAATGTAGTATGTAGGTAGAATCACGGATCAGACACGTGAATAGAATAGTTGTGTGTCTGTTCCAGGCAAGAAACTGCAAACATTGGCGGTATGAAGTCTGACGATCGTAAATGTGTTGGTGCCAATCTCTCCCATCGATCGTAATTATAGGTGTGGCATCTTTATTTAAGATACTCGTTCCCTAATGTCGTTTTATCCTTAGTCTCTTCTCCATTAAATTTATGAAAACACTCCTTCAAAAGAAATAATCACTCATAACGGTGTAGATACGGCTACATCTTGGGGACATTGGCTTTGCGAGAGGGTCCAGAGATCTGTAATATTCTCCATCCACTTGTTATGACAATAAAAGTTGGTAACATAACAAGGGAGAGAGAGAAAGAAGAAGGAAGAGAAGGGCTCTCTTAAAAGCGTGCCGCCATGATGATAAGACAGCTACACTACATCTGAAATGAAAAGACAAAATTCTATTATCCTCGTCGATACGGAACTAACTTTATTTAATTAATCAACACACATATATTGACTACATTGTAGAAACACATCTAAAAAATTTATAATAAAAATTCATGTAATACATATTATATTTTCCTTTTTCAAGCTTTCCAACTTCATTTATTCGTATAACTTCTGCATTTTAGAATATTATACAAATAGTTAATTCTCGATCAATTTCAAGATAGCCAAAAGTATAAAATATAATAAGTGTAATTAATGCAACAATTAATTTAAGGAAATGCATTTTACTAATTTTAAAATAGAATATTGATTTAGAATATATTGCTAGATAATATTCTTTCTTACTTAAAGAATACTTTATTTCTATCATTAAATCAAAACATGAAGTTGGTAGCGAATTCAACCTTTACAATAAAAATTACATAAATATAATTAAATATGAATCCTTTAGAACATTTAAACATTCCGTTACAATATATTATAAATAAAAGTATTAAGTGAACAATGTTACTATTAAAATCTCAACATTAAAAGTACTTATTCCTAAAGAAGTTACGACATATACAATTGTTTTACTTGAAATGAAAAGACAAAAGTCTATTTTCCTCGTCGATACGGCACTGATCTGACCCTTTATTGCGTGGTCTATTTATACGCATCTTGTGTCAGGGTTCACGTATCGGAGAGAAAATATGTCCGCTCTCCTCAGGTAAGAATCAGTTTCTCCCGGTCAAAACTGGTTTATTTGACGTCATCTGACATAAGGTAAAACTCAAATCTATATTCGTTTGGCATTAGTTAGGTCCAAATATGATAATTCCTTAGTATTCTAAACCAGCAACATGTTTAAACATACTAAGCCAGCAGCGATGTCTGTCCATCATTAGATAAGAACCATTTTGTAGCGACGACTGTCCATCATTAGATAAGAACCATTCTGTATTTACGTCAGCACGGAAGTTTGTTCCACTTTTTATTAACCGAATTAGACTTTTGCCAATGCTTGGGTTTACAGAATATATGTTTCACTGATAAGACTTTGGAGCTGACTGACTCTAAGATTTTTGCTTTATAATTTAATTCCACACAATAATGTACATTCGTAATAGCTAGTGATTTACTTTGCCAACTTTGCACATCAACTATTTTCCTTCAATTAATATATAGTTGTGCTTTGGAAATAAATGAAATTAATCTTAACACACTTTAGAACTTACTTAATATAAATGAATAAAACATTACTTTAATACAATTTAAAGAAAATAGTAATCTTATTAATTTTACTAAAAAATCAATTTCCTAATACATGGTCTTTCAGACAGCTTCTTTCAAATTACCATCTCCTCCCCTTATATATATTAACGTCATTGCTCTTATCTATGTCAACACTTATACGTATTTGGGTCATATTTGGGAATCCAATCGGTCGGATAATAAAGATATGATGAGACATTACCGATCTCTGTGTACTCGAACAAACATGCTTCCGCGTAAATTCAAGAATTGTTCATTGCATATCAAAATTAGATTATTCAAATCTTATTGCTGCACCATGTATTGAGCTCCTCTGTGGACAAACTTTAGTGAATGTACGAAAAGAAAACTAGTTATTGGTCATCATTATAGTTTTCGTTTTCTATTAGGTCTTCCAAGGTGGAACAGTGCCTTCAACATGTTTGTTAACTATAATGTATTCAGTTTTGATGAAATGATGAGAAAGTATGTATTCTCAATGTTGACAAGAATATCTAATAGTAAGAACTGTATTTTGAAATCTCTTTGGAACTATGACATTCACGTAAATTCTCATATTATTAGTAGATGGAACAGATTACTCTTTAAATGTGTCATTTAATTTTTATTATTAATAATGCATGACACAGTTAATAGTTCTAGATGTTGCTATATATATATATATATATATATATATATATATATATATATATATATATATATATATATATATATATATATATATATATATATATATATATATATATTTATATGTATATATATATATATGTATGTATGTATGTATGTATGTATGTATGTATGTATGTATGTATGTATGTATGTATGTATGTATGTATGTATGTATGTATGTATGTATGTATGTATGTATGTATGTATGTATGTATGTATTGGTTTATTTTAAATGTGTGAATGTTAGTATAGAGTGATTGGATCAATTATATGTTGAGAGCGTGTGAGAATCATTGTATATTTACGAGACACATTTTTCTTTACTAATTAAGTTAATTCATTTTTATCGTTCATACATTGTGTTTGAGTTATTCATTTAATCCAAAACCCACTCTGTTTCAATTCTGCGACAGTGTGTGCGAGATTCTTGTGTGAATCTGTATAGGGTGCGTGAGAGAGTTTCTTTAGTGAATGTGTGTAGGGTGAGCACGAGAGTTTCTTTTGTGAACGTGTCTCGGGCGTGTGCGAGAGTTTCTTTTGTGAATGTTTGTTGGGTGTGGGCGAGAGTTTTTTGTGTGAATAAGTGTAGTGCGTGTGCGAGTTTCATTTGTTTATGTGTGTATGCAGTGTGCGAGGTCTTTTTTGCGAATGTGTGTAGGGCGTGTACGAGAGTGCCTTTTGTAAATATTTGTAGGGCGTTGCGAGAGTTTCTTTTGTTAATGTGTGTAGGGTGTGAGCGAGAGTTTCCTTTGTGAAGATGTGTGTAGGGCGTGTGTGAGAGTTCCTTTTGTGAATGTGCGTAGAGCGTTTGCAATAGTACCTTATATGAATGTGTGTAGGCGTCTGAGAAAGTTTTTTTGTGAATGGGTGTAGGGCGTGTGCAAGAGCTACTTTTGTGAATATGTGTAGGGCGTGTACGAGTGTTTTTTTTGTGAACATGTGTAAGGCGTGTGCGAGATTTTTCTTGCGAATGTGTGTAGGGTGTGAGTAGGGCGTGTGCGAGTGTCTTTTGTTAATGTTTGTTGGATATGTGCGAGAGTTCCTTATGTGTATGATTGTAAGGCGTTTGCGAGATTTTCTTTCGTGAAAGTATGTAAGTTGTGTACGAGAGTATATTTTGTATATGTGTGATGGGCGTGTGCGAGTTTCTATTGTGAATGATTGTAAGGCGTGTGCGAGAGTTTATTTCGTGATTGGGTGTAGGGTGTGTACGAAGGTTTCCTATGTGAATGTGTGTAGAGCGTGTGCGAGAGTTTCTTTAGTGTGTATATGGCGTGTGCGATTGTTCCTTTTGTACATTTGTGTAGCATGTGTGTTTTGCGCATGTGTGAAGGGCGTGTGCGACACTTCTTTTTCTAAATGTGTGTAGGGCGTGTGCGAGTTATTCTTTAGTGTGAAGGGTGTTTGCGAGAGTTTCCTTTGTGAATATGCATAGGGCGTGTGCGAGAGTTTCTTTTGTGAATGCGTGTATGGCGTGTGCGAGATTTTCTTTTCTGATTGTGTGTAGGGCGTGTGGGATAGTTCCTTTGTGAATGTGGGGCTTTTTTTTGTTGTGAAGTTTACGTTTGTCAATATGTGTCGGGCGTGTGGAAAACGTCCTTTTGTAAACGTGTGTAGGACGTGTGTCATAGTTGCTTATGTGAATGTATGTAGGGATTTTGCGAGCGTTGCTTTTGTGAATGTGTAACAGGCACATGTGACAATTCCTTTTGTGAATGAAGGTGTGTTGGGGTTGCTTTTGTGAATGTGTAACGGGCACGTGTGACAGTTCCTTTTGTGAATGAATGTGTGTAGGGTTTGCTTTTGTGAATGTATAACGGGCGTGTGCGAAAGTTTCTTTTGTGAGTGTGTGTAGGGTGTCTGTGAGAGTTCCCTATGTGAATGTGTGTAGGGCGTGTGCGAGAGTTCCTTATGTAAACATGTGTAGGCGTGTGTAAGAATTACTTTTGTGAATGTGTCTAGGGCGTGTGTAAGAATTACTTTTGTGAATGTGTAACGGGCGTGTGTAATAATTACTTTTGTGAATGTGTCTAGGGCGTGCGAGAGAGTTCCTTATGTGAATGTGTATAGGCGTGTGCGAAATTTTCTTTTGTGAATGAGTGTAGGGCGTGTGCAAAATTTTCTTTTGCGAATGTGTAGGGCGTCTGCGAGAGTTCCTAATGTGAATGTGTATAGGAGTGTAAAAGTTACATTTCTTAATGTGTGTAGTGTGTGTGCGAGACTTCCTTTTGTTAATGTGTGTAGGCCGAGTGCTAGACTTCCTTTTGTTCATGTGTGTAGGGCGAGTGCGAGACTTCCTTTTGTTAATGAGTGTAGGGCGTGTTGTGACGTATATTTGATATAAGTTATTTATATTTGTATTGTTTGTTTGTCAGATTCAAGTTTGACATTTTGAGTTTGAGATTAATTCATTGGGAGATGACCTGTACTTTACAAAATAAACACCAGGTGTTGACCTCATTTCTGACCTGGATTCAGAGTTGTAAACAAGCTTTTAAAATAATTGGTTGATTCCAAGGACATTGTGGAACTTTGTTATAAACATCTTTCTATTTTTAGTTGGGTCGTACGTGATTTTTTGAACGTAAATTTGTTCTAAAAGATTCTAGAAGATCAAGTGACCCCTTTCTTGTTTACGTAAAAACAGGTATATAAATTATGTTTTGGAGCGAACTATTTAGTAGAACTTGGGTTGTTAGAATATTAAGTTGTGTCGTTTTAAGTTCTTGTAAATTACCTAGTTATGGAAATTATTTCAATTCGTTTGGATCAAGAGGAATTATTTTGTTATTTATCTGGAAACGAATTGTGCTCATAGAATTTTATTACCAAGAACTGACTTCATCACGTGAAATCGTCTTCCATCTTGGATACTTTGCTGGGATTCGAACTAGGAATTATTTAGACATTTTATTACCAGGACTTTTGCAATTTCTCTAGTGAATTATATTTTGAATTATTTTTAGATTAATTTTGGAATTGATTCTTTTTTCTTTTCTAAAAAATATTTGTGCTCAATAAATTGTTTATTAAGTTTTTACAAGCTTGTTATTTTAACTCTTTTTATGTTACTGTTTATTCGAGCCTAAGCAGGTAACAGTGTGCTAGACTTCCTTTTGTTTATGCGTGTAGGGGATGTGCGAGACTTCCTTTTGTTGATGTGTGTAGGGCGTGTGCTAGACTTACTTTCGTGAATCTGTGTAGTGTGTGTGCGAGAGTTCCTAATGTGAATGTGTATAGGAGTGTAAGAGTTACATTTCTTAATGTGTGTTGGGCGTGTGCGAGACTTCTTTTTGTTAATGTGTGTAGGACGTGTGCTTAACTTCCTTTTGTTGATGTGTGTAGGGCGTGTGCGAGACTTCCTTTTGTGAATGTGCGTAGGACATTAGAGAGAGTTTATTTTGTTTACGAGTGTAGGGCATCTGCAAAAGTTTCTTTTGTGAATGTGTGTAGGGCGTGTGCGAGTTTCTTTTGTGAATGTGTGTAGGGCGTGTGCGAGTTTCGTTTGTGAATGTGTGTAGGGCGTGTGCGAGTTTCGTTTGTGAATGTGTGTAGGGCGTGTGCGAGAGTTTCGTTTGTGAATGTGTGTTGGGCGTGTGTGCGAGTTTCTTTGCGAATGTGTGTGGGATGGGTACGACAGTTTCTTTTCAGAATGTGTGCGCGAGTTTCTTTTTTTTTTTGAATGAGTACAGACAGTGAGTATTTTTGTTAATGTGTGTGGGGGTGTGCGAGTTACTTTTGTGAATGTGTGCGAGTTTATTTTTTGAATGTGTGTAGGTTGTGTGCAAGACTTTCGTTTGTGAATGTGTGTAGGTCGTGTGCGAGACTTTCGTTTGTGAATGTGTTTAGGTCGTGTGCGAGACTTTCGTTTGTGAATGCATGTAGGGTGTGTGCGAGAATTACTTTTATGAATGTGTGTAAGGTGTCTGCAAGAATTTCTACTGTGAATGTGTGCAGGGCATTTGTGACTTTCTTTTGTGAATGTGTATATGGCTTGTCCGAGAGTTTCATTAGTGAATGTGTGTAGGGCGTGTGCGAGAGATTCTTTTGTGAATCTGTATAGGGTGCGAGAGTTTCTTTTGTGAATGTGTGTAGGGTGTGCGCGACGAGTTTCTTCTGTGAATGTGTTTTAAGTGTTTGCAAGAGTTTCTTCTCTGAAAGTGTGTATGGTGTTTGCGAGTTTCTTTTGTAGAAGTTTGTATGGTCTGTGCGAGTTTCCACTCTCAACGCTGATCGCTTAAAAAGTTGCTGTCAACTATCTCAGCAAGGCAGACCCTTGTCTCTGATTGGCTGATAGCCGAAACAACTTAGTGTGCATGTCCACTGAAACTGACCTTGAACTGACCCACACAACGGGCTTCAACTGGAATCCATAACTTGTGTAAACATCATTACTTCAAACATCTACATACATACATACATACATACATACATACATACATACATACATACATACATACAACAGATTATTCATAACCGTTTCATATCAGTCTTTGGGAATCCATAATCAGAGTTTCATTTGTGTTCCGATATAATTCAAGAAGAATTATTACAGCATTCATTGGAATTACGAAAGTGCTTAGTAACTTGATAAACACAATATTTGAGATTATTGAGATATGATTTATAGACATTCTGGACAACATAATTGTAATACATCAGGACAGTCAAGATTATTGCAATTAATTTGGAGCATTGTATACTTTTAGACTCTTGATAGGATATTTAACATTGTATACTTTTAGACTCGTGATAGGATATTTAACATTGTATACTTTTAGACTCTTCATAGGATATTTAACATTGTATACTTTTAGACTCTTCATAGGATATTTAACATTGTATACTTTTAGACTCTTGATAGGATATTTAACATTGTATACTTTTAGACTCTTGACAGGATATTTAACATTGTATACTTTTAGACTCTTGATAGGATATTTAAGATTATTTTGGGATTTTATACACTTTAGGTATTTCTTACATTTTCACAATTGATTTTACTTAACTTAGTTTCACTTTCTTTCTTTTATTAACTTGAAGACCTATAGTCATAACTGGCTAGATCCTTGGGAGTTCATAGGACAGGACATGGTTTATTCTTCTATGAAAAATAGCCAGGCTTTGTTGATTTTGATGGCTAAAATTAATGTGTCATAAGTTAATCAATATAACTGGGTGCACAGATGTTTAATGTTATATATGTTCTCTTTATTCATTATATTGAAATTTATTTTGGCCAATACCGTAACTTTGGCGTACAAACAACAGAAACAATGAAATTGTCATAATGGTCACAAATGCTTGGAATAGCATTGTATCTGTTCACCAACGATGGTCTGTTCATGAAGAAAAGGTCCAGGGTACTCTGGTTAGAAAATGTATGATTTTTGTAAGGCCTATCTTACTTTCTAGGTGGAGGAAGGGTCAGTTTTATCTTCTTGATAGATATTGTAGTCACTATTTGGATGGGAGAACTTCACTGTTTCTGATAAAATGGTAATGCCAGGTTCCACGACCATGAGCTATTTAAGGAAAGGCTTTATCCAAAATGTTTTTTCTTTCTTGCAATCATATCAATCTGAATGGCAATTTGTCCATAGTTGTGTGCTATAACACACTAGGATGGTTGAATGGTTTTAATGGAGTGAGTAGAATTGACAGAAGTGATGTTAAAATTACTAGAAGTCCATGTTGTACAGTTTGAACTACAAGTAATGCCACTCTATTTTGATGAATTATTCATATTCACTGACTTAACACTAGCAATGCAGTCTTAAAAGTGTGAGATAAGTTCAGCTGATTCTAAAATACTGTCTCCAGAAAGGTCAGTGGAACTATCTGGGAACCCACACATTA
Source organism: Unio pictorum (assembly GCA_030141615.1). Classification (NCBI taxonomy): domain Eukaryota; kingdom Metazoa; phylum Mollusca; class Bivalvia; order Unionida; family Unionidae; genus Unio; species Unio pictorum. The sequence goes on along the minus strand of JARLTB010000028.1, from coordinate 4,479,824 downwards.
AGCAAGTGAAGGCAATGCAAAGACTTGTGGATTGAATATACTTGTTCAACTTTCATATCTATGCAAAAAGAATACAGCCATGCATCATATTCACTGCAACAGATTCCATTCCAACTCAAGTATCAACTTTGTGTCAAAACCCACAAAGAAACTTGGTGATTCTGGATACTGACTTCATTCTGAATCTAGTGACAGCAAAGATAGCTTAAAAACAGAATACATGACCTTATGCAAGATGATAGATCTCTCTGCCTACCAATTCACATGCCTTGATGCCTTACTAACCTATGACGAATGTATAGTATTGGCAAAAACATACGTTTCAGCTTGAGTGATATGTTCGTCAGATGGAATATTGATCAATGAAGTATGTTAATGTAAACTAAATAAACATATCGGATGATAATTATCTCAAACCAATGTTTTTGTATTTCTTTATTTTTATGGGTTTTTTTGTATCTCTACTTCTCCTTCAGCCCCATGAGATTGTAAAGAGTCACTAAATGTCTGAAAGATCAAGGCATAAATCATTACTTTGGGGACAAGCCAACAGTAAGTGTAAATTTAAAATAATGCAATCTGGGGCTCAATGCTTCTTATACAACAAAAATAACATACAACAAAGTCCGAAAGTTGTGGGAGTCGAGGTGGCATGGGTGTCTCCATGCATTTTCTAGAAATGTTTATTTTTACACATACTTTTCAATTTCATTTTTTTTTTCTTGAAGTCATCTACAGGACATGCTTTTTCCTACATACTTTTGTGCTAAAAAAACAAGCTGTAATTGCCATCAATGGTTTCCATATTCAGTTGATCTTGCACACAATCACAAAAAGGTCTTTATCCATCGAACAAATCTGATTCCACTATTTAGACAAATTGAACATTTGCAGTCAGAATTACAAGGCTCTCACTGCCTTCTTTTCACCCGTATTGATCAAGACATCAACAAATGATTGCAAAAAATGTAAATACTTATCAAAATCAATTCTTTATTGCCACAAGCAGCTTGTTGGAGGAAAATGACAGATGTTAAGCAATGCTTGGAGGTGTGTTTAATTAACACTCCTTGATTGATTAACTGATCCGCATGATTAACAAGTGGTGATAGGTCAATTTCTTGACTTGTGATAGTAGATTTATACATTGCAGAGATCTGGTTTCATGACAGTACTTTGCAAAATTTTATGATCATTCCTAGTTTTACATTACAATTGAGGGCCCCCGAGTGGTCTAAAGCGCTTTCCGTTATGGATCACTGTTTTCTCACCTCTGTCTGCGTTGGTTCAAGTCTTGGAATCGGCCAATGTGGGTATGTGAGAAAGCTTGCCAGTAGCTTCTCATGGGTCAGTGGTTCTTTCCGGGGGTTTTCCAGGGTTCTTCCTCAATCATTAATACTGGACGCCATGTATAGCCTATCCTGTGCTGAAATATGGTGTTAAACCCTACAACAACAACAGCAACAATATTACAAGTGCTGTTACAGACTGCTTACATTATGTATCTGGGCTAAAGGTTAACAATTAAGCACTGTGAACAAAATAAGAGTCACAAGAAGCATGTTTGTAATTAGCAGCAACATAATGCAGATCATATTTAAAGATAAAGGCGTGAGAATTTTATGATTCATCAGGAAGCATGTTTGAATACTTCCCCGATACTCAAGTATGAAAAGTTCTTGTTGTATCTATTAATGAAATGTATTTCAAAAGTCGATGTCTTTGCTAATGGTTCTGAAAATGTCTTAACTGAATCTAAAAAATTCTGCAATACTTCGAAGATTTAGAAAATCTTCATGTCCAATGAAAGGGCAGTGTTTAACTTTTTGCATTCACACTCACTCATTCTGATCCGAAATTTTAGCATACACTCAAATTTGAGTCCCCGTACAAATAAATTACAGTTGTAGTGATCTACCTATCTTTCTATGCAGGCTTTGTTGGATTATGTACAAATGATGAGATAAATAGCATCTGAAGAATTTCCTGTTGGTTCATTCTCAATACAGATTTTCAATTTTTTTATCAAGTATAAAGGAATAACTATTAAATGTGGAGTTAAGGTGGTCTGCAGTTACTGCATGGTCATATCCTATCTGTGCAGAAGATTTGCATGGTGCATAGACACAAGAAGTTCTCTTTGTTTAGATCTAACTTTGTATTTTACACATTAAAACCATATATGGCACAAGGTGTCTCATAATTTTGACAAAGTTCATGTCAAACTCAGAAATACATTTGCCAATTATTATTTATTATATCTATTTCCAATGTTTCAAGGCCTTATAAATTACGTTTTATAAGGATAACAAATTTCACATGTTTGCAGTATTCTCGATCTTTATTCTTATTAAAAAAAGTTAAAAAACAAATTATAAATTTTAAGCTGGTTTTAGAATTTTGGGCAATCAAAGCTTTTAAAATTGTACTTTCCTATAAAATAAGAACATATTCGGACATTAAAATTTCTATGTGTTCCTCTGAGAGCATATAATTGGCTGTCCTATAACAAGTATTATTCTGAACTTCAATGCTCCTCTGAGATTACCTCTCTATCACACGAAAACTTTCAGACTTCCACGTCTTCTTTTGGTATTATACAATGAACTCTCCAACGTGAGAAATGTTTGTTTAGATTTTCTCCTCCACTCTCCATAAATTCTTTTACTGTTGGCTTTACTGACGTGTCATTATCCGTTACAACAGCTTTTAACTCCTGTTGCAGGTCATACTCTCTTGGAGACATGTCAGTGTTGTCATCCCCATTTAAAATTCCAAGCAACCCATTTTTTACTTGTCCAATATTGCCTTGTAAATTGCCATCAGTGAGTAACAACTCACGCAGAACTCTTCGTAATGGGTCAGTGTTTTTTTTCTTATTCTCATATTCTTTCTGAAAGATGAAAAACAATTCTAGGTAAGGATAAGTAGTTCATAATGTTACTGTGCATAACTTATAAATCCAGCCAACAACTTCCATACCATTGTCTTCTATTTCATCCAAGATCTGAATTTGATACAAACTTTATTTCAAACACGGACTTTTACCATTTTAAAGGAGAGGAATTTCGTATGAAATTTACTTTTCAGACAATCTCTCTTTGGTACCAATTTTGGACCGTATGATAAGAGATTATAGAAACAACATACATTATCTGTACCCACCAATTTCCATGGGTGGAATGCAGTATTTTGGGAAAGTGCCTTTGAAAAATAAATTTCAACAGTATAATACTAATTGGGTTCCCTCACATCACTATTTACAAAACCCTTAAATTGGCCCTGTCAGACTTGATGATGCTATTTTCAATGAAGTCCTAAACGGATGCTAACATACATCAAAGTTTAATCAATATACTTTAGTGCCAGCTGACAGTTACCCAACTATGTAGATGAATATCAACACAGATCAAGTAGTTTCTGACATGTAATTTTAAATCAAACAACTCCATTTTCAAAAGAAAGTTTTGGGCTAAACCAACTGAAACATGTAGGCAAACTTGGAAGCTTGTATTAATTAAATAATTGCTTCTCTTAAGCATAGAATCCTACCGACAAGTTGACGTCTGACAGAATAGATTATTTAAACTGACAGCCCAATACAGTTCTATACCAATTAATTAAATATTAACATGTGGTCAGCCAGAATAACAAATGAATGCAGAGTAACAACCCAAAAAAAAAAAGGTTTTTTTTTTTTAAAACTGAAAACTTAATACTGTAAAATAGCAATTAATTAAATATTAACATCATTTCAATGTTTGGGCAAAAGAATGATCATAGAACCTATATCTTCATCCATTCTCTAGCAAGAAAGATAAAAATCTCAAAAACATTGAAACAATTATTTGGACATCTAAGGGAGATAATAAATTGTATATTAAGATATTTAAAACAGTTTTCAGCAAGTTGCATGATTTACAAATGGTTTCACATTTCAACATATTTTGTATCTAAATGTATATTATACATGTTCAGTATCACTTCTAGTATTTGTTTGGGAATTTTTTATTCAGTCTCAATATTGAGTTCAAATGTATAACCACTTTATATAAAAAAAAAAAACCCAAGTTACAACCCTTTAATGAATAGTATAGTACATAAGTTATATTAAAATATATATTTTAAATGTATGCCATTTTATGTGTTGATGCTTCATCTGATAATTTATTAGTTTGTACCATCAGTAATAAATAATGAAACAAATCAAAATTGTAATTAATAAGTAACTAAATGAAAAGGAAAATGATGGTAAGGTATTTGCCAACCTACATTGAAGGCAAATAGAAGACTATGAGAGAGAGAGAGAGAGAGAGAGAGAGAGAGAGAGAGTGTCGCCAAATTTGAACCACTACTTATTAATCATCTTGAACAAGAATTCAGTCTTGTAGCACGCAACAATTTCCAACAAAAAAAATCTGATATTATAATATATATATATATATATATATATATATATATATATATATACACACACACACACACAAGAATTTACACTCTTGACACATTTCACATTAAAGACACATTCTTAACATTAAAATTAAATGGGTAAACATCTTAGTTCGTTCAAAGTGAAAGCTTGCATAACCTGCTGGAATATTGGGGACATTTGCTTGACATTTAATGCTGGTGTCATTCATACCTTTGGGGACAATTTATTCCAGAGCCTCACATAAATTCAAGCATCAGAATTACAAGTTTTTAAAAATTCAAATATTGTTTTTATAAGTTATACCTCACCTGGATGGTTTCATATTTTTTTAATTCAAAAATTGTTTTTATAATTTTTACTCACCTGGATGGTTTCATATGCATTATTGAAGATGGCAATTAAGATGTTAAGGATGAAGACGGTAAAGATGGATACAAACAGCCACAGATACGTCTTTGCAAACCACCAAACAGCCTGACTACCTAACTTGTCGGTCTCAATTGCAGCAAGAGTTATGGTAATTTCATCCCCACTAATCGTTGCAAACAATGTGTCTGCTGCATTGGACATTGTCTGAAACTAAATGTTTGGTAAAAATCAAGTTTATGAATTAACTTGCTTTATCATACAGCAATCAAAAACTAGATTGAGAAGAAAATAAAAATCATAATTCATACAAGCACTATCATTCTAACATCTGGACAAAACAGTTCTGAAGCTATTTCAAATCATGGATAGTGGAAATAATCAATCTAGTTAGCCATTTCAATGATTTATCAGAAAAGATAATGAATTGTGCAATAAATTTTTATAGGTATTCTTGACTTACTGTTGGGAACTCAGCTATCTTCAAAAGGAAATATATTCAAATTACCCAATTCCATGACCAAAACAATAACTAATACAAAAAGATATTCTTTGCATTCTTCATCCATTATTTGACCACTGGAAGTCAAACCACAATGTAGCAAGAAACATTCTTTGATACACCTGTTCTTCATTCACAAAGGAAAACTTGTTTTGATTTTAATGAAACATAGCCATAATAATAATGTGTCAGAAGATCGTTGGTTTTTCTTTCAGCTTAATGTTTACGTTAATCTCAATTGTATCTCAAATCTCATGCTAAGACACTGAGACAGTTTAAGATAATTAGTCAGAACTTTCTGCAGAAATTGATATTAAACATTAAATATTTAAATATAGAGAATGAAACTGTGTTGTTACCTTGTTGTGATAAGGACCAAAAACAACATATCCACATAAGGTGAAACCAATGAAAAGAAGGCCAACACAAACTAAATAGGCCAGAACATCAGGGAAGGCATGGTACATCGTCCTGAAAAGCAACTGCCAAAAATGAAGATTACTAGCAAAATCAAACCAAAATTAAAGAAATAAATCTGCCTAAAAATACGCAATATAAAAGGCTGCCATTGTATGATCTCTTGATTTTGTGAATTTAATGTCTAAATGCAAAGTGGAAAGATTAATAAAGTACATGTGCTTTAAATGCCATTATTCTAAATAAAATGTAAGAATCCATTTCAAGAAAAATTTCAAATCAAAACATACAGAACAGTAAGTTAACAAGAGAACCTGAAATGCTGATGATACTACATATTCCTGGAATTTGTAAGTACAGTAAAACCTGTCTTGAAAGATCACAGTTGAGTGAAATCAACTGTCTTAAGAGACCTTATTCTCAATGCACACATTTATTGATTATATAGTGTTATGATGTGTTTCAGAGACCAACTGTCTTGAGAGACCATAATTTTTGTCAGAAGGGGTGGTCTTTCAAGATAGGTTATACTGTAAATAAATATCAGAATTTCTAAATAAATATACTTATTATGAATTACACAATGTGAAAATGAAATTTATATTGTTGTAGGGTTTAATGCCATTTTTCTGCACATGATAGGCTATACATGGCGGCCAGTATTATTGGTGGAGGAAAAACCAGGGAAAAAAAACCCAGAAAGAACCACAACCCACTAGAAGCTAATGGCAAGCTTTCTTACATAAATACATTAGCTGAATCTTAGACTCGAACCCATGCAGACAGAGGTGAGATGGCAGCTATCCGTAACGGAAAGCATTTTAGACCACTCAGCCACTCGGGGCCCCGAAAATGAAGTTTATTAGTGTGAAAAATTAATATCGTCACAATGAGTAATGCCACTTTTATTGCCAGCAGTGATATCAATTTTAGAAATATCTTTTTCCAATGAGGTGCAATAAAAATGATGAAAACATACGACAAAGAAAGAGGCTTCAAATAGCAAACTGTCGGTGTCTGAAATAACATGACCCGTTTTTATTCTACATTCAGGTGTCACCCATACTGTACTTGTTACATTTAATGTGATTTTTAGGGAAATAACCTTGATTAAACATAGTAACATAGTTGCTGAAAGTAACAATTTTATCTTTTATCACAATCGTAATCATATTTGAAAATGAAAGAATGATCATGAATAGATGGATGCAAATTGGAAACTAACACCAAGTGACAATTCATGTTTAAATGCAGAAATAAACAAAAATAAAGCCAAATGCTTATGAATAGACTCATAATGATTAAAACAATTATTTGACAGATATCATGTTATAAAAGTTATCAAATATTAGTGATTTGTATTATTTCTACAGCAACTACAACAATGTTCTGTCTATCAATGTGTGCAAGAAACGTGGTAATGAAAATACAAATCTATTATTTTGTCATATGAAAACAGTAGTTAAGTTTAATGAAAATACAAATGTATTATTTTGTCATCTGAAAACAGTAGTTAAATTTAATGAAAATACAAATCTATTATTTGTCATATGAAAACAGTAGTTAAGTTTGACAAAAATATGACTTATATGTACTGAATTTGTAAAATGTACTAAATTACTGCAAAATCTCAAAACTTCATTTTATCACTCTAGTAATGAAGTCATTATTTGCATTATCACAGAATGGAGAACAAAATCCATGCCAATCAATGACTTTTCCATTTAAGCATATAACAGAAAGAACAAAATTATGCACTCTCCAAGTAAATATAAGGAAATATTTCACATGCAAAGAGTCTTTTTCTGTTCACAAACCTAAAAATGTAGCTATCCTCCTATGTATTAATACATGCATACAAAATTATCTGTATAACATAATTTCCAAACTTGTATATATAATAATAATAATAAAAATAATAATAGTAATAATAGCGGCATCATACACTTACATGGAACTTCTTGTTGAAGTGAATATAGCGAGCAAGTGAAATCCAGCAAAGGAGACAACCAAGTCCCAGCCAAATTGCATTTTCATCCAATTTATAAAGCCTCCATTTTACCTAAATAAACATTTACATGGCATATATATATCAAGCTTAAAAACAAAATCTGAGAAAAATCTGGTACAAAAGACACTCTATTGACATTGATAACAAAAAATCTTAATGAAAAAAATAGCAAGTTGCATGGATTATTTTGTATCGGAAATATATTTGCATGAGGAAAAGAGAGGTGGATATATATTACATTTCATTTTGTTTCACCATGCCTCAGTAGTGAAGTGATAAAACTATTTGTTCATTATTTCTTCATTCTAACAAGTTGGAATTATCAGTGGATGTGCAAGAATTTGCAAGATGATGCCAGTCTATCCATAACTTGTACAGTGTTGTCATCAGAACACCTCATGGTATGGTTTTTACACAAAATTCCCCATCATACTTTGATGATTGGTACAAGAGTAAATGGAATAAACTGCTGAAAAATGGTGACAAAGTTCCAATCCACAGCATGCTTGGCAAAAGAAAAGCCATGTCAAAAGCCACATGGAATAATTTACAACAATGAAGTAAAACAAATCTATCTGCAGAGTTTATTTTCGAAATCAAAAACTCAGGAATATTTCAGTACAAACACATCCCAGTTTACATAACGTCATTCTGTAAACATAGTAAATGTGTATGGAATAGTTGCTGTAGTTGTATTTCCATGGTGTTGATCCAATCACTGATGTAAAGGGACAGAGGGTGTTCTCTTGAATGTTCATATAAGTAGTTATGTCTTCACTTAAATCTATTATCCATCATCAACTAAATTTTCATTACTGATGAATCTGTTGGTCTAATATGAAGTTTAGAAAAATATAACTATATGGACACAAAATGATGTATTGTCTTTTGTATGCATCCTTTCCCATAACTGAAACCTTCTTGGTTTAAGACCGTTTATAATTGATGAAGATAAACCAGTGAAATAGCATGCTAACAACTTCTACAAGTACATAAATAACTTTCTGTTGAGAGATGTGACATCAGTGATGGATAGTTGGATGTATTCTCATGGTTTTCTTGTCTCTGAATACCATTCTAAATTGTTTTATTAACATGGCCAATCTCTACACATGCAAAGTTTGGATGTTGTCTATTGCAACCTTGATGAAATATAGATTTCTTTATTGCCTACCATCTGTTCTCCTCAGTCTAAAAGAACCAGTCTTGCTGCAAGCTTGGGCTGAAAATACCTTATATTTTCAAAAATGTGCCAATTGGGCAATTAAAAATTAGTTTGAATTAATCAATTAACTTTTGCTTCAATGACTTAATTCATAATGCAGGCATATTTATTAATTGGTACAATCATAAATATCAATACCTCCATTCAATTACAATTTTCTTATATTGAAATGGATAAAATGTTGTCTATATTAAAACTTAAAATGACTAAGTTTAGGACATGCCAACTAGCTTCAAAATACGGTCAATAGATATGTGAAAGCCCTTATTTTCCATCTCATTTTTGTTGGTGTCCTATAAACTGATTGAAACTTGACAAAACTGACAAGATAAAGTAAAGATTTAATACGCTTAAAGTTCTAGAATCACACTGTACACCCTAATAATACACACATGAAATCAGCACCTCAATTCACCACAAAAGTACCACTTGATACCACAAGTGCCACATCACACTGTACACCCTAATAATACACACATGAAATCAGCACCTCAATTCACCACAAAAGTACCACTTGATACCACAAGTGCCACAATATGTATTGGTGTAAAAGCAATTTCATTTATTACAAAGTTTCTGACAAGATATTAAAAGTGTGTGTATGTGCGGTTAAACTTTGAAAACTTCAGTCTGTGCTGATGATGTCTCATCATTTGAGACTGCGTGCTTATCAGTGATGGGATTGGGTTTGGCAGAAATCTTCAATGGTACAGTGGGTAGATTGCCAGGTAAGGAGCTCTTTAAATACTTCACTGACCAGTAGCTTATGATTGGGAAAAAAGTTTCAATGCTTTAAAGCTTCAATTTTCATTCAATAATTAATTCTGTTTATTTTAACATTCCCATCTCTGTAATGTTTGCTATGACGTGAATATGCATACAACCTCTAAGTGGAATATTATAAATCAAAATAGATGTTCAAATACATTATTTCTGCACTTTTAAGATGAGTGTGTGCTACATAGTCTGATTAAAATAATGAGTGCATGGCAAATGATATATTCAACACTTGCGTTTCAATATAACTGGACCAAGTTCATTAGGAATGCACCATGGAAATGGTTATTCTATATTTGGTTTTCTCTATACAAGTCCCATAGTGTTTCAGTGAAGCTGCCAAATATTATATGATATTAATAAAATGTGATTCTTATCTTAGGAAATTTCATTTTATGTTTGTGTTTTTTCATTCTGCATGGGCCACACAGGCAGCACGTTTGGCCTAAATATGATCTAGCATCAGGTTCTATTCTAATTAATGTGGAGTGACATGTCACAGTATTGACAAATAGAATTTCTGTCTGAATTATCACACTGACAAAAGTTATTAGTCATAGTTCCTTATACACTACTTCAAATGCATCTCCACCACACCCACCCAAACTTGTGGTATCCTGTAGTTATCTTGTAATATGTTGTACCTGATTAAAACATGCACAGCCACATCTTGTGGTTATGTTGTGGTATCATGTGGTTATCTTTGGTATCATGTGGTTATCTTTGGTATCATGTGGTTATGTTATAGTATCATGTGGTTATGTTATAGTATCATGTGGTTATCTTTTGGTATATTGTGGTTATGTTATGGTATCATGTGGTTATTTTTTGGTATCATGTGGTTATGTTATAGTATCATGTGGTTATCTTTTGGTATATTGTGGTTATGTTATGGTATCATGTGGTTATTTTTTGGTATCATGTGGTTCTGTTATAGTACCATGTGGTTATCTTTTGGTATCAAGTGGTTATGCTATGGTATCATGTGGTTATGTTGTGGTATCATGTGGTTATCTTTTGGTATCATGTGGTTATGTTATGGAATCATGTGGTTATGTTGTGGTATCAAGTGGTTATGTTATGGTATCATGTGGTTATCTTTTGGTATCATGTGGTTCTGTTATAGTACCATGTGGTTATCTTTTGGTATCATGTGGTTATGTTATGGAATCATGTGGTTATGTTATGGTATCATGTGGTTATGTTATGGTATCATGTGGTTATGTTGTGGTATCATGCGATTATCTTTTGGTATCTTGTGCTGCCTATAAAACTTACATGTAAGATGGTTAAATGTGCATGAAATTAAGCATTACTTAGTTTTGTTATAGAAAGGTGCTTGTAATTAAGTATTAATTAGTTTTGTTATAGAAAGGTGCATGAAATAAAGCATTATTTAGTTTTGTTAAAGAAGGGTGTATGAAATAAAGCATTACGTAGTTTTGTTATAGAAAGGTGCATGAAATAAAGCATTACGTAGTTTTGTTATAGAAAGGTGTATGAAATAAAGTATTACATAGTTTTGTTATAGAAAGGTGTATGAAATGAAGCATTACTTTGTTTTGTTATAGAAAGGTGTATGAAATAAAGCATTACTTAGTTTTGTTATAGAAAGGTGCTTGTAATTAAGTATTACTTAGTTTTGTTATAGAAAGGTGCATGAAATTAAGCATTCCTTAATTTTGTTAAAGAAAGGTGTATGAAATAAAGCATTACTTAGTTTTGTTATAGAAAGGTGTATGAAATTAAGCATTACTTAGTTTTGTTATAGAATGGTGTATGAAATAAAACATTACTTAGTTGTGTTAAAGAAAGGTGTATGAAATAAAGATTTATGTAGTTTTGTTATAGAAAGGTGTATGAAATTATGCATTACTTAGTTTTGTTATAGAAAGATGTATGAAATAAAGCATTACTTAGTTTTGCCATAGAAAGATGCGTTACTTACATCCATCATGTAGGCACCTATAGTACCAATGAAGGTGCAGATATCTCCAATCATAACTACCAGGTTCCACCCCTTTATATGACGGGCATAACCTTTAAAAGTAATGCCATTTCTTTGTCCAGGAAAGTGTCTCTCAGAGTTCTGCTTCATATATTTGTTTGTTTTCTGTCAAAATAAAATTAATTTTTCATGCATTTTTATATTTTGATTTGGAAGATTTATCTTTTAAAAAAAGGTACATTAATGTTATCCTTGTATGCTATTGCAAGATTGTTTTCTGTTATTAGTAAAAAAAAATTGCACAAATTGAACTATCATATCACTTTTGTCAACATTAGTGAACATTTTATTTTGTTAATGAAACATATCACTTCCTTCTTCAACTAATCTTTTTATTCATCACCAACCGTCACATTTTAACCAACTGAAATCTACGGTGTCAAAAACAACTGGAAAACAAATTCATGTTCTTGTGTTGCTTGTGTTAGGATTTAATATGAACAGGAAAAAGACATTTTAAGATGTGGGAAAGTGGTGACTGATGCCCAGAAGGTCCAATACTTTCAAATGCATTTTTTCTACCGGATCTTATACATTCTTTGTGTCATTAACACTTTGACTGCAAGGCTTAGGGATACATTAGTGCTTGTAAATGTAAAATCACCCTAAAAAGTGATTGCAATTTTAATATCATTTACAGAAAAGAACTTTGCTTTGGTGAAATGTTTTGATTTTTATTAAATTATACAAATATAAATGGTACATTAAAATTTAATAGAAGTACTACTAACATGACCCTTAAATTAAAACGAAGTAGTAAAGTGTTAATTTGGATTCATATTTAAGTTTAACCTTAATGTATTTGGTTGGGAAGGTAATAATATTCTTTACTTTGAATACATTTAATATCCTAGTTTGATTTTTATCTACAGGTGGCTTCTGCTTTGTTCCAAGCCAACACAACACCTTAATGATGTGGCTGATTCAACTGACCTGATACAATGCACATTTGATGAATTTCAGTATTACAAATGGATTGACATTAGTAGAAACAATTACACTGAATTTACTTACAGTAATATAATTCAATTACTAATATTTACATCAAAGCTTACAAGCATGCATGCCCTGAACTCATGCAAACCTTGATAAATTATATAAACTTATTTTCTCAACGGTCAGAATATCAACATCTTTATCCTGACAGAAAAATGGCTAAATACATTAGGCTATGAGCCCAAGTGCATGGATCTAACACCCACTAGTTACTCTATCAAGTCGTTCCCCTGCCACTCTCACAGAGGTGGAATTGCCTTCATCACAAAGAACTCCATAATCAAAAGTCTTAACCACACCACAACCTTCAATTTTTACCATATATCGTTTGAACTAGTCCAAACCACACTCACACTGGAAGAAAGGTCAGTCTATTTTTTTCTGCCTCTACTGCCCTTCTCCTAGTAGAAAAAACAAGTTGACTGAATCTTGCTTTTTTAAGCAATTTGATAGGTGGCAACCTGATTATTTTTGGCAATTTCAACTTTCGCTTTGACTGTCTTGAAAACCCATACACATCAAAACTCCTAGATTCCATTCATATTTTCAACCTCAGTCAGTTAATCAACCCACCCATAAACCTACAGGCCTCCATGGTATCCCACGAACTTGCATTATGTTCTTCTGACCCATTCTATGCCATATTCATAACCATTCCCCTATATTTGCTACTCTGAGAAACCTTTGAATGATAAATAGACCCAAACTGATGCATGACATGCAAGCAAACCTAACAACATGCTTACCTATTACAGCAGTAAAAAAAAATGCCCCAGCCACTAAGCAGAGTATCAATTCAAAAGTGCTCTCCATGGTATAGCAGAGTAGGGACCAGCTTCGTACTGCTAAAAGAGATCGCCATAAAGCTTAGAGGCTTTGGTTTTCATTAAGACCAACTAATCATAAGCAAATCAATGAAGCTGCTAAGAAGAACGTCATATAGTAGAATCATTTGAACCTATCCAGTTTAAAGTTGATGTTAATTTCATTATTTAACGCGAAATCAGCCCACTACAGTACTAAGATCATGGAAAATTCCAGCTGCAAAGAGCTCTTCGAGATTACTAACAAGCTAATGTCAAGGAAAAATTGCACACCATATCCAACTACCTCGCTCCAGTCAACCTTCCAGACTGGTTTGCTGAAATCTTGTGACAAAGTACAAAGTACAAACCATTAGAAATGAGCTTGAGTACACAATTTCAGTTGACTGACTGTCACCATACAGTTGAGATACAGAATTTCGGCAGTAACAGTTAGCAGCATTTGAACCTGTCTATATGAATTTAGCATGTACATTCGTGACGAGGAGTGCACCAAAGACATTTCAGTAGCCCAGTTTATAATCTCCCATTCATATACAAAATATTAGGAAAATTGTTCTGACCCAACTTGTAACTCATCTGAAGTCTTTTTAGCAATGTACAGTCTGTATATTGCCCTTGCCACAAGTTGTATCTGCAAATGGAATACACTCCAGCCCAGATGATCTATGTCGTGGTGTTCGACAGGGGTCTCTTCATTCTATATACTCTTCTGCTCTCAAGTGTCATAGAAAATCATCCATTGTCTTACCAAATGTATGCTGATGACACCCAAATATACAGACCCAGCCACCTAACTGATGTTGATAAAACCATCCAAGGAGTAAAGAGGTGCATTTCTGATGTGAAACTTTGGATGACATGTAACAAGCAGCAAAGTCTTCATTATTATTATTAAATTCTGTATATTTATAGTTTGTTGGATTGAGAAGATATAAAAGACTAATATTTTTAATGGAATTAAATGTAAACCTAATAATACACATTTCTCATATGATCAGTTTGAATGAAAACACTGTACATGACAAACATGCAAAGCTTGAACTTGTAAAAAAAATAAATCATAACAAAGAATTTGTCACGAACATGTTTTCAATGAATAAAGCATCAAAAATGACATGTCAGGACTTTTTATATTTATCATGCTTTTTGTTCAAATATAGAGTTTCATGGCTGACTAATATAAATGGTCAGTAGGAGGACTCGTGTTTTGTGCACTGGTTCAAAATGAAAATATTTCAGCCAAACAAAATTCTCACACAATAGAGGTAGATTCCAGCTGCAAAATCAACCATCATAAAGACCCCTGATATTAAAGAGAAAATCATCATGATGACGGCATAGTTGGATTCAATTATGGTCTTCATGTCTGAAATAAAACAAGAATAATTTTTAGATTTAAGTTTACTTAAATCAACACATTAAAAGAATCCTGTTCAGCACACAATAGTCATTTCCTATTAAATTATCTGTACATATGGGAAATTTACATTCCACCAGTATTAATAATATGACACCAAAGACTGCAGAATTAAAGAAAGTCTTTACCACTATAATCCAAAAGTGTATGTTGCTTGTGCTTTTACAGTGTGTGTGTGTGTGTGTGTCTGTTTCATATAAGGTAAACAATTATTCATTCCTGTTTAAAGTTCAGCCATTAAATCATTTACTGTCATATTCAGAAATAATACGAGAGCAATCATTAATTTTAATCTTTTATTGCAATTATAAAATGCTCTCTGATTGTTTTTAGCTGATATACTACTTTGAGATTACTGTGAATTTATTCAAAGTAATTCTGGATTACATCCTTGTGATACATCAAGACTATTATTACATTGGCAGATTCATTTTGTGTCTTTTTGTTACATAGTTTAAGACTCTTAGTTATGACAATGCAATGGTTTTTAACCTGTCAATTTTCCAATGGATTTTTATAAAATATTTAATCAGTTATGCCAATTAACCCAATGGAGCAAACAGAGTAATTATACAGGGTACATGAAAATGATGTTGGGACTTGAATATATGACTCCCCAATCTTAAATCCTCTTTACCAACAACAAGTCTCCCAATGTGCTAAGAGACCAACAATGTGTTTTTTTGTGGAGTCTGTAATTTCTGGCTAATAAAAAACTTCAATAAAATTTCTTGATCTGATTGAAAGAAAATCAATCTTGGAAAATTAAATGGCTGGTCCCTTTTTGGAATCAATGGCATTTTATGGGTTTTGCTGCAAGCACAAAAAATGTTCTCATATATGTCAGCACATTTTGATTACCGATGCAAAAAAAAGGTAAAAAAGATTAAAGTCTTACCTGGTAAATCCACACCAATATCTACGCAACTTACTTCACCAGTATCTGTTTGTAAATCAACCAAAGCCTGACCATTGTCATCTTTGTTTGTAAAAGATATCTGAAAAATTAAAATATATTCATCTTGAAGTAATCCATTTTAACCACATACTAGAATCACATTGAACTCAATGGTACCAAACAATGATTAAGTAATAAAATTAAAATCAACTTCAAACTGGATGGGTTCAAATGATTCATATAGTGAACTGCTAGTGTACGCTTCAATAAATATCTCACAAATAAGAACAAACCTTTATAAAAAAAATAAAGGAATAAGCATTGCTTCAAGTCTCCGAATGTTTTTCATTGTTAAGTATCGTCTATACGTGTAACAGTATTCTACTAACAACTACTTAAATCATCATGAACAAAAACTACAGACTGAAAAAAATTGACTCACAATTCCTTGTATGTTGAGACATCGACCGCTCCCAGTTGAAATGTCAAGTCTCAATGAAAAGAGACGAAATGTCAAGTTGATCTTCAGAAAACTGCAATAAAAGGAATATAAATTTTACAAAGGAGGACCAAAATGCGGTTTAAAATTTGAGAGGATCTATCTTACCATGTTATTTAATTTTAAAGATTGCAAAAAAATTAAGCACATTCTTCTAAAGGTAATATAGGCCAAAAACATAATGAATAATGAGTTTGTAGCTCCCTCCAAATTTATTTTTAAGTTTAATAACTATATATTAAGCTCATCTTACTTCAAAACTACATCCAAAGTTTAGCTTATTTTATATTTTGGTGAAACACCTGGTATTCAAAACTTACACAGAGCATTGATTATGCTCATGAACAGAAAAGTTATGAAAACAAAACTTCTCTTTCCAATAATGTATATAATTTATAATTGTTGAGATAGAACAGGTTATAGCTGAGCACTTCAAAGTGGAATATTGTAAAAACAAGCAACAATCTTAATTTTTCTAATCCTCAAGTCAATTAAGGGTGGTCTGTTGTCAGTTTCACATGTAATTTTACCAAGCATGCTGCATAGATGCCACAAGAGTTAAACACAATGCGGACATAATGAAGTTGAAAACACTTCAAACTAATTTAAACAACCACACTAAATGTATATGAGAGCACATGCACAGGTGTCTTGAAACAATTGTTTATGTTTCATGTGGACACTGGTGATATGGGTAGTAACATAAACTTGACTAAAGCTTTAGGAAGTCAAACCAAACTAAATGTGAATCTTTTGGAATTTGCCAATTTTTCTTAAAGTTTTGAAAATAAGTAATTGCTTGTTCTAGCAGTAGCTGGGTGGCTATCTATATAAACCTATTTGTAATTAATTATAATTATAATACAATCTAGTTACTCCTAATACTTCTAATGAATTACAGTCTATAGTTTCTGCTGTGTGCATAAAGTCATATGGCCAAAATGCACAATGTAACGAGCAATTAGAACACATAAACCTAAATCACAGACTTCAAAGGTCTATTAAAAAGTAACCCCCCAGAAAGGTATTTACTGCAGTCATTACATCACAGATGAATTGGGGATATTATGAAATTTCAAAAGAAAAATAAATTAAGCTTCAATATCAATTGGTAAGACTGATTTGATATGAATGGTAATGTCTTACTTGATTCTGACATTTACCTGTATTTATTAATTTTGTAATCAAGCTGTTATATTCTGATGCCATGCAAACAATCTAGAAAATATATAAATAATGTCTCGGAAAACTTTTTCTATATACCACAATCGCACTGAAAATCTCACAAATTTAATGTGCGTAGTAAAAACTGTTATGAGTGACCTCTACTATGAGTGACCACCTGTCATTACCAACCATAATCATAATGTACGAATTGATTTTATTATATAAACCCTTTGTCGTGAGCGACCACCTGCTGAATGTGAAATGTGACTGCAATTTCTTGGCAAAATATGCTTTCTGACACTGCTTTGAATGACTGCATTGCAAAATTGAGGATAAACTCCACCGACCTTTATTCAATCCCTGTTATAATGACCGATTATACCGTTCTAAAAATAATATATTAAAAAATAAAAATAGGTAATAGCTACTGATATTTGAAATTTTGTAGCTATGCTTTTAGTGTTTCATAGTTTCTGTTGCAAACCCAAGTAAAGTATGTGTAGATTATTCCCTATTCTGAATCCCTGGTTTTTATTCTCCCTGCATTGTTCTCCACTAGTCATGTACGGGTGAGCAACACAGGGAGCATACAGCATACGAAGCAGGGAACCAGACTAATTATTCTCGCACTTAACCTGCTTCCCCGCATGAACGAGTGTTGTCGCGAGAACATAGACACCACTGACATATATGTAATCAATTGTTAAAACGGCAGCTTGATTAGTAATGATTGTTCTGATACAAAACAAACATAAAAAGAATAATTTTAAAAAAGTTGATGCAGTGTTCGCATATATTGCTTGTCTTTCAAGTTTATCCATATTGCTCACACAACAGTCGTTCATGGCGGGGAAGCAATTTTACATTTTTAAAAATTCTATTTCATGCTAATATAATATAATCTTGTTTATGTGATTTTGAATTTTTTCCAGAAAATCAGTTGACCTTACTCTTTTTTCATAATCCTGATCTGACTTAAAACTTCTTTAACAGCCATGCAAACAATTTCTTTTAATTAAAATTTATTTTTATTGTGAGAATAATAAAAGCTGGATTGAGGCTGTATTGAATATGTGAACCTAGATTTGTAAATAGCTGAAGTGAAGTTAAACATTTTTTTCATTTGTTACTCTAAGAGTAAAATGATTGGACATTGTCAGAGTCATGTTAGGATGTAAATATGCGATGTAAATATGATTATGTCCCCTCATACAGGTACCCATTTTGTGTTTCAAATTACTGTATAACCTTTGTCTTACAGAAATAATCACTTTTAAAAACATTTGATAACAAGTCATTTTCTTCTGTTTTAGCCAGTTTTCGAGTTATATGTTTTATTTTCTTCAAATTAATTGGACTTTAAAAGATGAATTAGTTTCTCAGGAAATATTTCAGTCCTCATACAGAATTCTTGGACAAACACATTTCTTAAGAGGTTTATTCGGATTTCAAACACCAGAGTGCTGTTTCTTGTGTTTCTACAAGGAAATGTAGATAACAACACTATACAGACTACAGTATATGTCATTACTTCCATTTTGGATTTTTGTCGGGACTCAAATGTGAATTCATTAGAACATTTCACTACTAGGACTTGTAAAATTTAACTATTGGATTATTCTTGGATTAATTTTGGATTTCATTATTAAAACCATATGTTTTTTCTTCTCCATTTTTACATTGTTTTTCCAGGGAAATAAATTATTTGATAAATTTTACAAATCTTGTTGTTTTCACTTATTCAGTGTTAGTGTTTATAAGAACCTTAACACATAACACATACGTTGTGGAATTCCATTGCAGAGTGAGTTTTTCTATCTTTGTTAATAATGATTTTGATCTTTAACCTTTTAACCTTGAAATTCAAAAGATAATATAATACTTTAAAGTTACACATGTATGAGTTTAGTTAAAATTTATTTTAACTTTACCTTTGTTTGCCAGTGAGGTTATAACTTTTTCAAGCCTTTGATACTTTAAATTAAATATCAGGGGAATCTTTAGTTTTCTAAAAGCATCCATTTGTGTAAACTTTTGTGAAGGCATTTTAAGCAGAACTCTAGCTAATGTGTGCAAATTCCAAGTTAGCTTAAGATATGTCAGACAAATCCAATAAAATAATGTCATTTTCCTTTTCTAGTATTTCTAAAGTTAAAATGTTAAATATTACATGGTTTACATTGCTATGTGCACAACACTAGTAAAATTGATACCAAAATTGAGTTTCAACATTTGCAATGTAAAATGAACTTTGACCTTGATGTGACCTTGAACTTGATCAGAACAAACTGCACCAAAATTGGGGAGGGGGACGGGCTTTTTTTCACATTACCTAAGAATCATATATGTTATGAATTTTCTTCCTTCCTTAAGGATCATCAGAATGTTCAAATCTAATGGTCTACAATTTCAAATTGTCAATGACTCCATTTCTCAATGAATTCTGCATGGAGCCATGGGTGGCAATGACATTTGCCTTTACAGATCACTAACATTTTACCTGTGTCCCTGTGGCTTCAAGACTCAGCTTATGCCAATGTAGGTGTGTGAAAAAGCTTGTCAGCAGCTGAGTGTCAGTGGCTTTTGATTGTCAGCTATTCCTCCACCAAATGTACTAGTCACTGTGTATAGTCTGTCATGTGATGGAAAATAGTGCTAAACCCGGAAAACCACACAAATTCTGATGGTACTCTCAATATAAATGGAAATCTGTATTATGTTGCATTCTTCATAAGAAGACAAGCAAACACAAAATGTGATAATCATTATATGCTAATGATGTCACAAAATAATTTTTCTTGGCTATATTTATCAAGTATATTTACAATATAAATGTATACCTGTTAAAAACTATCGACTCATTCAAATGATTGTTTTTCATGTCGGCAACAATATCATAGGTACAGTTTCCATTATCCAACAAGTTAGGATGGGATTTAAAGCATACATCTGAAAAAGAAACATTTGAAAAACTCGGTAATGTGGGATAAACATTAGGTTCAATTATCTGACAATTTTTATACGACACTGCTTCAAAGATCACAGTTGTGATTTTTCAACAACCATTTATCATTTATTTGTAATTTATAAACAACATATTTAAAAAATAACATGACTTTGAATGTGTCATTGTTGTTGTAGGGCTTAACACCATTTTCAGCACAAGATAGGCTATACATGGTGGTCAGTATAAATAGTGCAAGAAGAACCCGGGAAAACCTCGGAAAGTACCACAGACCCACGAGAAGCTACTGGCAAGCTTTCTCAAATATCCATACTGGCTGAACCAGAGAATCGAACACCCATGTAGAAAGAGGTGTGATGGCAATGATCTGTAATGGTGAGCGCTTTAGAACACTCGGCCACTTGGGGCCCCACTTTGAATGTGTCTGCATGAAGTAATTGGATATATTCTTAATGCAGGTAGATGAAACTGATTTGCCAATGGCATATGGATATAAATTTAATTTTATTACGGCTTCAACAGAAGATTTACTTCATTACTCTATTTTATATATGAATTTCCATGTTTTATTCATTATCAAATTAGAAAAACAATGGAGAATCAAAGATTAATCCCAGTCTACATTTTCTAAATGAATTCAACATGTTACAAAATTTTATCAAAATTCCCTTTTTACTCAATTTTTCATGTGATAAAGTATGTAGAAATCTGCAGAAAGAGAAAAGGAATGGCTGAAAACTTTAAATTTGAACTTACACCAAGTAAATCTACATGAAACTGAGTCATTATAATTGCATGTGTACACTTTCCATAAATTTATTCTAGATTCCATTGATAAAAGTAATTTAAAGGACTGAAACTGCTATGAAGATGATTATCTCATCAAATAGCTTGCATGGCTCTGCAATTCAAAATGTTTCCTCCATCAATGACCACACCCGAGGACAGAATGTTTGTGGTTAGTAAACAACACCAATGAGATAAAGTTGCAATAGTTTAGTGAGGCAATAGGTCCAAATTGTAAATATTCCTTGCCGAAGCTTCACACACATATTATAATCTGTTAGTTGCTTTGTATTGCTTCTCCCTCTCTCTGTTGGTCCATCAGCCTGACCATTTTAAGTCAGTGGATCAATATGTCTGTTTTTCATATTTGGGATGCTAGTGATACACTGATTACATCACTCTTCCTTTTTAAACCAACTTTTGCTTTTATATCAAAAGTGCCTCTTACATTCCTTTAATCAATATCAAAATGATTAGTTTGAACTGCTGCAAAACAACATCAAATACCTACTTTTTTGCAGTCAATCACAACTCCCATGGAAATGTAAGCAAGTGCAATTGCATGATGTATAAATAAAATAGATCAAATATGTACACTATATATTCGACACACCACTCATTCCAAACATATTTTATAAAAAGGGAAACTCAACCAATACATTGTACTGTGTCAGTGATACACCATGTGTGTGTGTGTGTGTGTGTGTAAAACAACAATCTCGAGAATACATACCATGCATTTCTGCCCTATGCTTGCCACGATCTGGCTTAACATTGTCGTATGTGAAGTAGTTCACACAAAATGTGACTCCACCTTCAACACAATCTTTACTTCCGTCTAACATGTATATGCCAACTGCATCATTGGGAGAACTGTAGTACTGCAAATAAAATGGTAGATGAATAGAACTTGTTTTATCAAAAATAATGTGTTATGTTTTTCTATGTACTTTTCAGTCACCATTTCATTTGTACTAAATCGATGACACAGAAAAATGGGCTTCAATATTGGTGGGATTACCCTTTTACTATCAGAAACCTGGCAGACTTAAATAATGCAAACAAGAGAATAATTTAGATATTTTTATCAGGAAAACCAAAAGTGAGGCTTTATTTATCTTTTCATATGAGACTACTATTTTAGGACATCAATGCAAGCTAAGAAAAATATTTCAGTGTGTTGATGTTAATGCACTTGATCATGCTACTTGGCAATTATATCTTTTCTATGTACACACTCTCTTGATAACTTGCACACAACAGGTCCAAAAACATCAACCACACTATACGTTAATGTACAAGTTACCAAGAGACCTGTAAAAAGTTAATAAACTTGATGGAAACCAATAGATGTAAACCACTCCCTCAATAACTTGAGCACAACAGGATCCAAAAACATCAGCTGTAATATAAGAGATGGTACAAATTATAGAGTGACCTAAAAGAAACTAAAAATGGAAATCGATCGACAGAGGGTGCTGATAGCATGGGGCAGGTTGCACTGTTCAATACTCAAACTATACTTGTGTTGAAATAAACTGTGATCAAATATCTCATTATAATGGTATAGTTTATTTTTCCTTAAAAATTATCTTTAATTTCAGGATAAACCATACTGGAGTGATCATTAATAACATTATTCAACATCGTTTCCATACATTCAACATGACTTATGTACACATTGTGTATTAAGTCACTACTTTTATACTGAATCAGATACATTCTAGTTTTTTGTTCATTCAAAATTACAAGAGATTTTTTTTCCAGATAAGATTGATATTCATTTTAATAAGCAATGTTAAAACTTGTGTTTTCATTTTTTATACTCCTGTCACTTGATAAAGAGACAGAGATTCAGTTACAGTAGTATGCAAAAAAAAAAAAATCACAACCTCTGAGTGTCAACTCGTCAATTGTTAGTTCTCGAAAAAAATCTTTTGATCTCATTTCACCATTATTAACCCATTTTATGACCATGTTTAATTGATAAAAAACAAAATTGGATATAATTTTTTTGGACATGATAGTGACCACAAGAGGTTATGCATGGAAGATTTGCATACATTGAATTATTTTATTCTACCACCCTTACTTGGTGTTATACTAAAGACTTTAATTTCATAAAACAACAAAGATAACTTTTAATTCATTTTTATAATGCAAGAAACACTTCCACAAGTTGTAGATCAAAAGACAGTAGGGACTTAATAAGGTTCTCAAAGAAGTTCTCATGCATATCAAATGTGATGGTCAACTGGATCTGTCCATGCTTTATTAGAAAAGAATATACCACTTATACTGTTTAAATGGAGCATTTATATAAAAAAAAATTAACTGATCACAATTTTACACAAATTAATATTCATAGTGTTTTGAGAAAATATTTTTTTCCAACAAAATCTTACAAAATAAGTAATTTTTAATTACAACTTGCAAATTTTATAAGAGGCCCTGGGTGGTCAAAAGCACTCTCTGTTACAGATAAGTGTCATCTCACCTCTGTCTGCGTGGGTTCCAGTCTCAGATTCAGCCAATGTGGGTATGTGAGAAAGCTTGCCAATAGCTTCATGTGGGTCAGTGGTTCTTTCCTGGGTTTTTCTTCCACCATTAATATTGGCCTCCATGTATAGCCTATCGTGTGCTGAAAAATGTCATTAAAGCCTACAACAGCAACAAATGTTATGATGTTAATTCTAACATTTCAGGCACTAACTGCCATGTTTTAGTGATAAACAAGCAATATATCAAGGTGTCATTTACCAATTCTGGTAGTTATTTTCTTCACATTAACACAAAGGCATGACATTTTAATATTTCTTTTTAAAAAAAGACAGAATCCACACCAGACACAAAGTTATATCTAGGTTCATTAGTTATCAGTGTACAATTTATCAACTGAATGGTGTATTTTGCACTGCCAATTACATAATGAGATACTGTGAATTTAAATTGTTCTACTGATCCTAAATGAGTTTTCTCTTTTTGGGATTAGAAAAATGGTATTGATCGCAAATAAAGTCTATAACATTCAATAGGTCAGCAAATGATCTACCGGTAGTAATTGATTTCAGCCAATGAGATATCTGAATACCTGATTAAAGACCTTGTAATTGATTCCAGCCAATGGGATATCTGAATACCTGATTAATGATCTAGTAATTGATTCCATCCAATGAGATATCTGAATATCTGATTAATGACCTAGTAATTGATTCCAGCCAATGAGATATCTGAATATCTGATTAATGACCCTAGTAATTGATTCTAGCCAATGAGATATTTGAATACCTGATTAATGTCCTAGTAATTGATTCCAGCCAATGGGATATTTCTGAATACCTGATTAATGACCTAGTAATTGATTCCAGCCAATGGAATATCTGAATGCCTGATTAACAACCTAGTAATTGATTCCAGCCAATGGGATATCTGAATATCTGATTAATGACCTAGTAATTGATTCCAGCCAATGGGATATCTGAATACCTGATTAACAACCTAGTAATTGATTCCAGCCAATGAGATATCTGAATACCTGATTAATAGATACCACACATGTACATAGTCCTCCAATTACTAGGATGTTTATTGAACTGTTTTAAGCAAAAATATTTTAAGATGTTCTCTCATGTAAACATCTGTGTAAATTATGAAAAGAAGTCTTAGCTGAGGGTGTTAACACAATTTTTCAATGAATATTGTACTATCAGACTAAAGTAAACTATGCTAAAAACTGGGTCAAGGTGAAATTTCCCTGAATATCAAAATAAACTTCAATATGAAGTAATTGTACTTTAATAAATTTCAAACTGACTGCAGACTTATGTGTAAATAACCTTAAAGTAAATGAGTGAAGAAGTCAACGATCAAGTGCAAAAAACATTGCAAAAGTAAGAAGCACTTGAAAAAGAACTTGAATTACTCCAATAAGAGATAGTACAGCCCTTGGTCAAATAAACAATGTAATAATGTTATGATATAGGTACTGTTATCTGATATAAATGCAACACAGCTTTGCTGAATTGGAAAACGTGTTCTTAGTTGTGAAAATATCTGTATGTTAAATTTGTTGACACATGAATGGACATATCTTGAACCACACAAAGTCTACTTAACAACTTCTGAATATTATGAGTACAATAAAATTCTTTATTAGTGAACAGCATTTCAGTGCATCCCTTCAAAGTATTCCCCATGTACATGTTACACATGTACATGTTACACATTAACTCAGTCTGATCATCCAAGCATTAAATGTCATTTTATGTTAACTTATGAGTATGTTTTACATACCCTGGAAAACAGCACCTCCAACCACATGTCATTTTAAATTGTCTGCCCCTCAGTGAATCTTTGATAATGGCATTGAATTCTGCAATTTGAGTGGCATAATACTGCATACTTCATATGTATGTATTATGCATGACAAATGGACCCTTTGGGGTTGGATGGAATGCATACAGCTATGACAAAAGTTGTTAGCTGTCATGGAAACCTTAGTTTAAGTGGTTGAAACCATGATTGCATCTCAGAAGGTAACCATGCAACACTCTAAATAATCTATCATTGTTTACGATTGTTAAGCAACTAAAAAGGCAGCAGAATGCAGATTGCGTGTGTGTGTGTGTGTGTGTTTTAGGAATTTTAACACAGCTTTAAAAAACATTCAGTCATATCACTACAATGTCTGCATTGTGATAGTTTATAGTTATGTCTAGCACCTGGGCATCATGCCACAGTCATGTAGCATCATGTCCCACCCATTTACATTACTCTGACACCAAGCCGACCAGTCCTAACATTAAACCTCTTAATGCTGAGCGCCAAGTGAGACATCTGATAGCACCTCTGTTATAAGTCTTTGGTATGACTCAGCCAAGGTTCAAACCCACTATCTCCTGCATCAGAGGTATACACTCTAGCCACTAGACCATTGAAGCAGTCACAATGAAGTTTAAGTCTCCATGTTAGCAAAGTTTGTAAATCTCTTTATCTACTTGTATCCATTAGGTTATACAATTTAAGTTTCTTTTCAGGGTCTGTATAAATTAGGTGGAAATCATATTATATACTCATAAGGAATCATTTTGTAAATGACAAAAATTTGTACTGTCATAAAAAATGTTATAGAAGAATATTGATGTGGGCAACAATATCAAATGAGTATTCAATTATGTTGAGATTTTCAAAAGAATAGTACCTGATCAACGATTAGACTGTTTTAAGGAATAAACATATTATTAAATAAAAATAAAAAATTAATATGCTCAAGTTTAAACATAATGTGAGCAAGTTTGTTCATTTAGAGGCATAGATCACCAGAGAAATAAATATTTGTTTTCTCTGGCAAAACAAAGCAAGTCAAAAGAACTTGTGAATAGAATCTGCACCTGTGGGTGTGTTTTTAGGTCATGCTTAGAAATTCAGGGTGGGTATCTTTCCGTCATCTGAAGGATTCAAAAACATAACTGTGGAAGATTTACATAAATTCTATGTGCATTTCTAAAAGACAAAATCATGGAAGGTTTGCAAAAATTTTAGGTGAAATTGTCATGTTTATAAAGCATAAAATACATGCAAAATTTGCATTAGAGCAGGTGCACATGTTTTCCACATATTAAATACAATCAAACACTCAAGCATTCTGCTACAATTAATGGCAGATACTATTTCATGAAAACTAAAAGGAATGCTTTTCAACAAAATTAGACTATTGTGCATAATTTGTGACACGTATGTCTACTTTCTAATTTTTCAAACACAAATAATGAAATTCTGAGTGCACTTGTACCCAACTTGTTGAAAAAAAGCATGTCTTTGAAAATCAAAAGAACAACTGATTTCAGACAGAATGCAACATCTACAAATATCAGGGGGCACAAACAGTTTGAAAGCCAAAATATATTTGATTTTCTTCTTTTTAAAAAAATATATGAATTATCAAATACATTAAAGATGTCCATTTATTAGATCTTTCACAATGATGTTTTGAAATATATATCAGTGGGAGAAAAATTAAACTGCCACAGTGGTGATATCACTTTTGGAACTATTTTCTTTTCTATTTCAACAGTATATCTGCCCTTCTAAAACCTGTATTTCCATATTTTGGCCCATCTTAAGTTTTCATCTTCTTTTCCATGTCTCTTTTCTTCACCATTCCAGTCTTTCTTCCCAAGAAGAACACATAAAAATTAAACTCAAACAACAGAAAGCTGGTTTTAAGAATACAACATGTTTGTAATTAGTGTTCCAGGTGAATCATGCAAACAGTCAGTAACAGAACTTACATAACCTGTTGCTATTCGATAATCTGTGTCTCCCATTTGGTATCGTATACCTGTTATACTCAATGACAAATTGTACACATTTTAAAACAAGTGCTTGATTAAATAAATTTGTTTTAACTCTCATCACAATCCTAACTGTCTGAAAACGATGGTAAAATCAGGCACAGAGTAATTTCATTTTCAAAATAACTCCCAAAATGTCTAAAAATTAACCCAACTTGCTAAAGTAAAGTTGCATTGAAATATATGATACTTTGACTGCAAATACATTCAGAAATACCGTGTGGAATCTGAACAAAAAAGGCAATATGTGTACATTGTGTTCTGATTTACCATAGCATCAAACTCAATGGGAAAAAAATAATATAAAAATAATCATAAACAGCACAATACTCATGCTGTAGTGAGTTTAAATTTAACTTCTTTGCGTGGTAAATCTAATTTTAAGCATGTACTACTTGAATGATGCTATTTAATACCCGACCAAATGATGTAAATTCAATCCTCCCATTAATGTTAGGGCCTAACCGAGTAGATAATTTTTGCCGAGTACCGAATCTGAGTATTTGGATGTAACATTTGCCAGATCCGGGCACAAACTGAGATTTACAGTCCCTGGACTATCCCTAAGAATGTGTAAATAAATATCTAAGAATGTGTAAATAAATAGCTAGAAATGTGTAAATATCTAGGAATGTGTAAATAACTATCTAGAAATGTGTAAATATCTAGGAATGTGTAAATAAATATCTAGAAATGTGTAAATATCTAGGAATGTGCAAATAAATATCTAAGAATGTGTAAATAAATATCTAGGAATGTGTAATAAATATTTAAGAATGTGTAAATAAATATCTAGGAATGTGTAAATAAATATCTAGAAATGTTTAGAAATGTTTAAATAAATATCTAGGAATGTTTAAGTTTACTAGAGTTCAAATATACATGCAGCTACACACTCAGAGATATGAATTGTACAACTTTTGAAACCTATAATGCAATTCTTCAAAATTGTCTCTTGAAAAATACATTAAAAACTAGTAGTATAAATAAATTAAAAATCGAATCCCAGGTCTGGACAGGAAACAATTTCTGAATACCAAACTTTATAAAGGACAACAATCAATCTACAGGAGTACATTAAAATATCAACAATATGTTGTATAAAAATGGTTGCAGATATGACTTATAAGTATGTTATCCAAATAAATGGTCATAACTGTACATCCCCACCTTTTCTACAGCGAAGTTGATATGTTTCGTAAGGTCACTGATTGTATAAACAGCATATTTTCCACTGTTGGGAGGATATGGCGGCACTTCCATACTAGATTCCCAACTGGTCAGCAGAAGATGGCTTAAAGTTGTCTTACCATGATCAACGAGGCCTTGGAAGTGAGCTCTTTGATCACCAAATTCCAGCATCTATGAAAAATTAAAAATCATCTATTTATGAAATACTGACAAGTTCATATCACTTCTAAGGAGAAGCAAGCCAAGAGTTCTGGAAAAAAATCTGCTCACGCTTTCAGTTCATGCATAATGTATGTGCTAATTGTTTTGTCTATGCACATTAATTCAACTGTACTAAGAAAGTCAAAAGATACTATGAGAGCCATGATCCAAACCTTATATTCATCTGTATGCAACAAAAGGTTATGGGTTTTCCCTTGTTTATTGAACACATATCAAAAACAAACAATGTCAGAAATAAATTAGCGAACACAATGCTGCAAGTTTAACCCATCTCACTGATGAAATAACACAGAAGATCAGCAGCATTAGGGATACATCCTTCCATGAACATTGTATAATCTTCAAGTGGCTAATTTATTAATACATTACATGCTCCCCATTTCTCCTGAACACAGTAAAATGATCATTTTGGTGTGTGTAAATTGTAAATGAGACTTTCAATTATTCTTTCTTTCCAACCATCTTTACGGGGCCCGAAGTGGCAGAGTGGTCTAAAGCGCTCTCCGTTACAGATCACTGTCATCTCACCGAGTCTAAGATTCGGCCAATGTGGGTATGTGAGAAAGCTTGCCAGTAGTTTCTTGTGGGTCGGTGGTTCTTTCCAGGGGTTTTCCCAGGTTTTTCCTCCACCATTAATACTGGCCGCCATGTATGGCCTATCATGTGCTGAAAAATGGCTATAAACCCTATAACAACAACAACAACCAACCATCTATTCACTCATCCACCTTCCAATCACCTTTTACCTTCCTGCTCTCATCCCTGTAGTATTTTAGTCAGATCCATTTTCCTCATGTGGAAAAGCTGTATGAAATACTGATACGGATTTAGAATTGAGTTTTACTTATATGTACCTACCTGTCTTGTTAACAAAGCAGTTTTTATAATCTGTATCACTGCTACAATTAAAAAGATCAGGTTGAAATAGCAGTTACAGTCCTTCCATTTGGCAGCTGCGTAGAGGTACAGACGAAGACATCTTTGCAGCTTCCTCCCCATTTTGTCTTTGTCATTTATTTTCTGCCCTTTCACTAAGTTCAAGTATAAAATAAATGCAGTAAAATTTATTTCCAAACTGACAGAAAATGACATGGTATTAACAATCTAATTTTGCAAAGCTATAATATAACTAATATTGCTACCAGATGGTACCCATGAAATCATTAGCACAAAGTTTAAAAGCTAATCTTTGAAAAGCATTGTTACAAGTTTAAGTTGTTAAAATAAGTTTTTAAAAGAGTGAAGCAAAACAAGCTTTGTAAAATTAAAAATATAATTTATTTCCCTAGCATACAAAGTGAAATTGAGAAAAAACAACATGTATTATTGCAAATTAAATCCCAAAATTTTGTTTGTTTGTTTGTTAGTGTAGGATTTTTAACGTAGCTTTAACAATTTTTCAATCATATCGCTACAGTGTCTGCACTGAGGCAGTTTATAGTAATATCTAGCACTCGGGCATCATGCCGCAGACACAAAGCATGATCCAAGAATTACAGACATAGATTCTAATAATATAAAGTCCTGAATAAAGCTCAATACAAGCCCCAAAGAGATATAAAAAAAAACTGAAGGCGCTGACATGTATGTTATAGCTTATGCAGTGCTTATGTGTCAACAGTCTTTTGCTGAATCACAGTAATATAATTCCTGGTTTGAACTCAGCATAACTTCCAGTTAATGTTTCTATCCAATAATTTTATCAGAGCACTTTTTCAGTTCTACCATAATCACTTGAATTCAATAATTTGAAGAAAATAAAATTCAGCCCATACTGGTCACAACATAATACAACTTGACGGTGCAGGATATAAAAGCATGAGTGATCAAATCATCACCATGAGAAAATTATATAGTTCTCTACTTGAGCTCAGGTCACAATTAGCATTGTCTAAAAACAGACATTACCTAATGGAAACAAACCTTCTAGAATGATCTAATGAGCCTTGTTTATTTACACCACAATAACCTGTAAAATTTACTTAGGAAACTAAAAATCCAGGACCCAAATCAATATATTTACTCGCTCTTGTTTACCTGAATAACAATCCTAATATTAACTTCATACATATAGAGAATAATGAAGTATTATTAGCTGATTAAATACAATGAAATAAGTTGGGTTTTTTTAAAGTCAATCAGGTCAAGCAGAAATGAACACAATTTTGGACAAGGTCAATTTAGCATACAATGTTACATTAGCATCTAAAACAACCTTTAAACTAATAAACAAACAATTAATCAAATATACATAACAGTATTAATTAGCTTAGATTTGTGGGTAAAATGGGTCTTCCAGTAAGTTAGAGGCATATCTACATCAGATTAGACCCATATGACCTACATAATTGGCCTGATGTGCAGTAATCAGATTCTTAATTTCATGAGTATTGAGAATAACATTTGCAAGCATTGACTCAGAAAGTAATGCCATGTTACATTGCATTCTGCAGCCTATTTCTGCCATAGATGGCTTGATTTAAGAATTTTAAATGTCTGAGGCCTAATAGAAAGATTTACAACTTATTTATCAGGCATTGGTAATAAAGGAAAAAGTAATTAATAACAATTCTGAATGGCGTATTTGTTTAAATATTAAAAATTAACAAGCCTATATTTAATAACAACATAAAGCATTTTGTAAAAAAAAGCATACCTTGAACATGGACCTCTTCCAATGTAGCTTCCTCGATATCTAATAATAATAATAATAATAATAATAACAATAATAATAACAATAATAATAAATGAAGATGAGAAAAAAATGGAAAAATGGTAATTAAAATGGTCATAAAGAACATCAGTGTAACCTGGCTGTCTTTAAATTTATTTTCATGCTATAATCATAGTAAATAATCAATGAAAATATTTTGTATACTGCAAAAAAACTACTAAGAAATGCAAGAAAAGTACAGCAAAGATAACAGCAAAACTAATGAAAAAATTAAAAAAACAAGAATACCATTACAAAATTACAGTAGAGGTTCAAAGCATTGCAATGTCTTCTGCCACAAACTTTGGATTACCATCATCTCAGGCAAACTAATATTAGTGACTCATTAAAGTGGGCATACCTAATTATCAATGAGATTCCTATTAAGGTGGGCATACCTAATTATCAATGAGATTCCTATTAAAGTGGGCATACCTAATTATCAATGAGATTCCTGTTAAAGTGGGCATATCTGATTATTAATGAGATTCCTATTAAAGTAGACATGCCTAATTATCAATGAGATTCCTATTAAAGTGGGCATACCTGATTATCAATGAGATTTGTATTAAAGTGGGCATACCTGATTATCAATGAGATTCATATTAGCGTGGGCATGTCTGATTATCAATGAGATTCATATTAAAGTGGGCATAGCTGATTATCAACGAGATTCATATTAGCATGGGCATACCTGATTTTCAATGAGATTCCGATTAAAGTGGGCATAGCTGATTATCAAAAAGATTCATATTTAAGTGGGCATATCTGATTATCAATGAGATTCCTATCAAAGTGGGCATGCCTGATTATTAATGAGATTCCTATTAATGTGGGCATATCTGATTATCAATGAGATTCATATTTAAGTGGGCATACCTGATTATCAATGAGATTCATATTAAAGTGGGCATATCTGATTATCAATGAGATTCATATTAAAGTGGGCATATCTGATTATCAATGAGATTCCTATTATAGTAGGCATATCTGATTATCAATGAGATTCCGATTAAAGTGGGCATAGCTGATTATCAAAAAGATTCATATTTAAGTGGGCATATCTGATTATCAATGAGATTCCTATCAAAGTGGGCATGCCTGATTATTAATGAGATTCCTATTAATGTGGGCATATCTGATTATCAATGAGATTCATATTTAAGTGGGCATACCTGATTATCAATGAGATTCATATTTAAGTGGGCATATCTGATTATGAATGAGATATTAAAGTGGGCATATCTGATTATCAATGAAATTCCTATTATAGTGGGCATATCTGATTATCAATGAGATTCATATTATAGTGGGCATATCTGATTATCAATGAGATTCATATTATAGTGGGCATATCTGATTATCAATGAGATTCCTATTATAGTAGGCATATCTGATTATGTGTGTGATTAGAAATTTTAACATAGCTTTAACAATTTCTCAATCATATCACTATGATGTCTGCAGTGAGGCAGTTTATAGTGATGTCTAGCACTGGGGCATCATGCCAAAGACATGTAGCAGGATGTCCCACCCAGTAACATTATCGTGAAAACATCAGTAAGAAAAATAGGGCTGGGAATGAAAAAGCAAACAATATGTTCATATATTATCAAGCTTACAAATACACTGAGTACTTGCCTAAAAGAACAATTTTTTTTGTTGATTTTCAACATGTTCTACAATTCATGCAAGGCAAATGCTTAGTGATGGTAAAATTCTGAGCTTTCTATTGGGTAATTATTCATAGTGTGTGAATATGTCTCTACAATTCAAGCAAGGCAAATGGCAAATGCTTAGTGATGATAAAAGTCTGAGCTTTCTAATGGGGAATTATTCATAGTGTGTGAATATGATAAGTCTAACTGCAAAGTCCATCTGGATCTGTGCAGTTTTTAATGAGTAATCAGTAGAACAAACAACACAGACCCTGACCTGCAGGTGCATTATGCTATATAAATATAGTTACTTTAGTGAGTCATGTGTCTGAAAATATATATATTTACAAACTAAGTGTTACTTGTGCATTTCAGATACAATATAAAAACAGTACTGAACTATTTACCTGAAATCTGTCCATATTCTTTTTCTTTCTCTGCTTCTTTTCTGCGAAGCAAAGCTGCCATAACTTCATTTGGTGTTCCATTTTCATTTCCAGTCATTTTGTGAGTTACTAGATAACTTTTAAACACATTCATAAAAATTAATGCTACGATAAACTTTTATAAATTTTGAGACTGGTTCTAAGCATGGTTATCACAATTTCAACCATGTAAAAACACATAAGAAGCACATACAAAAGTGTTTGAAGCACAACTAACTTATTAAAATGGATTCATAACTTATTAAAATAATCAACTGATTTGGAAAATGTTCTCAGAAACATAATATTTTATTTCTACTTGTACTATACCCACTAAAGATCCCATACTTAAAATTAATTAAAAAATCTTAATCACAAAAATAAAATAAAACTAAACCTTTACTTTGTAACCTGCATAGGAAATATCATCTTCCATAATAATTATTACTTGTACAGAACCTGTCTTGAAAGTCTGCCTCTTGAGTCCCAAACATTTGGTCTCTGATGACAGCGCTTAACAGATCATATTGCTATATAATCGATAAAGTTATGTGTTGAGAATATGATTTGGTGGTCTCACATAAAAGTGGTCTTTCAAAACAGGTTTTATGTCTGTATCATAAACAGGAGAAAATTTGATCTTTTATTAGATGTTTCAATAAACATACACCATTCCCTCAATAACTAGTACTGTACTATGATAATTTGTCAAACTGCTTATAACACATGGTCAAACATGTATCCCAATAAAAAACAAAATAACCCCAATTTGTTAAACTTAAAAGAAAATTGGACCTGGTGACTGAAACTGAAAACACGCTTGTTTTATCATCAAAAACAGTGTATAGAACCTGCAAATTTTAATCCACATTAAGAAAATTTTAACGTTTAATAAGAAGTCATATATTTTTTACATTTTCTTTCCAAACGACATTCTTAGTATACCATAAATAATTATATTCAACAAAATTTCAATCAATTAAAATGTCACTTACACCTAGTGGAAGCAGTACTTTAAAAAATAAACACCAATTAAAAAATTTGTATCAAGTAAATTTGGTTTAATTCAATCTGATGCTTCAGTTTAATTATAATCCTCATCAATGCA
Source organism: Unio pictorum (assembly GCA_030141615.1). Taxonomy (NCBI): domain Eukaryota; kingdom Metazoa; phylum Mollusca; class Bivalvia; order Unionida; family Unionidae; genus Unio; species Unio pictorum. The sequence goes on along the minus strand of JARLTB010000028.1, from coordinate 4,444,861 downwards.
ATGTGCTCTCTTTAGTTCAAACATAAGATGTGTTACTCTATCATAACAGCTATGTCCTCAAGCTTTTTTCTGAGAACCTAATTAAGTGCCAACTTAATGACTTGTGGAAGTATTTGAAGCACTGAATTGAAATCTGACCTTTTTATTTTCACATTGTGTCTTTTGTATAAAAATAAAGTAGGCAGAATAAAATCTGACTTGTATAAGACCTAGCAGCCCCAGTCGTATATCAGGTGAACTCATTTCAATTGATCAATCAAACACTATTATAAATATAGTACTGTGTAGGTAATATAATTAAATTACCCTATAATAAATATAGTACTGTGTAAGTAATATAATTAAATTACCCTATAATAAATATAGTACTGTGTAGGTAATATAATTAAATTACCCTATTATAAATATAGTACTGTGTAGGTAATATAATTAAATTACCCTATAATAAATATAGTACTGTGTAGGTAATATAATTAAATTACCCTATAATAAATATAGTACTGTGTAGGTAATATAATTAAATTACCCTATAATAAATATAGTACTGTGTAGGTAATATAATTAAATTACCCTATAATAAATATAGTACTGTGTAGGTAATATAATTAAATTACCCTATAATAAATATAGTACTGTGTAGGTAATATAATTAAATTACCCTATAATAAATATAGTACTGTGTAGGTAATATAATTAAATTACCCTATAATAAATATAGTACTGTGTAGGTAATATAATTAAATTACCCTATAATAAATATAGTACTGTGTAGGTAATATAATTAAATTACCCTATAATAAATATAGTACTGTGTAGGTAATATAATTAAATTACCCTATAATAAATATAGTACTGTGTAGGTAATATAATTAAATTACCCTATAATAACTATAGTACTGTGTAGGTAATATAATTAAATTACCCTATAATAAATATAGTACTGTGTAGGTAATATAATTAAATTACCCTATTATAAATATAGTACTGTGTAGGTAATATAATTAAATTACCCTATAATAAATATAGTACTGTGTAGGTAATATAATTAAATTACCCTATTATAAATATAGTACTGTGTAGGTAATATAATTAAATTACCCTATTATAAATATAGTACTGTGTAGGTAATATAATTAAATTACCCTATAATAAATATAGTACTGTGTAGGTAATATAATTAAATTACCCTATTATAAATATAGTACTGTGTAGGTAATATAATTAAATTACCCTATAATAAATATAGTACTGTGTAGGTAATATAATTAAATTACCCTATAATAAATATAGTACTGTGTAGGTAATATAATTAAATTACCCTATAATAAATATAGTACTGTGTAGGTAATATAATTAAATTACCCTATAATAAATATAGTACTGTGTAGGTAATATAATTAAATTACCCTATTATAAATATAGTACTGTGTAGGTAATATAATTAAATTACCCTATAATAAATATAGTACTGTGTAGGTAATATAATTAAATTACCCTATAATAAATATAGTACTGTGTAGGTAATATAATTAAATTACCCTATAATAAATATAGTACTGTGTAGGTAATATAATTAAATTACCCTATTATAAATATAGTACTGTGTAGGTAATATAATTAAATTACCCTATAATAGCCTCCTTAATCATAAATGCTTTCAAAGACAGCAGGGCAACAAGAGAAATAAAAACTTCATGAAACAAAGAGTAGAGATCTGTTTCACAGATATGGATCATTGTGGAGATTAGCAAGTTTTTGGGAATTAATGAATTGGTTCTTACAGATATGGATCATTGTGGAGATTAGCAAGTTTTGGGGAATTAATTAATTAGTTCTAACAGATACATCCATCATCAAGGATGAAAAGAAGCGTTACCATTACGTGCAACGAAATCAGCGCATTAATAATTTACTAATTGAACACAAAAATTAAGTTTTAACAAAGATGATTGTATCGCTAAAAAATCATAAAATGTCACTATATTTTGGAAAAAGCAATTTTGTATGGTTGTTGAACAGTTTCTCTGACTACTTGTTTTGCAAAATCGCTGCTTTTCACTTCCCTACTGCATACAAAGCAGGGAACCAGACAAATCAAACACAAAGAGCAGTAACATAAAATGCAAATATTTTTGCATACATGTTAAGGTTGTTGATTGGAATAATGTTAATTATCTTTTAGATGCTGGGCATCTTGAAAATAAATGTAATTTATATAGAATAATGAACATCTTCGTTACAAAATGTACTTTATTGACAATCATTATCAATGTGATTATAAAATGAATAGTCTGTCATTAAACAGCCTTGCTGCTCCCCCCCCCTCAAAGTTGTCTCAATGTGAAAGTAATCAAGTAACTATGTGAGAAAATCACTGACATGCTAAAATTGCAAATATCTAACTTTCATGTTTATCTTTTTTGAGCACACACACACACACGCAGTGAAGGTTGAGCAATGTTAAAATTGCAAATATCTAACTTTCATGTTTATCTTTTTTGAGCACACACACACACACACACACACGCAGTGAATGTTGAGCAATGTGAACAACATTTTGATACTATAAACAATGTGTATTTCTTTTTTTGTGTACTAAGGTAAGTTATTATGCCTATTTACTTTTCCATTATTTTTTTTTATTTACTTAGTTGGTACAATGATTTATTCTTTATTATATCTAATGGTCATTTTACATTTATCATATTGGTAAAAATGTAGATCACCAAACCAAGAAAAAACCAGAGGGTACAAGAGATAATGCAAATTAAGGTCTCACAGGACAATTTAATTTTCTGTAAATTTTCATTGGACTAGGACTGCAGAAAACTATAAATAATTATACATTGAAGATACAGATAAAACCTAACGTCTAATGTTCATTTTGTTCATAATGGTTCAATTAAGGCATACATAATAATGAACAACTGATAGCTTTTAGAAAACCAAAATTACCCCCAATCCCTCTTTTATAGTGACAATACAAGAGCTATTCTATATTTTTTGTTTTAAAGTTAGGTGGCTGAAACAAACAAGATGGAACTGACAACAATTAGAACTAACATTATTCCAAATCAGCGTATCTTTACCCCTCAACCATCTAAATTTTGAAAATATATATCTGTAGCAGACATACATGATCATGCAAACAAAGAATGGTTATTCATTTGAACCCAAGCTTTGATCTTCTCAAAATAAGGTGAATAAAAGAAAATTAAAGAACCCAACGTCATTTTAAAGTATCTGTACAAAATGTGCATGCTGATATGTGTAAACAGTAAATATGAAGCACACATCACACACACTGATCAGCAAACATTCACTGCATGCATGAACACAACTTGAAAGGGGATATACCTTACAGTCCACTACTCAAATAAAGCTGATATGTAAATATCTCTGCCTGTAAAAGATCCAAAGCAACTGGTGCAGCTGACCCCTGAAGAAATCTATACCCCAACAAGTACCACTTTGGCATATGTATCATTGATGACCCTGAGGAATAAAAGAAAATGACAATAAAAACTTCAAGATAAAAGGAAGCCTGACACTGGAATACTGCTGCTCATGGTAGCATTAATTTCTAAAACTATTTCATTTTTGGCAACTTTTCAACTCCACACATGACGTTTTCAACACTATATGGTATTATTATTCAACACTATATGGTATTATTATTCAACACTATATGGTATTATTATTCAACACTATATGGTATTATTATTCAACACTATATGGTATTATTATTCAACACTATATGGTATTATTATTCAACACTATATGGTATTATTATTCAACACTATATGGTATTATTATTCAACACTATATGGTATTATTAATCAGAAGCTAATGGGAACTGCATAAAGTGACAATGCACTACAAGTTTTCCTTAAAATGTGTACAAATCCTTCTGTATAGTTTTGGGTTCAAGCCAAATTGTATGTGTGCTCGGTTGGACTTTTCACTTACAGAATATGTTATAAAATAGCAGCCTTTCAGTAAGAGTTATCTTCTCTGTGTGTGTGTGTCTGTGTGTGTCTGTGTGTGTGTGTGTCTGTGTGTGTGTGTGTGTGTGTGTGTGTGTGTGTGTGTGTGTGTGTGTGTGTGATTATAGCTTAAATGTTTACAATGGGATGAAAGCCATGGATTGAAATATTGCAGTCTTTGCAGATACATATGTAAAGGCATGTAAGTTAATCATTAAATTATGAAAATATAGATAATGTAAATACATAGTTGTTGTTGTTGTTTTAGGGTTTAACGCCATTTTTCAACACATAATAGGCTATACATGGCGGCCAGTATTATTGGTAGAGGAAGAACCCGGGAAAAATCCCGGAAAGAACCACCGACCCACGAGAAGCTACTGGTAAGCTTTCTCACATAACTACATTAGCCGAATCTTAGACTCAAACACATGCAGACAGAGGTGAAATGGCAGTGATCCGTAACGGAAAGTGCTTTAGACCACTCAGAGCCCCTTATAAATATATAGAACTGAATAGATAAGTACAATAATTCAATTTTAAAAAAAAACTTCAAATACATGTACTTATTTTAGTTCAATAACTCAAGTGTTGTTGATTCAGCTCTACTATGTCATGATACTTTACAATCTCTATCAGAAGATTCAAGTAACTGAGACCATGAAGAAATCACTGAATGAGATTTGAAGAGACGGAACAATCATAACACCATTTCTAAATTGGGCTCTACTGTACGAATTATCCAAACATTTACTCTGCTTTCATTTGCTCTGTTTGATTTGTGATGTCAAAAAAGATAAAACTGTATGTAATATATGTGAAGGGTTAAAACTGTATGTAATATATGTGAAGGGTTAAAAGTTACAAAGAATAGTTTATAAAGATGGATGGCTCAAATTAAACTGACAAAATGACAGCTGCAAGTGCATGCCATTACCTCCACAACCAGCAGATTCAGACATACTACATGCACATAGTCATAGAGTTTACAAAATGTGTCACATGGCTCAGCAACATTCTGCTGTTGTTATTGTTTTAGGGTTTAACGCCATTTTTCAGCACACAATAGGATATACATGGCGGCCAGTATTACCGGCATTGGTGGAGCAAGAACCCAGGGAAAACCCCAGAAAGAACAACCAACCCACGAGAAGCTACTGGCAAGCTTTCTCACATAACTACATTAGCCTAATCTGAGACTCAAACCCATGCAGACAGAGGTGAGATGGCAGTGATCCGTAACGTAGAGCGCTTTAGACCACTCTGCCACTCGGGGCCCCTAACATTCTGCACTCACATATTAAAAATACAACGTTGTGCTGATCAAGTACATCAGACTATTCCCAAAAAGAATATATCATGGTAATGTTAAATACCAAAATGTGAATATATCATGGTAATGTTAAATTCCAAAATGTGAATATATCATGGTAATGTTAAATACCAAAATGCCAATCAATCTTACACCAACACAAAAGTAGCTATCCCTGGACGAATGTAATAAAAAAGTCCGGATACAAAGCAGTTCCAAATTCGAAAACACACTAAATCAGGAATAAAACATGAAAAAATGGAAACAGAGAAATAACTAAGAAACTTGAATTAGGCCAGTGAAAATAAACTAGGAACAAGATGGATGCACCAGAATTGCTAATGACCACATAATTGAAGTAGATAAAATGGCGAACAATCAAAAATTTTTAGAGTGTAAAATGTAAAACAATTTTTTCACATCCCGTCATTACTTATAAATTCAAGCCAACAAATTATGACATATAAAAAAATATTGTAGACATAGAGGGTGTGTGCTAGACATTGACAAAACTTAGGCAAATGTTTTGTTACCCTGATGGCACATATCGATCATCTGAATTGTATTCATACTAAATAGATGAAAACCTACTCAACATCTCTACACGACATTGAAGTGAAAATGAAATATATAATGTGACCAGTTGGTCCAATAAGGTTTCTTTCAAGTCTGCCTTCCAAGTCCGTACCCACATTATGTTTACAAGGTACATAAAAGAAAACTGAAATAAATACCTAGACAATAATGTTAGATATCCCTTGTTTGATAGGCAGTGAATACTGAAGGAAATATTTGAAAGTAATGGCACTGTAGATTCTAAAAACTGGGATACATTGGGTGTACATGTTCAGAAAAGTAGGGAAATCATTCATTATAAAGATGCTAATGCTGGGGGGAACAATTAGACCTATTTGGATATGAAACTAATAATTATGCTACAAACTTACATCATACAGCAATTGCATAAGGGAATAGTTCAATATAATTGGATGTATAATAACTCCAAGAGTGCCAACCATACACTTAAATTGGCTAGACTTGAAAGCAAAAAGCATATGTCAGCTTATAACAACAACGTATGCAATAATTAAACAGGAAAAATTTAAAGCTGCAGAGCTATTAAAAACACAGGAAAAAACTGACTTCCACCATCATTCTCTATACCTGACAGATGTGGACTCATGAAAAAACGCAAGACCAATGAGACAATAGGAAAAGAAGTAAGGTAAATTAAGTTGGAACATAACATTTGCCAACAAAAACAAGGATACTCTTTTTAAAAATCAATGGTTGTTAAAAAAAGAAAATAAATAACTGAAACATAAATGGGCTGAAAACATGTCTAGAATACCACAGTCAAAATGAAACTAACAGCTAGACCTTAAACAGGCACTGACATAAACATGGGAAATAACATAAGTAGATAGTTATGAACAATATTAATATGAAATGTTGGAAATTGCCTTGAGATTAGTGTATGAATATTAAAACAGTATGAGTACTGCAATAGTTACTTACATACAATTACAACGAGATGAATGAAATGAAATTCTCAAAAATAAAATAATTTTATACTTGATTGAACTTGGACTGACAGCTAGGGGAGCTCATGAGCCTCACCTGTCTTAAATACACAGACACCTGTGATACATATTGATATGATTCATAATACAAATCCTGCAATACAATACATGTTAAACATATGGACTCGATGATCTTTCAATCTTTGTAAGGTAGGTGGTGTCCTTTAACATATTTAGACATACTGGTTGTACTAAAGCCATTTCTCATATATTTATATGCAATTCTCACTGATGACAAGATAACAAAAATACTTTTCAAACACCCTACTTGTTGGTTGTTTGGTTGTCAGTGAGTTTACTGAATGTTTTATGCCATTTAATACAGACTCTGTTTAATATACTTGAAACACCAGACCCATTGTTTCACATGAATGCTTTCAAAACATTATTGCCATATTTATGTCTCATTTAAACGTGAAAGACATTACGATGTTATCTTCAAAACTGAAGAAATAATGCAATTTCCTTCAGCTAAGAATATCTCATCTCAAACAAATCCAGGTATGGGAATGAAGGCAAATAACAATAAATCACTATGATAGAAAAAAAGTGCTGTGACCATTATAGCTGCTGCCACATGTACTTGGGCATTGTTTAAGAAAAAAAGGACAACACCTGGTGACATTGGTTTTTTTTTTAAAACAAAACTTACTCAACGTGATAAACCTGAGCAATTTGAAATTTACAACCCTCACTGATATTGAAATCAATTAATTTATTTAATTGGCACCTTCAGTCACTGGTTAAATAACTTTTCATAAAAAGAGAACTTTCTTTCCCATTTACAATTTAAGGAGATATGTTGCAGGCATTTTCTCTAAAAGCAGAATGTCCCCTCTGTAACCAAAAGATTAGGGAAAAGAAAAAAAGGTGGGGGTAGAGAAAATGGCCAAAGGTCAATATTTACCTAGCACTTCAAAAATGTGTCTCTCTTCCTGGTCTGCTTTGTTTTAGCACTACTGAAATCAAATATTTAAAAGATGTCACCTCAGTTCAGACAGAGTTATTCAAATAAATATATTAGCTTTTTTTTATTTTCAGTCTATCTTAACCTTGATAGGGCTATATGGTTATGTAGTATATGATTCAAAGGGCTAAATTGATTTAGAAAAATGAAGATCATAATCTACTTTAAAATTATCTGTATTTTAAATAATATCTGTGTTCTGGCTACATTTAATTTCGAAATTATTTTACACATAGCCAGTACAATATTTATCTATATATCATGATAAAGACCACTAAATAAAATTTACTAGCCTTTGAAATCTCGTTTGGATACAATAATTTTCTTTGAATAAATTTGCATCAGTAGTTAGAACAAGTATTCATTTTGCATTTTATGCTTTCAACTTATCATCAGAAATCATATTTAGCTCCAATAATAATGAAACAATGTTAATATACATTTTTATTTCCAGAGCATGTTTTATTTCCATTGAATTCCTTTTTTCACTCATAACCAAGGTAGGCAATCCATTATTGCCACAGAGACTAAAGGTCAATTTAATATATTCTACATCATTGCTCAATGCCATTGAATGTGCTTGCATAAAAGTGGTATTATTTGCCATTCACCATTTAGACCGCTGTCTGGCAATCGTTTAATATATGGTATACGGGTACCACTTGAACAACCCCAGGTGGGCGGAACTTAAAGTATAGGGAACATTTTATTCAGAAATAATAAAACATGCTGTGATTGGTGTATTATGTAAGAATTATACTTTCTGTTAGGCTTTTTAAAAAAAATTAAGCCTCTTGGCAATATGCGGGATTATATTAACTTATACCCAGATCATATTTTGTATTTTTCATGAAATTTTTAAAATGTGGTACACATGGCTGAAAATGTGTCTGTTGTGACTAGACAACTCTTACCCATGTCTAGTTCCAGTAGAGTTACGTCTCTTAAATACAATGGTTTACCTGGTTTTGTCCAAGTAAAATTGACAATCTAACACTGTTCTATATGTTGCATGCTGAGGTATGATATAAAGGATATTTATTTCACACAAAAATAGCATTCAGGTCCATGGAAAATCATATAGTACCCTGATATCATATCATCATCTGCATGTGGTATGGCCAGTTTTTGATGTACAAAAGGGAAGTAAATCTTGCAACTACTTCTCACACTTCATTTTCACGTGTGTGAAATTGAGCACTAACTTTCAATTAAATCCAAAGTTAAACATTTTATTAATTATCAATGTGATCAATTTCCATCAGCTCGTAATAAAATCCACCACTAACTGAAATTTTAAACAAAATTAATAAATTGCAAACTTACAGAAACAAGTTGTTGTTCTACAACTATGACGTACACAAACAAAAATATCATAATCATGTGACAACCGTCTTGTGATAACAGTTTTACAAAAACCCGATCTATTCAAGTCTAATAAAGTAAGGGAAATAATTTAACTTAATTTAACTTCATTACATATATTGTACACTTTCTATCCCCAGACTATAATAATAACTATAACCTCTTTTGAAAGCTGACAATCTGGTGGCATTATTTTTAATGGCATTGTTGAGAAAATACATTAGGCCTAACACCGTATACGTAATTTTAACAAGTAATCCTTAGATACGTGCATTTAAAATCCAGTACGACAGAAGAAGAAGAAAATGGTTCTGTAAGTAAAAGCATTTAAAAACTTACACAACATGCTGGTTATTTATCAAAGTTCTTCAAAACAAATTCAGCCATACCAGCAGATTAAACGTGACAAAATGCTTGTGAATATTTTATCCGGGTCTTTTCCGCTGGGTGTATTTGTTGCACAGTCTATTATCACACGACACATTATCAATTCAATTCCGACATACCGTAAAGTTAGTATGCGTTTGTGGTAATGCACAGGCATTTGATTCTGCGTAAATTAATGTTTACACTCACGGTGAGTGGATACATTAATTTACCCCGAATCAAGTGCCTGTGTCTACATCGCTAGTTCCCAAAGTGTGCGGTAGTTTTGAGGCGGTGGGATTACCGGGGTAGGGGGGGGGGACGCTAATGCTGAATTATGCTTGTTACGGGTAAGTTAGGAAGAGCTGAGGAAAACGTAGGTGGCCCAAAAAGTTTGGAATTTATTGCTCTACGGGCTACATTGATATACTTGCTACTAAGAAAGGGACAGGTATATGGTTATGTTGTTTGCATTGGCAACATGCACTATCTGTTCACGTACTGTTCTTTATATGTGGTCATTATGTGATTTAATAAATGTATAACAAAAAGAAAAGTCTACCCTAAGCCCCCGTACACTTGCTTCAGAAATCATTCGAAATAGAGAAAATGAATTTGGCCAGAATAAATAACACCAGTTTCTGAAAGCGCAACGAATTGATCATATATATATATATATATATATATATATATATATATATATATATATATATATATATATTAAAATTATCTTTTTTTTCTTTCCCTCCAATTAACTGTCCGGTTCAGGAAGTGAAAAATGACCAAGCAGTCTTGTGAGAAATGTATATTTAAAGTAAGGGCCATAATTCAGTATGTACATTTAAAGTAAGGGCCATAATTCAGTAAGTACATTTAAAGTAAGGGCCATAATTCAGTAGCCCAAATTACACTCATCAGTCGCACACTAAATAATATCTAAGATGTATAGAGTTTGTTTTAAATAACCTAGGCATTTCTCATTCTTTATAAGTCCAATCCAAAATACGAAACACATGCTGCTCCGGTGACCAAGTGGTTAGAACGTTCGCCTCTGATGCGGGAGGTCACGGGTTAGAATCCCTGCCGAGTCATACCAAAGACATTTTTATTATTTTTAAAATGGTTCGTACAACTACCTCGCTTGGCGAACAGCACTAAGAAGTTAGTGTTAGCACTGGTCGGTCTGGTGTCAGGATAATTTGACTGGGTGGTAAATCATGCTACATGTGTGCGTCATGATACCCTAGTGCTGGACATCACTATAACACTGCCATTTTGTAGATATCATAGCGACATGACTGACAACTTGTTAAAGATACATTACAAATCTAAATCACACACACACACACACACAGAGGAACACTTTTGTTAAGAGCATACCAACTAGTTCTAAACAAATTTCCTAATATATGTTTTGATTGTAGTTTGAAAAAGTAAATCCCCCCCCACCAAAAAAAATGTTTTAACATAAACATTTGCGTAATGTAAAATTGCTCGTCCGCTCTCTATCTTCAGTTTAGGACATGAGTAGTATTTAACGTTCTCAAGCTCGTTAAAAACATGTGATATCTCGGTACCAATTGTTTTTCCATCAATGTCAATGCTATTGTTGTGTGAAAAATATACTTCTATCTTACACCAGCAGGCGTGTCACACACTATCATAGAGAACTGTTAGATTGTCAATTTGACAAGGACAGAACCAGGTAGTCAATTGTATTTAAGAGATATAACTCTGCTGAAAATAAATAGGGGGACGAGTTATCCAGTTATAACAGATACATGTTCAATGATGTGTACGATATTTTTTAAAAATCTTTAAAAAAAAATACAAAATATGATCTAGATATGAATTTAAATAATCTCAAATGCTGCCAAGAGTCTCAATTTTTTTTTCAAAGCCTGACAGAAACTACAACTCTTACATAATGCATGAATCATAGCTTTTATTTCTGAATACAATTTTCCCAGCACCTTAAGTTCTGCCCACCTGGAGCTGTACAATTTATTCGGTTATACCGTAGGTATTCTTCAATTCCATAACGCGTAGGTAGAAGTGGCCGGTTTTGAAAAACACCGGAACTTATGATGATTCGATATGCTTAGACAGATTCGCCGCTACTTTTCAAGTCGAAAACAATAAATGACCAAGATCAAATGGAAATAGAGATTCTAATGATATTCGCAATTTTGTGTTTTCTGAATGCACGTGTTTGTGTACGTCCGTTTTGTTAACACCTACGGCTTTAAACCACCTTTTTCCCATCTCTTTTCAGAATAAATATATGTGTGAGAATAAAGTAGTGTGTCTATGGCCACTTCCTTTCCTTGTGTATAATTGCATGTTTGGGTGAAAATATATGTATCAATACTTTACACTCATTTCGTTGCATTGCAGATGTGTGTGTGTGTGTGTGTGTGTGTGTGTGTGTAGAGAGAGAGAGAGAGAGAGAGAGAGAGAGAGAGAGAGAGAGAAGCAATCAAAGAGGTTTAACTAGTAATCAAAGAGTGGGTGTTATGGATTGTATTTGTGGTGTGTTGGATTGTAAATAAGAATTCCCGTTTTGATCCTATGACCACATTTGACCCCAAGTGAACTTTCTATGTAAACATATGGACCATTTAAAATAGGAATTCCCCTTGAACCCTAAGTAACATTTCCATGTAACCATGTGACGAAATTTATTTCCAATACAACCCTAAGTACGACCTGTAATAACTTGTGTGGGTTATTTTTAATTAATTAATTTAATTATTTTTAATTACATCTTTGTAGCTTAAACAGTGGTGTTTTTTTTTTATTCAGGTAATATTCTGTGAAATAATCTATACTGAACTATTGTAATTTAGACTGTTGTTTTAGAATACGATTAGTATATAAATCCGTTTCCATATTTCTGTATTAAAATCGATAAAAACGGCAATGTCCCTAATTGTCCTGATTTTGGTTTTAGAACATTACTATTAGTAAGGGTATTACAATATCTTGAAACAATTTCATAACTTATACACGTAAAGATAGTATACAGTATACGCGATTGATGGGTATGAACTTGAGCAGTCTGCTGTTGTTGTTTTTTTTTATATATCGATCTGATATTTGTTTTTCTAATATTACGTACACCCAGATAAAGAAATTAATTTCCTTTTTCAATATGACATTTTTTTCTTAAAGGTTTCAAATGCTTGAATGAAGTTTTTCAAATTAACCTTAAGCAGTCCACCGTTGTAGTTTCGTATAATTATACCTCTTTTTATCCACTCATTTGTTGCTTCGGTAAGCGAGTTTGAATAAAGCCAACAGCTAATGATTACGTTTAGATAGAGCCGCTATTATTCCTGTATGAATCAATATTATCTTCTACCACTGAGTAATTAGTGATTGTATCTTGTGAATATAGTTTTGACATTTCATTATTCACCAGATTCACTGAAAACTCAAGACCTAAGGACTATTGAGATTTCTCCCCAATTAATTTCAGCGAGCGTGACGACATACAGCTTACTTACATTGGTTTTATTGCGATTTACCTTCAAACCTGATGTTCAAGCAAAGCATTCTAATAAATTCAGTGTAGAATAGAATTATTTATTAGAACAATAATCCGCAAACTGCAACTTTTATGTTCGATATTGTTCAGTTTAATATAAGAATTGACAATATTTCTACACATAGTACAGAGATAAAACCTCCTTGTCTACACCCCTTCTTTTGACAATATTTCTACACATAGTACAGAGATAAAACCTCCTTGTCTACACCCCTTCTTTGGACAATATTTCTACACATAGTACAGAGATAAAACCTCCTTGTCTACACCCCTTCTTTTTGCAAAGAAATACAATATAAATCCGTTGTGTCGAATTCCCAAAACGAAAGCTTTAAAAATTTTCCAGAAAATAAACTAAATTATGCTATTGTATCAAGTGTTTTTTTCCCCTTCAAAATCTACAAATTTACCAAGAATATTTATTTTTATAAACAGTACATTGTCCTATAATATTCTGATGTCATTAGTATAGTCTTATATAATCCTGTATAGTTGAAATAATAATTTCTTTATTTCAATGCAAAGTTAAAATTAAATATTACTCACAGTAGGGTGAATAGAATCACAAAGACGTAGATAGTTATTAAGTCCAATATTATCAAGTAATCCGAATGAGATCCAACGCTATTTTGAAAGATGGCCAGTATTGTGCTAATCTATCAAAGTTACATAATGATTATTATATAATCCAATATGTTTTTAAAATGAATTCACAGTAACTCCATACAGCTATTATTCCAATTAATCTGAATATTTCGGATACATTAATTCCAACGAATGATTAAATAAAATAAATGAACCAATGTACTCAATCTAACCGAATAACTTCCAGGATAAGTAGTTCTAACATGATTTTCTAATACTAATTAATAATATTATTTTATACATTAATAAGTCGTAATACAATTGAGACGTCAATATTCATTCCGAAATTAATTGAACTGGTAAACAAGATCATGTGATTGACACTTGGCAATCAGAAGGTATGTGTTACGGCTATTGGATTTAATTTTATTTATTTTTAATTATTAAATCCAAATTTGTCATTTAGGGTTTATTATTATTTAAATGGGAAATTTTTCTAGAAAATTCACTTGACCTGGACTTTTCTGGTAAACAGGCTGACCTTGGCTTGGTTACCTCAATATCTGACCTTGCTTTAGACATTGTCAACAAGTCTTCAATTCTATTGGTTGGTTTCGGGGACAGCATTTTATTAGTGGCTGATTTTTCCTTCTGGTTCATTCTATCTCTACGTGACTTGAAGAAGGTACTTTTTCCATGACCTTCCAGACTCACATGATTCCTCTTGTTTATGAGGGAATTACAATATATATAGCTGTGTTTTTTAGAAGCTAACTTTAGTAGAATATAAATTGGGCTTATTTTAAAGAAGTTGTGTATTTTCTGTTTTGAGTTTAATATATTGTTCTGGACTGTGTCAATTCGTTGGAAAAGAAGAATTATTCTATTTATCTGGAAAAGGACATATGTTTCATAATTTCATCTGGATGATTTAAAAACAAGAACTGTACCACGTGACATTGTCAGCCATTTTGGATTATTACATCGTCAAGATTCGAACCTGGAACTATTAGAACATTTATTTATCAGGACTTGAAATTCCATTAGTGGATTATTTTGTGAATTCTATATTTGTTGGATTTGATTCTCTAAAACCGTAAGTTTAATTATTTTATGAAAATAATTGTACTTAATAAAATCATTGTTAAAGTTATACAAGCGTGTTAGTTTTCACTCTTTCTGTGTTGCTGCTTATTCGAGCCTAAGCACGTAACAGTATGTCAGTTTGGTGATTCAAAACGCATATTACCTCGAATTACATCAGTCATCACATCAAGATTAAAGTACACCTCAGCCTTCGAATTTTATTAATGGATCTACATAGTTAGAATGACGCTTCCTACAGTACTAACAATTCATTATTAAAAAACAAAACAAAACACGAGTATTTAAAATATTATCAACTATATAACCTTACAAACAATGTTAATGGTGTCTCGTTAATTGAGCTTAAGATGAAATATGGCAAGTCGTTCCATTTTGTAATTCCTTCAGGAAAATCCATCAACTCTTGAGGATTGTCGTTTTTCATCCCTTGGCATACACAGAGGCGTAGCGGGGGGGGGGGAGTACATATGTCCCCGGGCGCCAAGGTACAGGGGCGCCAAAATGAGGCTTGCAACGTTACATTATAATAAGAAAACAAAGGTAATAAATCTGTCACAAGATCGCTGGGGCGCCAATTTTATAGTTTGTCCCCGGGCGCAAAATATCATCGCTACGCCTCTGGGCATACACAAAGTATATCCCACAGTTGCATTGCTCCCTCCAAATAGTCAGATTGTTGCTATAGTGACTCTCGTGCATTAAACTCGATCTAATTGTTCCAAAATCAACATCTAAATTATCACTTTATTCTGAGTTGAGGTTGGTGTACAAATTTCCAATTTCAATAAGAAATGCTTGTGATGAAATAACATTTTACTCGTTTCTATTCTACTAATTGATTATCAAATTTATATTCTCTAAAGCACAAATATTTATTGTTTTCACCCTCCTTCGTCTATTCCTGTGGTTTATTGTAGTTTATTCTTTCTTAATATCTGTGTATTTCAACGCAATATGTGTGCAGGATAAATATAAATGTTAACCTCTTTTCTTTGACCATGGATTCCACCTGGTATATTTATCAGGCGAGCTATTTATTTATTTGACTGAAAGGATTGACTGTAAAACATTCTAAAAGTAGTCCATCATTATTTGCAACTAATCAAATTTCTATTTGGCTGTTAAATAATGCGCCATCGATTATTCGTTACTCGAGGCTTCTAAATAGCGTCCTTGGCTTATTTTGAGCCTCGGTCATGTATAATTGGTATGAAAAAGCGATACCTCACGCAAAACAAGCAGACGACATATTTCATGTCACCCGTATTGAGATCCATTTTGTTCGGTTTGGTTTGGACGTGTTCTAGATACTATTCATTCAGTCAAGGTAACATATATTGACTGTGGTGAACATAGGTAAAGCGCAGAAATACCGACATAATAAGATCATACAGTATTTTGAACAAATTATTCACTTGGTAACCAGAACGTGGGAAAGGGGTGGAGGTTTAACACAAAATGGTAAGTTTCATATCTTCAGTATATTAAGGTATCGTTTTGTTTTATACTTACATAGACTACAGGTGTATAATCAATCTACAAACGTCCCCAACATCTACTAGACTGTATTTTTTTATATTTATGAGCCGCTAGTAAATTGTGTGCGCGTCTCTTCATGTTTAAAAACTGCGTCATTTTCAGCTGACCAATTCATTAGGTACATTAACGTATTTCGTTATATTGTTTCTTTTGATCGATAATGCGAATCCTATTTATGAATAATAACACTAAATACATCCGTTATCATTATTATCAAGCTTTCTGTAACTTAAATTTCATGCATTATACAGGTTAATGGGGTTTCTCAGGCATTATTCCTGTTATTGAGTTTTCAAGGCAGTATATATGACAGTGATGCTTCATAAATCTTACACGTGCAAATATATATTTTGTTTGCTTTTATAACTTGAATGAAGTTATCATGTAAAGTTGGACAGTAGTTTTAAATGTATATACATGAACAGTTTGCAGAGACATGCGCATTATTTAAGTCATTGTAAGCTCCAACAATGACCATAACTAGACCAATTATAAATCAATATTTTATTCGAACAAAACAAACATTGTATGTAAATAGCAAACAGCTTGATCTCAAAACAACGAACAAAGAAATTGTTAATTTTAAAGGCATACTACTGAAATACAATTCGTGTAATATATTCTCGAATTGGGGTGGGGGTGGGGTGCATGTATTCAATAATTTGAAAATGCGGATCATGTTTATATACAGTGAGCGCGCGCGCGTGAGAGAGAGAGAGAGAGAGAGAGAGAGAGAGAGAGAGAGAGAGAAGTTAATGCTTACGGTTGTACAGATTCCACGCGTACTAGGGTATTAAACATATATGAACAACCTTTTTATGTTGATCAAAGACGTTAGTTTACACAATGAAAATACTAAGGCTAGCAATTGACACAATTGTACATCAGCCTTCAAGTAAACGGTAGTGCGTATTTTTATTTCCCTCGAGAATATATTTGAACACCATTTCTTTTCAGTTCCCTGGCAAAATAAACCAATACCTGCCACTACTTCAGTTTGTAACGATAGCGTCGCGATCTATTTTCGGAAAACCACGATTCCGTTCTACTGACCAATTAGCTTTACCCCGACCACCATCCGTTCTCCCCGTCATATATGAGACGGACATTTAGCATAATGCGGGACAACATGTACAGGCCTGAATATAGACTCAAGATGTATTCAAAATACAATTACACATTTTTTTTAAAAAAATAGTCTTTATCAAGAAATTAAAGCCTGGAAAGTCATACTTTAATATTTATCAAAATATGTTTTCCAGTTGTAACGCTTATGATACTAGCTAATCCTGTTTATAGAACAGATGATTTTTTTTAAAAAATCATGCCTAACGTCTGCATATAGGAATAATATGTGCACTGAGTGACTAGTAAAATAAAATAATGACTTAATATGAATCACTGCTGTACAACTTAGATTCGTCGGTGGCCCAAGATTCTCCAACTCAGTGGCGTCAGTAGAGACATGGTGGGTGGGGGTGTTTCGGACTGCACCGGGTGACACCATCAGAGAGGATGACACCAAAATTACAGTGTATTTATATAAAACAAATTTGAATACTTGTGCAGGAAGGGGGACCATGGGGGTGACACCATGAATTACCTCACATGACTTTTTTGTGCAAGTTTTGAGTTTTTGTAAATGGGGATGACACCATGATTTTCCGCGCTGGGTGACACCAACCCTAGTGACACCACTGCTCCAAGTCAGCATGGGAAACGGCGCAGAAGTGTCAAGTCAGAAGATTTCGCCTTCCTTTTGGCTGATAAATCAGCCCTTCAGCAGGAGACATCAGACCCACAACATCGTGCATCACTATCAACACAGATTTTTGGGATTGATTTATCGAACTAGCATTCCCTTTGCTGTATACCTCCTGGTACTCCGGTTTCCTCCTCCCTATCGAGATGTTTTTTCCCTCGTTTCCTTACTTACAAGACGCATTCTTATTGCAAGTGGAGGAGGGGAATCCCTACACACCTTGAATACATAATGAAGGTCTGGGAGTATTGGTTGGGTCATATTCTTCGTAAATTGAGAAATCTCCTCTACAATAGCACTTTGGTTTTGCGGCGTTTAGCGACATTTTCAGCACACGATATGCTATACATGGAGGCCCATATATTTGGTGAAGGAATAACCACCGACTAATGGGAGGATACATTAAAGCTTTCGCACGTAAACATGTTGGTCGAGTCAAGAATAGAACTCACGCGGAAAGCGAAAGATGTGTGAGTGATACGCAAAAGTCGAACGACTCCCGGCCACACTGGGCCTCATAGGAATACTGATAAGCTTTGTACCACCAGAAGAGCCATATTTATACACCGGAACACACTACAACAGACTAAACAGACACGGATGTATAAGTGGTTGACATTTTTAAAAAAAAAACCTGTAACAATGAGAATTTTAAATCATAGGTAAAAAGATACACTTTTCGAGATCAGTTCGTCATATTGGAAATTTGATCGTGCTTTATTATTATTATTATTATTATTATTATTATTATTATTATTATTATTATTATTATTATTAACAATAATATTATCAATAACAAAACGTGGATTAAATATTACGCATAGTACATATGATTGTAGTTTAAAAATCAATACCGAAATAGTTGATTACAATTTCAAATTGGTCTTAATTGTTTATCGTTACCGTTCATGGAGCTAGTTATGGGTGTATGTTTTGTAGACAGATGCTTCTTCTTTATTAAATGGTAATTTAGAGTGAAAAGTGTGTGATTAGGATTTTTAACGTAGCGTTGACAACTTTTTCAGTCATATCGCTACAATGTCTGCAGTGAGGCAGTTTATAGTGATGTCTAGCACTGGGGCATCTTGCCGCAGACATGTAGCATAATGTCCAACCCAGTCACATTATCTTGACACCAGGCCGACCAGTCCTAACATTAACCTCTTAATGCCGAACGCCAAACGAGATAGCTGTTAGTACCATTTTTGTAAGTCTCTGGTATGACTCAGCCGTGGATCGAACCCACAACCTGACTGTTAGATATTACTGTCTTACATTTGGATATCAGCTCTAACCACTAGGCCACCGGAACGGTACAGCTAAAAGGAAAACGAATGTACAAGTATATGTGGAGCTGTTGAGTTTAAATCACTTTATCTCATCAAATATATCATATTTTAAGAATAAGAAAAACAACACACAATGCTCATTTCATTTGTAAATTCCATTCTTCACATTAGACCAATTAAATTGTCTGGTATGAACGTGTATATTATATGTAAAAAAAAAAAATGGTATCCAAATATTAAGGCAGTACTATCTAACAGTCAGAATTTCAACCACATTGGCATACATAAATGGTTTAAATTTCTTCCCCGCCCTACCCGAACCTTCTTTTTCTCTTTCCAAGCATACGCAAGACAATTATGTTGCCCATTTTAAAGTTACAGATCATTCAACTTACATGACATCATCTTAACCATCGTGAAATCTAATATTTTTTTTAATTAACTCTTCAGGTCTGAAAATAAACATAGTTTGCATCTGTTCCAATGAGAAAGTGCAGGTTTCACCATATTGCACTTCATCACACGTGTTTGATCTCCATAAAATACGATACTATTTATTTATAGTCAGCTTGATTTGAAACAACAATTCAACATAAGCTCTAATGGGGTTTTAACGGATGATCAATATTATGTCGGCATAAATATCTACTTGGATGTTTTGTTTTTAAATTATTGGCATTATTTTGAAGGGATTCGATTTGTATTATCACGTATTCTATTCAAAGGTACACAGAGAACAAAGCTTGGTACTTAATACCTTTAAGTTAAATCGATATTTGTTTTTTGTGTAGCCCTTCCCCTCGTACTCTCTTTTCTCATGTCTTTCTTTGTCTCAAACGTTTGTTCTTTCAGTTCATTGAGCGAAACAATGTTACTATGTAATGGATACGCGGAAATTAAGATGACCATTGAAATCGGTCAGTATAAACAGCATTCACATTTACAGTGGGTTACCTCACTTTAGAAGGGTGATATATATGGCGGTAAAGTGCCACCAGAAGAAAACAGCATGTTTTGATAAATGCATCACACTCGTTTGGGATCTTTTCTCTACAATGGCTTTATTGCAGAATGTGATGATGTGACTAAATATGTGGGAAGGACATATCAGGATTTCTTTACTTGCAGAGACGGAGCCAAGATAGCAGACGTCCTAATATATAATAAAGCGAGTCACAGTCTAGTTTTTAATTAGATTTCAGTCTGTAATAAGATAGTATCCAGTCAACGTATAATTAATGTGCAATGATGGTGTACTAAGCCACCAAGGGTTAAATAACCACAGGACCAACTCAACATTCGGGCGGTGAAAGAGTATAATATCTGTATTAATTTCCGCATTAATCGAAGTTTCTGCTTTCTAAATGCTTTGTAAGAGATAACTTGTCGCTTTCTGATCCGTTGAAAATGGCTGTAGCGATATTCATGAGCTCTTCTGCCTTGAAAATAAATATAGTTCGCTCCTGTGCTATGATCATAATGACGTTTTCGAAAAATGGCACTTCTTCACACGTGTGTTATCTCCATAAAATACGATCAGATTTATTTAAGGACGGCATGATTTAAACAAGAATTCAATATCAACTCTAATGGGCTTTTTAAATTACCGACGTGATAAAAAAGAAAACGTCATTGAAGACACTAAAGTGACCCTGATTAGCACGACATGCTAACGCAGCATAATTAGCACGACATAATAAATATATACAGTGGGACAGAACACCCAGGACATAACTTAAAATATAAGCAAGTAAAGCATGTTGAAACTACAGCAATTAAAGGAGATTTGACACTTAGATAACTACAAAAGCACACGTTATGACCGAAAAGATGAAAACAATGTCTGTGTAATTTAAAACTAGGTTAATATCGAAACTGAAAAATAATATAAATTTAACAAGCAAAAGCATGGTGTGATTAAGGCTTATGTAAAAAGACAGGAGCACTTTATGGTACGTAACAAGAAAGGAACTAAGAGTACGGCACGTTATATTACGTAAAAAGAAAGGCGCTAAATGTTGGGTACATTATAATACGTAAAAAGAAAGGAGCTAAGCGTAGGGCACTTTATGGTACGTCGAAAGAAAGGAACTAAGAGTAGGGCACTTTATGGTAGGTAACAAGAAAGGAACTAAGAGTAGGGCACGTTATATTACGTGAAAAGAAAGGCGCTAAGAGTAGGGTACATTATGGTACGTAAAAGAAAGGCGCTAAGAGTAGGGTACATTATGGTACGTAAAAAGAAAGGAGCTAAGAGTAGGCACTTTATGGTACGTACAAATGAAGGAGCTAAGAGTAGGGCACTTTGTGGTACGTCAAAAGAAAGAAACTAAGAGTAGGCACTTTATGGTACGTCAAAATGTTGGAGCTAAGAGTAGGGCACTTTATGGTACGTACAAAAGAAGGAGCTAAGAGTAGGGCACTTTATAGTACGTCAAAAGAAAGGAACTAGGTGTAGGGCACATTATGGTACGTACAAAAAAAGGAGCTAAGAGTAGGGCACTTTATGGTACGTCAAAAGAAAGGAACTAAGAGTAGGGCCTTTATGGTACGTAAAAAGAAAGGAAACCAAACGGTAATACAGATATTAGCTGTCGTAATCATCGCAGAAGATGTGGGAGGATGTATTATTTACAGTCAGTGCAATTTTAGGACAAAATAAATGACCTACATGAATTCAAATTTGATTGTTCTTTAGAGTGATTGGATAACTCAATCTATAAAATGGTAGATATGTAGAGAAACAGATATCCCTCTCCGTTTATTTAGTCCTTGCCTATGATCAAGTGAGGATGCACTGTTTTGACAATATACCACGTTTAGCCATTCGTATGTCGTCAGCAAGAGGATCACTTGCGTAAGTGAAACTGCCTAAAACTGAGACTTTGATTAAAAAGGGATTCATGCCAACATAAATATTTATAGATTCTTCTTTCAATAGCACATGATCTTATTGTGTATTTTCGATTAAGAAATTCACGTCATCACAAAATACGTAAATGTGGAGTGGAACCTTTAGGGACATAAAAGTCTCAGCTATCATAGTTGGGGGGGGGGTGCCGAGCGCTGTCCGTTACGGATCACTGCTGTCTCACCTCTACCTGCATGGGTTCGAGTCTAAGATTCGGCTAATGCAGTTATGTGAGAAAGCTTGCCAGTAACTTCTCGTGGGTCGGTGGTTCTTTATGGGGGGGGGGGTCCCTGGTTCTTCCTCCACCAATAATACTGGCCGCCATGTATATCCTATCGTGTGCTGAAAAATGGCGTTAAACCATATGGACTTAAATCATAGTTTGGCTTTTTGGGGTGGGGTGGGGTGGGTAATTTTGATTCTTTTGTTAGAGAAAGGTATAAAATTCCCAACGTGTTTAAGATATGATAATTATTTTTTTCATCAATATTAAACATTCACTCAGTCGGTATGGCGATTTTACTGACTGGTTTTTGATTAAAAATATATAGTTTCTCACTGGCACGTTTCTCAAATTTCTCAAATGTCCAGTGCTTCCCCAGGGTTATATAGGTGCATGATACAACACACATTCAAAGGACAATGCCATGTAAGCATAGAGAAGTAGTCAAATATATACAAATTGTAAAATTATACGCATTTATGGCACAGTAACACAATTCCTAAATAAATTTTGCCACACTGTACGTTCTGTCATGGGTTCCGTTTCATAGTTATTAAGTACTTCAGACAGAGGGACATATATATGGTGAAGTTGTATGCATTTGTAACAAGGAAAGTAGAGAAAATGATGGCATACCTATATGATACTTACATGTCATGTGACTGATTTTTTTATCATGTGGTATTAAAGGGGACAAACATGTAAAACGGAAATTCGCGCAAATGTTATATATAATTTGCTATTTGCAGACTTTATATAAAATGTGTACTTTTCATTTTCTTACTCATTACAAAGATCTATGAAAAACTTATCATCTCTCCCAATCCGTCTTGAATAATACAACGCGCTTTCCTCCCCTGAACAAATAGCAGATGAGAGGCCATTTTAGATACTTGTGTACACACCAGTTTATAATGAATTATGGAGAACTAGTCAAAATGAGAACTCGCATGGGAGAAGGATCATATACCGTATACTAATTCTGATATGTCGCCACATGGTTGTTAAGGCTTTATTTATTGTTGTTTTTCTTCAACTTAATAGCTTATTAAATCTATAAAATTTGCAACTTTTAAACTTTTCTATTTGATCAATTCCGCTTCTGTACTTAACGAAAAAGAAGTGGTATCTGTCACTTTTTCTCTGCTCTTCAAATCATTAGATATATAATTAATTGGAAAAATAGAGCGGGTGTAAGCAGGATGTGACGTCTGCATTTCTTTTTATGTGTTTGTTCGTAATTTAATTATTTCTCAATAAAACAAACTATTTAAAGTTGAACGAAAAGTTATAAAAATATTTCCCTACTAAATTCCCGATGCATAGTAATCAGGATTACGTTATTTTATTATATATAAAAAGACACAGATCACGCGTACTAACGGGATTTTGTTACCTTAAATGCATATTTGAACTGCAAGAAGTAATGCGAAGGTCATATCTTTAACAACAAATTTAAATGTCACGTTGACATCCTGGACAAAATTGAAAAATATTTTACATGGTCCAAATCAGCTTGGAAGTTTGGAGAATCGGCCAGATATCTTGGCCGAATCGGTCAGCATTGAACCATCTTGTTTCTACTTGACACTTCGCTGCACAAACTGAAGACGACTCTTATACGTTAATCGTCTCCAATGACGTCACATCCTGTTGATATGGACGAGGGCTAACAAAGTCGCGGTAGGTACTTTCCGTTTGATCTCGGAATACAGGACAGTATCTTTTAAATGAAATGTTTGTGCAAATAAAATAGATGCAAATAATAAATAGTCAGGATAGATTATATACACAAAGTATTAAATATCCTTCTATTTACAATAAAATTTGCGCAGGTCGTTTTTTTTTTTTGTCCCGTTAAGGAATCAAAACGCGCTGCCTAAATCAGACAAGGGATCGAAATGACTGATTCCTTCTGCACAATCAATGTCCTAGTTCCAAAGTACACTAAACTGAGCAGTTACTAACATAGGGAAAGGGGATATTGCTGCAGTAGACAGTAGACAATGCTCGTTTCTGAAAGTGCAATAAATGAATTATATAAAACAAGCACGAGTACATGTCGCATTTAAAAGACAGACGTAAAACTAAACTTGATTACATGGAAAATATCATTGCCCAGGTTACATCATCTACAGCATGGGTAAATTATATGGTTGTCGTAGAAAAGTAATCGGGTAAACTAAGGGTATTTATCGACCCAAATATCTTAACAGAGCAATTGTGGGTCCCCATTACCCAATGTGCATATTAGACGATATCCTACCTCAATTATCAGGTGCATAATACTTCACCAAATTAGAATCACGGTCAGGATATTGGGCAATAAAACTGTCACGTGACTCTTCATACCTCAAAACGTTCAACACCCTTTACGGCTGTTACCGTTTCTTGTATCTCCCGTTTGGCTTGAAATCATCTCAGGATGAATTCAAAAGGCAGATAGATGAAAGGTTTGAAGGTTTAAGCGGTATTGTTTTGATTCGCTACGATATACTAGTTTTTTGACGCACACGTGACGAAGAACATGATACAAATTAGAGAAATCTTCTCAAACGTTCCCTCTAAAAAGGAATCCGGTTTAATGAGGAAAAACTAGAAAGGTATCAGATAAGCACAATACTTCAGGCACATTCTTTAAGCAGAACCCGCCAATATTAATTTATTATTCTGTCCTTTGTTCCTACTTATCTGTATTATGCTTTTCTGGACTGGTACTCCAGTTCCCTCTAGTCCGTCTAACTGCTGTCTCCGTTCTTCCTTTTTCTTTGTCTCCAAGAGACTCGCGACCAACTGCACTAAGGTATTTTCCTCTGTCTCCTACAGTTCCTCTGGTCCTTAAAAGCTTCCTGTTCTGAAGCTCCACTGCAATTCCCAGAATAACAAGTTTCCCGCCAATTTCGAATGACCTCGGAGTAGCTTATCTTCCCTTATAATTTCCGCAAGATATTTTAGCGACTACTGACGTTAAGTTCTCAAGATAATAGACGTAAGTTTGCGATTCCAATGGTGACCATGCTTTGCTCAACTCTGAGTGGATGTTCATTCCCTGGCAGTCTGTCAAGGGTTATTCTACGACCCCCAATTGATGTTCCTTTGATCTAAACACGGGATTTGATTACTTACCTGTAAACCATGTTATGACCTTGTTATATAACTGGCTTGGTCACTATAAGGCGCCAGTCACGAGTTCCTATGACCATGTTTAATAATTGGCTTGACACCTCATTGTTCGCAGGACTGACCTTCGTACAGTCGTACACATCGCAGGAAGAAAACAAAGAAATATTATGATAAAAGTGCAAAATCACTAAAACCACTAAAGGAAAATCAGCCTGAGTTCAATTCAAAGATAAAAGCTTGGAGCCTGCCGTTATAAGAAGAAAACACAAAGAAGAAAGGTCATACTCAGTTCCCAACAAAGATGGTACTATTTATCGTCGCAATATACGTCAGCTCATTGAAACTAATGACCCCCTCCCCCCGCAAAGTAATATAAATGCGCCCTTCTCTCAGACTGAAAACACATTGTATCAATTTCCGCAAATGTCAGTAAATGAATTTCACAATTAATTAAATCTCAATGATTAAACCAAAGTACGCCTGAATCCCACAAGATTGTCAGCGAAGCGGATACGACACACGTTCTGGAATGCTAGTAAAGACAAGGATAACAGAGTCCGTGTACTATCAGCTCCTAAAACCTGTACATATCCTTGATAAGAAACAGTTGTGAACTCCTGTACTCACAGATAACATAAACTCAGCCAATAGAACAGTCATTAAACAGGCGGTGCTTCAAAATAAGGACCAGTGGTGTACGTTAAATAACAATCAAATAAGCAACAGGATCTTTTTTTTAAAAAAAAATGTACAATGCACTCTCAGTCTGTCACAGATTTATTCGTTGATTATTGCAATCATTGCTATCAAAGACGGGCTTGATTTTGATATATTAGTTATAAAGGCTCATGATTAATTTACACAGTTCATTAAAAGTTTCTTAAAACCTTTTCTTTGTAAGAAGAGTTATATAACAATATACACGTGTAACTGACCAATCAGAGCCCTCTGTGCATGAGTCATAGTTCCACTGACCAATCAGAGACCTCTGTGCACGAGTCATAGTTCCACTGGTACTATCTACAGCCATCTGCCTCTTTGATACCACTCTGTGTTAAGATCTCAAGGTAGTTGTTTGTATATATTAAAGTTATTGACAGAACACGGCGTCTCGTCTCATGTTTTCACACAATAACACAAAACTCGATAAGCTATCAACCCACCTCCTCAATTTATCTTTAAAGTGAAAATGACCAATTATTGCAATAGTGATTACGATTGTATTGCACAATGAGTTGAAATTTCATACCAGAGCAACACATTTCGTAACAAAATTTGGTTATTACAAATTCGGATTGCGTCTGCATGCTGTTTCAATCCCAACTGTAATAAATTTCACGAAGATGCATTTGAGCAGATATTAGAGTGTTTTATTTCAGGAGGGGTTGAATTTCTTTCCATTAATAATCGGAGCGATACATATCGGTATAACTTTTAAAGTAAACGGCTTTTTCCAATTTACTTTGAATGGATACATACTAGCGTTAAGGTAAATGCGATGGGTTCTGTTAGAAAATACATAACATTTTACAATTACAAGTTATTGTGTAATAAAATCCGTTAATTAGACTATGGGTTGTGATTGCGTGTTTAAAAAGTTATATATATATATATATATATATATATATATATATATATATATATATATATATATATATATATATATATATATATATATATATATTGTTATACGCACAGGGGTAATCACTTGACCCTGTTTTAACCCCCACGTGTCGAGGAGAAATGGCAAACGCGTGTGTCGTGTCCCACGCTTTTTTTCTCTCTGACCTAAATCTCGCCATCTACCTATACAATTCTTGTAACATCGCTGTACTATATCCCGGATAAATTACTCCGTCCTGCTTAAACATTAAGTACTCCTCTTAAAAAAAAAAATCCTTCTCAGCAGCAAATGTATATATCTACTCTCGCAGACAAATATATATATATTCTGTCCTTATGAAAGGACAAATATTTCCTTGTCCCTATCACTTTTGTCTTAATTTATTTTTCTTTGTGATAATTAATGCCTAAAATGGCTGATGGAGAGGTGAGTTATGTAATCAGTTTTGTTTATTGGTTTAGTGAAGCTTAAGAATCTAACATAAAAAATAAAGTATTTGTTGTAGATGCATTAAAATATATTTCAACCTTTTAGTAATATTTATAATGTTTATAAGCACTGCTATCATGAAAATTTATTTACGATGAATATATTTTAAGTATACATTGGAAGTACTAAGGTCTAAATACGTAGCGTAATGACCAAAATGGGGCCATACATCCGTAACCACTAGAAGGCAATACGTGCTATAACTTGCTGGCTTTTAAATAATCATGTTATATTTCTTGAAGATGAGCTTTTGAAGTTAGATAAATTGGTACAGATATGCACCATCAGTTAGTATTGTATTTCAGCTTAAAGGCTTTTTGGTTTAGTCAGGCCTGGTTGTTTTCTCAGCGCCTTCAATAATAAACAAGACTACTAATTTGCAATTATAATATGTTGCGTACATTAACATATTAATGATTATCAGCCTACCCAAATAGCAAAAGAAACTTGAAAGAATAGTTTAGTCTTGTGTGGCTGTGGTCATGTCTGCTCAGGCATTTTTCTTGCATTATTTTCAGTCGAAGCAACAGAAGACAGAGTGGGACGAAAGTAAGTGTTCATTTGTTTGACAGCATATATGTCGTGGTATGCCCTGTTTTTTCACGGTTCTCTCTCTCTCTCTCTCTCTCTCTCTCTCTCTCTCTCTCTCTCTCTCTCTCTCTCTCTCTCTCTCTCTCTCTCTGTCTCTCTCTCTCTCTCTCTCTCTCTCTCTCTCTCTCTCTATATATATATATATATATATATATATATATATATATATATATATATATATATATATATATATATATATATATATATATATATCTTTTTTGTGTATATATATTGTGGTCTCTGATCTTTTCTATATGTCTTTGTGATAATAATAATAATAATAATAATAATAATAATAATAATAATAATAACAACAATAGTTGCTGAGGATAGTTTTTTTAACCATTAAGTACACTGTTGCATTGCAAATGATTACAACCCCATAATCCTGACTAAATTATTAAAATTAAATTTTGTATTCTTTCATGTATTATTGTACATGCCAATGTTTACGCGTCTAGACGTCTGTCCGTCTTTGTGTCTTCTCAGTCTCTGACTTTATTAAATATAAAAAATTAGCAGTTGTTTAACTGAATTGACCATAAGTTAATAAAGTACGAAATATACCTTGGGTTTTACAGTGAATTTTTAAACTCTAAATCCAGTGGTAATAAAACCAAACAGAGAGGATAACGCAAAGTTGTTCAACAATAGAAAACAATCAAGTATTATATATTCCTAAAGATAGGCAGATAAACGCAGACATGTGTGTGCGTGCGTGTGTGTGTGTGTGTGTGTGTGTGTGTGATCCTTTTGACATATAAAATATATTAATTTGAAAGTAGTACGTTTCAAGAGCACAACCTGTTTTCCCAATAAGTCTTCCAGTGTCATGAATTATGGATACTTCATCCAGGGACATAGAGATATATCACGGGCCCTGGGGTAAGAAACACCCAAGCCCCTCCTAGTTCTTGTTAAAAAAAAAAAATTCTTTTATAAAATTGAAACGTGTTGTTGGGCCCGATACACCTTACTCGCCCGGTCCCTGGGGATATATCCCCGGTTGCCCCAGGGACGTAATTTGGTTGAGGACAGGGACCGGGGGGGGGGACATTTGTCGGCCCTGAGTGCAGCATGAACCCATACCCATCACTAACAAAATAAACAAAAAGAAACATATTTTATATGTATTCTTTAGGAATCGAAGAGGCGTTTTCAATATTTGACAGGGACAGGGACGGGAAAATCTCCGTGGATGAACTACGGTATTTGGTTCGAGAAATCGGATACAACCCTACAGAGAATGAGCTGAGAGAGTTGATGAAATATGCAGACAAAAATAGTAAGTTCAGTATTTTAATAACAGTAGTCTACGCCGCTAACAGTTTGTTATATATATATATATATATATATATATATATATATATATATATATATATATATATATATATATATATATATATATATATATATATATATATATATAGTAAAAGTGTATTAAATCCTGTGTTTGAGGACAACGTGCCGAATTCATATATCATTCGTATATACCGCGGTACTTAATGCCTTGTATGTGAGTAAACCTTTTGCTAGTCCAAATATAAACATCAACTGGCACGATGCCATTTGCAATTGCAGGTTTTAAAAAAAGGAAACCCTACTCGTACGTTGTCATATTTCAAATTCATATATATTCTAGTTCTCTGCTTCGTTGATACCCTTTTATGCAAGAGTGTTACGTCTTCGTTAACTCTGAACTCTGTCATATATTGATCTATCAAAATGATAATCAGATAAATTTCTACCACTGGTTTGTTTTTAATTCCTAATAGACCGTTTAAAACGTACAAGATCACATGAGTTTGATTGTTACGAAATTTTTCTTTGTAACATGGCAACATATAACTGTGTGTGTCCTCTATCACAACTAGGTTAATGCAATCTAATTTCCGAACATTGTTCGAAATACCATGTAAACAGTGTCCTGGTCAGAGATCACATATGTAATATGGGTAAATCTTTGAATGAAGGTTTGCCAAATCCCGAAACTGAGACAATTTGACATACTTTAGTGACCTCTTCATAGGATACAATAATTTCTTGGCTGTTTCCAATACCTAATCACACAATGACACGATATTTCAAGGATAGTTTTAACCTGTGACTTAAGCGTTGTGCAACAACACATGGGACACAGTGACCTACTTAATTTAAAGTTCAAAACACTTTCAACCGCCACAAAATGTTTAATGTATGCGCATTTTCATCTCAGCCTTGTGTTTCGTTTCAACATTTCCTGAAACAACTGACACGACAATGCATTGTAATTAGGAATATTTGTGCGATCGATTCCGCAAGTAGAGAAACACTTAGTTACTGCCCATAGTTTTGTGATCCGTGATATTTAATTCTTCATTAATAGTATGAACGAAATTTAATCATCAGCATCACCCTTCGTTTAATTTTCCGTTTTTTCTTTAGAGTCTGGTGTGATAGAAATCAACGAGTTTAAGAGATTGCTACAAGAACAGGATAAAAAGCTTATGAAAAGCAATAACAAAGATGTCTTAAAACGTGCATTCCAAGTATTTGACAGGGATGGTAATGGAAAGATTGACGCCAAAGAACTACAGGCTGCAATGAAAACGTTAGGGGATGCATTAACAGACGAAGAATGTAATCTTATGATTAAAGTTGCTGACACAAACAGTGATGGAAAGATAGACTACATGGGTAAGAAAATATGTTGTTTCGGTTATCTGCTGCCACACGAGGGTTTGAGAACTACTATGATATTATTGACTTTTTATGAAACTAATGCAATGATTTATAAGCCATAGATAAACGATATTCACAGAGGTCGTCGCATGCCGAGTGGATATAATTGTTTGTATGGGGTTGATAATTCCTTGTATCAAGCGAAGTCAATTCAGGAATCGTCGTTGTTTGTTTGTTAAAGACCTAACTTGCTAGGTATTATGTTGTTTTAAGAATGTTGCATCAATAGTCATTCATATTTGAACTGCATACAAAAGTCTAAGAAAAATTAGCTTTTTATACTTTTCCTTTTTTATAATAATATACAATATCACTAAATATTTAATGGATATAGAACTAAATTATCAAATCGATTTGTTTGGAGGTTTTGGCCTGATAATGTAGTTGTTTAATTCCAAAAATTAAAATCATGATACACGAAAGTGAGTAGACGGAAAAACTTTCCTGGAACAAATATAATTTATAGCTAACATACGGCAAGCTTAAGTCATTTAAGATACAAACTTTGCAGTTATAAAACATTCACTGATGAAATTGGTGGGACACAAAATCATGAGGTTTCATCATGGTGACAGAGACGTATGCGATCGTATATTGAAACATAATGTCTAAAAAAATACAACTAAGAAGCGGTTGTATATTGAAACATAATGTCTAAAAACACAACTAGAAAGTATAAAATTGGTGACCGGAATTACTCTGTAACTGGTCTATTGTATATAGTTTGTAAATTTGATTAAATAGACACTAACCAATGTCCTACACACCTCACACTGCATAGTCCAATATACAAACTCCGCACACTGCCCCACCCCCATTTCATGGCAACAGTTACCATACCTGAAACTGTGTTTAAAATCCCTCTGAAAATCATTCTGAGGTAAACAAAAGGTATTTAGTTTGCTTGGATCCACCTCTAGAACTGGAATTTTCCATTTGTTGTAACGTTAATGATAAATGCATATTTTTAACCACTTTCAGTATGGTGTTACCTATAGAACTCACACTAATTACGCTCCCGAAGAGAGGGGCCCCGAGTGACCGAGTGGCCTAAAGAGCTCTCCGTTACGGATCACTGCCATCTCACCTCTGTCTGCGTGGGTTCGAGTCTAAGATTCGACTAATGTAGTTATGTGAAAAAGCTTGCCAGTAGATTCTCGTGGGTCGGTGTTTTTTCCGGGGGTTTTCCCGGGTTCTTCCTCCACCAATAATACTGGCCGCCATGTATATCGTGTGCTGAAAAATGGCGTTGAACCCTGCAACAAAAAGCTCCCAATGAGAACATGTAGGAACAACATACGAAAAATTAAAGAACTTAAAATTTCTGAATGCTTATGATCAACCCAATATTGAAATGGATCAGCCTTTTTACTTTTGTGTTGATAGGATTATAAATCAGGTGCTAATTTAAGTAATACATTTTCCAAAGCCTAAATTCCATTAATGGAAAATTGTATCTACTTCTTTAAATTACAACTAGGATAAGCTCTCAGTAGATTCCTTTTACTAAAATTTACCTGTCATTATCAACCGATCGTGGCTAGCCAAACCCATATATTCTATATTTTACATTCACCCTTTTCATGACTGGTTCCCATTTACCATATAATTAGTACAATGAGTTCTATCAATTTACAGTATTAAGTACGAGATATAAATAACTGCTCCAGTCTGGAAGATGGTTGGTTTTGCTGAGAAGAAAAGAAAATCGATATTGAGTAAAATTTAATGAGCACCATACCATTAGTTGTCTTGGTTGGCGTTCTACAGTTTATTATGTGTGTGTGCATAGGTTAGATTTTTAAAGAAAACTAATTTTCCTGGTTTTCCTTAATGTTTCTAATTGGACATTTTAAAATCACATTGAATATCTCGTTGGTATTGTTAAAAAATGCATTTAATTCCCTTTACTTGGTGAATGACTGATGATTGATATTTGGGTCCTAGAATATTCAGCTTAACTTTACTTCAGATGTGCTCGTATAGAAAATCTGCCAGCTGCTCCTGGCAATTTTCACTTCCTGGACTTCAGATGCAAATTGTGGAACAAAAAAAGCCTATAACTTCTTTTACTTGTTATATATTTGGTAATTCATTTAGTGCATTATGAATAGTTTGTATTGTCCAGTCTGGAGAAATAAATTCAGACTGATTTGTCCAACACACAGAAGCAGTCATTTTGGTTTGTTCTTTGCTGAGATCATGTACAATGTCCACAAGTACAATATCCAAATAAATTTCACGAGAAATATGAAAACATTTTTTTTCTGCATGACCCAGTCCTATGAGTATTACATTGTCTGCATGACTCAAGCCTATGTGCATTGCATTATCTGCATGACTCAATCTAATGTACATTACATCATCTGCATGACTCAATCCTGTGTGTATTGCATTATCTGCATGACTCAATCCAATGTGTATTACGATACATACATGATTCAATCAAATGTGTTGGATTACATGCATGACTCAGTCCTGTGTGTATTGCATTTTTTGCATGACTCAATCCAATGTGTATTACATTATCTGCATGACTCAGTTTTGTGTACATTGCATTGTCGCATGCTCCAATCCTATGCACGTTACATTATCTGTATGCCTCACTCCTGTCTGTATTGCATTACTAGTATCTGCAAGATTTAATCCTGTGTGTATTGCATTATCTGCATGACTCGATTATATGTGTATGGCATTATCTGCACGACTCGATTATACGTGTATTGCATTATCTGCATGACTGAATCATGTGTGTATTGCATTATCTGCATGACTCGATTATATGTGTATTGCATTATCTGCATGACTCGATTATATGTGTATTGCATTATCTGCATGACTGAATCCTGTGTGTATTGCATTATCTGCATGACTCGATTATATGTGTATTGTATTATCTGCACGACTCGATTATATGTGTATTGCATTATCTGCATGACTGAATCATGTGTGTATTGCATTATCTGCAGGACTCGATTATATGTGTATGGCATTATCTGCACGACTCGATTATACGTGTATTGCATTATCTGCATGACTGAATCCTGTGTGTATTGCATTATCTGCATGACTCGATTATATGTGTATTGCATTATCTGCAGGACTCGATTATATGTGTATTGCATTATCTGCATGACTGAATCCTGTGTGTATTGCATTATCTGCAGGACTCGATTATATGTGTATTGCATTATCTGCATGACTCGATTATATGTGTATTCCATTATCTGCAGGACTCGATTATATGGGTATTGCATTATCTGCACGACTCGATTATATGTGTATTGCATTATCTGCATGACTGAATCCTGTGTGTATTGCATTATCTGCACGACTCGATTATATGTGTATTGCATTATCTGCATGACTGAATCATGTGTGTATTGCATTATCTGCAGGACTCGATTATATTTGTATTGCATTATCTGCATGACTCGATTATATGTGTATTGCATTATCTGCATGACTGAATCCTGTGTGTATTGCATTATCTGCAGGACTCGATTATATGTGTATTGCATTATCTGCATGACTGAATCCTGTGTGTATTGCATTATCTGTATGACTCGATTATATGTGTATTGCATTATCTGCATGACTCAATCCTGTATGTATGCTGCATTGTCTGCATGACTCAATATTGTGTGTATTGCATTATCTGCAGGGACTCAATTATGTGTATTGCATTATCTGCATAACTGAATCCTGTGTTTATTGCATTGTCTGCATGGCTCAATATTGTGTGTATTGCATTATCTACAAGACATCTTACACATGGATGTTGTTCTATTTTCAGAGTTTATTGATTTCATTTCATCGAATTCAAGGAAGTAGACCAAGACGTACAGTACGTTACCCAAGACAGCCGGAAACAGTGCCAAATCATACTATAATGCAAATACGAAACGAGGAGACAAGTGTTACTTTTAAAGTAGATACGATTTTCATTTGACGATTCAATACATGATTTGGAACGAGGTTTTTATGAGCAGTCTACAAACATTATTTGAGCGATTTCCACAAAACACCAGCAGCAATGATGTCAGCTAAAGGATTAAGAAACCCCATATATCGCATATAATTTCAACTATTTTTACATGCGAGGTAGAACAAAAAAAAAAACAACATAGTTGTGCATCATGGTTCGTGACCAGGATGATGTTAGATAAAGTGAGGGCGTGAGGACTTTTATTTTCTGTTGATGGGACACCATCACGAAGGTTTCAAAGATTCTTTGAAATGAAAATCATAGTTTTAACTTTTAACATTTTAGTTAATATATCTTATACACTAATAAAATCAGAAGTGGTCTTCTCTTGTTGTGAAAGTGTACGCTAGGTGAACCACAAAATGTCTGTATGTAGTCAAGCCCTAACTATAGACTCGTTTATTGTTCGTATTGCAGATCAACGTTACAGTCTTTGAATTGTAGCACTGAAAAACAGTTCAATACGTGTAGTGTCAATATAGAGAGAGAGAGAGAGAGAGAGAGAGAGAGAGAGAGAGAGAGAGAGAGATTGACTAATAAAGCATGCATTTCCTATCAAGTTCTTTGTGAATAATTCATGTTAAATTTGTTTCCTTGTAAACAATACTCGATGTCTCTGATTTGTCTCTTGGTATCATACGGTCACCCAAATATATAAATAATCATGTCTGTATTGGCTTATTTATTTACTTATACTTACCTGTTTCTAGTTTACTTTATTTTCATAATATATTGTATATTGTTTCCATATGAGTATATATGTCTATGAATGTCAAATAGGGTTCATACAAATGACATTTAATATTGCTATAGCAGCAGTTGGTATCGGTTACATCTGGAGTAACATACTAAAGTAATCGATAGTTCAACCTAGAGTCACAAAATCTCTCTCTCTCTCTCTCTCTCTCTCTCTCTCTCTCTCTCTCTCTCTCTCTCTCTTCCTCACACACACACACACACACACACACACACACACACACACACACAAACACACACACACACACATCTGTCTGGGTATATGCCTTATTTTCTTAGATTTTCAATTGTTGGAATCGCCTTGAAATCAATCGTTAAGGACCTTTCTCCATTCCTGACAGCGTCATGGCTGACATCAAGAAAGAGAGATTACAGAATGTCACAGACAAAGCATAAATTTGCCGTTTCAAAATTTAAAAATACATTTGATGAATTGATCACTACTCAACCATATAAATTTCAAATACATAGGCCGAAGCATTCTAAAAATACAATCTTTACTCAAATAAACTCTTTACAATGGAACTGTTCTGATGACTTTAGCAGATTCACAAGTTAGAGAAACTTTCATACCATATAAATGCCCTCATTTGAACGTGAAGAAAGCGTATAAACCACATGGAAATAAGCATTAATAAAGGATGCATTTAATCTAGGTCAAAGTGGCCGAATATCTATTCAATTATTTCAGAGCCATTGTAGACACAGCCCTTGTTTGAACGCTATTTATAGTTTATTGGTGTACTTTGTTGTGCCATCTTGAGAGTCTCTCGTTTCAACATTAAAATTAACAGCATAGCAAAATGATTTTTTGTAGGAACTGACAGCTCAATAGACGTCGACGACATTTTTATCTGCTATAGATCAAGACGTATGCATACTATTATTATTAGATATGTTTGGAACATGGTTAAAAAATGGTAGGCATATAACGGGTTCCACTGTTCGAAATAAAAACATTTTGAGTACACTTTAGCAGATCACATACATATTGTTGACGACCGAAACCTATATATTGATCGTGTACATATCCATGCTTGGACTAATACAAATTGTTTACAACTTTTCTTCCTCCTATTAATTATATTGGGGACATAAGTAAGAAAATGACAACATCAAAAACAAACTGGATTTAACAAGAATTGTGGCAGACACACATATTGAGGCAACGTAAGAGGTTTTCCTCTGGTTTTCTGCACTTTAGTAAAATCCAAGCTTGTATATAGCTTATGTACGGATCAAATTATACTCTTATGCTTATAATACAGATGTTTAATCCGACACAAAACGACTGACTTGAACTTTGGGAACATTGGAACGTCAACTTCAGAAAGCCTAAAACTGTGGGAACATTGGAACGTCAACTTCAGAAAGCGTAACACTTTGGGAACATTGGAAAGTAAACTTCAGAAAGCCTAAAAATTTGGGAACATTATAACGTCCCATTTAGAAAGCATTAAGCTTTGAGAGCATTATAACGTCCCCTTCAGAACGCCTTCGATTTTGGGAGCTTTAGAACGTCCTCTTCAGAAACCCTCAAACTTTGGGAGCATTAGAACGTCCTCTTCAAAAAGCCTCAAACTTTGGGAGCATTAGAACGTCCCCTTCAAAAATCCTCAAACTTTTGTAGCATTAGAACGTCCTCTTCAGAAAGCCTCAAACTGTGGGAGCATTAGCACGTCCCCTTCAGAACGCCTTCAAGTTTGAGAGAATTAGAAGCTCCTTGCAGAAAGCATTTCTTTCAAAACAAATTATTCTTCTCTTTATCTCACACAAACAAAAATGACTTTTTCAGTATCCTGCCACACTAACTTCTAATTCACAAGCATGTTACCAAAAACCTATCTTCATTCCGCATAATGTCATACTATTTGGTCCTCACTTAGAAAAAGAGAAAAAAATCATTGTTGGAAATATTACAATATTCTGTATTCTCAAATAAACCACTCTGTTATCTAGACCTTCCAAAATAATATTTAACCTTTGCGAAATCAGAAGAGACATCAAGAAATAATCTTATGTTTCGGAGTAATTTCATTGTAGTCAGTTCTTCTTATCATCACTCCACGTCCATGCATAGGTTTATAAAGTTTAGAGCTGTCATTGCAAGTCTCCATGGCACCATCAAAGATCGGGTTACCGGAGAAAGCGTCCATCTCTAACCTCTCTGGTAGACTAGTGGTTAGAGCATCTGCTTCGGATGCGGGAGGTCGTGAATTTGAACCTCGGCCGAGTCATTAAGTTTTTAGTATTTGGACTGGTCGGCCTGGTGTTAGGATAATGTGATTAGGTGGGACTGATATCATGCTACATGTCTGCGGGATGATGTACATTGCTAGCGATGCCAATAAACTGCCACACTGCAAACACGTAGCGATATGACTTAAAAAATTGTAAAAGCTACACTAAAATTCCGAATCACACACACACACACACACACACACACACACACGCGCGCGCGTCTAACCTCTATCTGCGTTAGTTTCAGTCTTAGCCTTGGCCAATATTACAGTAGAAACTGTCTTGAAAGACCATCCCTTCTGCCTAAACAGTATGGTCTCTCAAGACACGCGCGCGTCTAACCTCTATCTGCGTTAGTTTCAGTCTTAACCTTGGCCAATATTGCAGTAGAAACT
The DNA here is from genome assembly GCA_030141615.1 of Unio pictorum. Taxonomy (NCBI): domain Eukaryota; kingdom Metazoa; phylum Mollusca; class Bivalvia; order Unionida; family Unionidae; genus Unio; species Unio pictorum. The sequence continues at coordinate 4,406,388 of JARLTB010000028.1, read as the reverse complement.
GTCTTGAAAGACCATCCCTTCTGCCTAAACAGTATGGTCTCTCAAGACACGCGCGCGTCTAACCTCTGCGTTAGTATGAGTCTTAGCCTTGGCAAATATTACAGTAGAAACTGTCTTGAAAGACTATCCCTTCTGCCTAAACAGTATGGTCTCTCAAGACACGCACGCGTCTAACCTCTATCTGCGTTAGTTTGAGTCTTAGCCTTGGCCAATATTGCAGTAGAAACTGTCTTGAAAGACCATCCCTTCTGCCTAAACAGTATGGTCTCTCAAGACACGCGCGCGTCTAACCTCTATCTGCGTTTGTTTGAGTCTTAGCCTTGGCCAATATTACAGAAGAAACTGTCTTGAAAGACCATCCCTTCTGCCTAAACAGTATGGTCTCAAGACAGATGGTCCCCCAGAACAGGTTGTAAGACCAAATAATCCATAGATAAGGGTATTGCGAAGAACGTTTTTGAAGACAGGTGGTCTTAGCTAGTGGTTTTTCAAGATAAGTTTTACTTTACTTGAGAAAGCTTGCCAGTAGCATCCAGTGGGTTGGAACTTTCCAAGGTTATTCCTTTACCAGCTGTACTGTCTTGTGCTAAAAATGGCAATAACCCCTACAACGACAACAACAACAATAATAAGCTCTCAAACCAGTCTAATTTCACCTTTTGGCACACGAATTCATCATCTCTGAATATATATTGCCAGTGATGGTCTACGTTCCCAAATAATTATTTTAGTCATTATTATCACAACTACGCAAACCCAACAAGTATTTCGTTTGAGTTATGTCAACTTGAAAAGTCCTGAATGAATAGTCATATTTATCACAGCTAAAGATGCTGCTAAGATTGTAGCTACCGTTGTATAAAACACCAAATAGCACCACCTAGCCCTTGTTGCTGGATCAAGCCACCAGTTTTACTGCACAATATGCAGACACACTTAGATCTTTAAACTACACTGAAGCTAACACATTTGACCATTCGTTATCACCCTCTTTTCGCACCGAAAGCATTTAAAAACACTGATAACGCATCTTCAGAAACATGATTTGCTAAAATATTCACGGGTGAGTAGGGAAGACGCGAACAGCCAGAACAACAAACAACAAACATAACACATGATTGAGTTTAGGCGGAATGGTTTATCTTCCTACAAGTATTCCAACAATATTTGTTATGTCCGTGTGGCTCAGTGGTCCAATGCACTTGCCTTGACACATCACTGACATCTCACCTCTGTCCGCATTGCTTCATTGGTCTCAGGCTCGGAAAACGTAGGTATTTGAGAAAGCTTGCCAGTAACTTCCCGTTGGTTAATGGTTCTTCCCATGATTTGTCCGGGTTCTTCCTTCACAAGATGTACCATCATGTGCTGTAAAAAGCATTAAGCCCACTCTAACAATATTTTTTAAACACTTGTTGAACTTTACTTACACACACACAGAGACACACACACACACACACACACACACACATACATATGTATATATATATATATATATATATATATATATATATATATATATATATATATATATATATATATATATATATATATATATATATATATGTGTGTGTGTGTGTGTGTGTGTGTGTGTGTGTGTGTATAGTATATGGTTATCAATAAGTTAATATTTATATTTAACATCTTTTACATTTTTTATCTTGTGAATGAGTATATAGCCACATATCCAATCTTTGTAGCAATATATAAAGCGGAACGTCTCATACTTATTACATACTTATTACAAAAGTGATATAAAAGTAATAGTTATACTGTTCCATTGATCTACTTTTGAAATACTGACGGCAGACAATGTAATATTACACGGATCTTATAGTGTTTACAGAATCCATAAGTCTGTAAGCAATCAATATTTTTAAATCAAGGAGGAATTTGTGTGTTCAAAATCTTTTCCGATTATTCCGGCCAACAGCCAATGAAACAAATCTTTTACGAATATAATAAATAATTTCTACTGCGCACTTTGTTTCCATTGCGTTAAAACTTTATACTACCAAACAATTCGACAATATACCTTTTTTAATGTGCATACGACGATTGCATACTTTCTCAAAAGGGCACATTTCATACAATTATTATCGTAAGTATTGAAAAAAAAATTCTATTTTCTATTTCAAACGGATGTGTATGCATCTGATGATTAAAACTTTCTTTTAATTCCTTTTCCGATGAAAAAATTAAAAAGAGACAATATTAATTTTATTGTTCATTTTATTTCCATTGTGTTTCATTTTTCTGTTGCGACTTTTAGTCATACCGATCTAACTGATTTCGTTCCGTATCAACAAAACCTTTCAACAAAGTTCTTATACAAATGGTCAACTGTATCTCGTTTTATTTGTGGGCACACTTCTCGGTCTTTTAGCTATGTCAAACTATTGGCTTTTGAAGTGTCAAACATTGGAAACTTTTAAAGGCTTTTAATATTTTTCTGTATCTTCCATAGTGTAGACGTTTGTTTTTCTGTAACAAATCAAAAGAATGTGGAAGAAATAAAGTATGGATTATTTTTGTTCAGGTCTTGCCCTTTACTATTTGCATTTATTATTTATTTTATGTCGGGTCGTTTGAACAAGGTCTCTGGAGCTGGTCCCTTTGTTTTCATACGGGGTATATTTCCTTATGCCATATCCTCCATTCTCCAGACAATAACTCTTGGCGCTGGTTTCTATAACATGGTCGATAAACTTTAGTTATCGTGGCCAAGGTTCAATATAATATCCTGTGTATGGGCGGCCGTCACCGCCAAAATGTATTCACTGAAATGATGGAAAAAAATACAATTGATTTAACCCAGTAAATGAAATTATAAATCCATATGAGGTAGTGTCACATGAAATGATTTAATGAAAAAAAAAACAAATGATGAATTTAAATTCCAAATGAACTTGTATTATATAAAATGATGTAGTGTTGAAATGAAATGATTTAACCCAACAAATGTAATCATGAATTAGATTCTAAATGATGTCGTGCGATACGAAATGACGTAACATGAAATGAAATGATCGAACCTCAAAAATGAAATAATGAATTCATATTCCAAAAGACGTGATATTAAATCCAATGACTTGGCTTGAAATTAGATGATTGAAAGGACAAATTAAAATGATACAATCTGCTTGCTAATGACGTGGTATTCAATAATCTAAAGTAAAATTATTTAGCTCAACAAATGAATTCTTGAATTCAAAGTCTAACTGGTCTGGTATTAAATAAAATGGTTTAAGTAACAAAATGGAATGATGAAGTCTGACTCCAAACACAGTTTTATTAATTGAATTTACACTGCATAAAACCTAATGAGTTAAACCAATAAATGAAATTAAAATTCCGAATGTCATTCTATGCAATGTTAATTCAATTAATAAAACTTAATTTCATAATGGGTATCAGTAGTTCTGCTTTTTATGTTATGTATATATATATATATATATATATATATATATATATATATATATATATATATATATATATATATATATATATATATATATATATATATATATATATATATATATATATATATAATCAAAATAAAGTACGAAAATATGAATGCTATTATTTCTGCCATTAAAAAATTAAAACATGACGGTATAAAAATTCAACTTGATCCTTAAACGTTTATTTCCGATTTTTATTTCATACAACAAAAGAAACTTGAAGGTGGTTATACATTATATTCAGAGTATAGATTAATTAAGACTATCCAGGAAGTTATGTTTCAATCTTTAAGAACTGTTAAAGATACGGACGTTGTTAAATTCGTCTCTTTTTCACAAGCGATCGACAAAATTAGATCACAATTATCTGACAAATACGAAACAAAACATATTCACACACGTGTAAGACAAATAAAGAAGAGTATACCAGATCGTAAAAACGAAAACGCAGTAAAAAAAAATCAAATAGCTAGTGAGAGTGAAAGTAGCGGTCTCGAATCAGAAAAATAATAATTGAGCAACGAATAATGAAAGTGAGAGTATGTATTTTTTTAAATTAAATTATTTCTACGGTCTTGAATTTTCTCGGAAAAATCTGTAAATTCAATCATAAAATCTCGCTTTTGACCTATTTTAGTCAATTGTTTCGGAGAAAATCTGTCAGATTTATGATTTTTGAAGGGTGAAAACCCCAGCGAATCTCTGATTGTTTTGGGATTTATGGAAATTGTTTTATAATATAATTTTGGCGGTGATGGCTGCACATAGATGTCTATGCAATATTGTTTTAATCATGCTATGTCGTGTTTGTATTAGGAATGGCCTTTTTAGAATTTTGAATTTGTATTACTTTTTTAAGAAAAGGAAAACAATGGTGAAAAGTATGATAGTTGTATCAAATTATCCAATGATTTTGAGGAGAGCAGTTGTTTTTATGTATGACCTAAACATAATTTCTCAATCCACAAAATGTTTTGCTAATTTTGCAATCAAAATCTTGCTAGCTGTCTTCTCTCTCATAAATTTCTTGACCGGTTGTTGACCAACGTTCCCTCTAAGCGAATGGTAGATGAGCGCGCAATGCTCGCTGCATTAGATGGTACATATGTATTCATATGCTAAAAATACCATGGTATACTGCAGTAAAAAAAAAACTGTTCGTGTTACCAATCACTAACACGAATTTATGTGGTTGTGTAAGGCACTCTATACTGTTGGATAGCATGCAAAAAATCAATATTGCAATATTGCACTACATCAAGATCTCGGTTTATTCTATTATATTTAATACTCGCGTAGCTAATCAAGAGAAGAGAAAAAGAAACATACACCAGCTTTATTCGGTAGAATAGTGACGTCAAGAATGTATTTCATTCTGTATGCACAAAGGATTCATTTTTGTGATGAAAAAGTTATGCTAGCCTGGTTAGGTTTACGCTTCCATTGTGCAAAAGAGGTTTTCCATTCTGGTGAGAGATCGATTTTTTTCCTGGACCACTTTTTATCCATTCATATAATATCTTGGACGCAGTCTTCACTGTCATATAAGTGAAATATCCCCTCATTGTTCAGTATAAGTCCTTCCTGTATTATAAATCGTGATTTTTTATATATAAAGATTTCATAAGCATTGGGGGCGGGGTGTGTGTGTGTGTGTGTGTGTGTGTGTATTGTTGGTGTAACTCTAAAGAGAATAATGGTAGAAAAAAAACTTCGCTGTGCCAATCCTTTTATTTATTTGTTTTATCCATTCTTTGACGAGTTTAAAAATATACACATGGTTATGGGTTTTTTTTTTGATTGTGGATGGTTTCAAATGGTGATAGGATCTATCCACTACACCGAAAATCGGTTGGTAGTACCAAATGTTTAGTGGAGATACAAAGTACAGGTACACATAGATGGGTCAACGTATAAGCCTGGGGAGATCAACATGAATCTGTACTCGTCTAGGAATAAGGTAAAAGGAGAACAAAGCATATTTATCATTTCGGAGAGGATTGTGCTATTACTTTTAGAGAACAATGAACCATTTTCTCAGGACGATCCACACCACATAAATAGAAAAGGAAAAGGAAACAAAAAGAACACAGATGTATAATAAAATTTATAACTGGAATTATGCTGTATTTTTCAAACAGATTGAAAGAGCGCAATAGGTATAATAACATATATATCACGACGCATGTCCAGCAAAGCATCCTAAATATGATGTAAATGTCATCAATATCGCCTGGATGAATACATGCAAAAATCAGAAAATGAATGCAATTGCTGTTACGTTTGGATGAGGCAGTGAGAAATTCAGACAACATAGATGTTCCGACAAGGAGAATATATACGGCAATGATTGTCAGTAATGATACTCGTGCACACATGACTACAAAACAATTGTAAAATTGAGTTTGTTTAGGTTTCATATTTCATATATTGTCGAAGTGATATTATTGAGTAAACGATGAGCTGATCAAAGCCAAATTAAACTGCAATGCGAGAATGAGTTTTAAGAGGTAATCAATGTTCCATAACAATTACGACACATTTCCGGTGTTCGTTAGTCGATAGTAAAACATGTAGTATTATTGATCCAGCGCCATTTCTGAAAAGGCACACACGTTCATATTTTGCACACATTGTGCACTGCTTAGTTAAGAAACTATAAACTAATTGATATGGTTCAGGGGGGAGTTTCCAATCAGCCCGTAATAAGCCCCAAATGAAGCCAGCAATTGAAGCCCAACATGAAGCCCATAATAAAGCCTATAATAAGATCATAATAAGCCCAAAATTAAGTGCATAATGAAGCCGTTAATGAAGCCCATACTAAAGAACAAAATGAAACCTATAATGAAGCCCATAACGAAACAGAGTTTAATCCATCTTTAAAATCTGCTGTCAATATAGACAGTATAAATATGTAATCACCAGCCACCATAACAAGTAATTTAAAATCTTCTTTGTAGTTTTCGAAACGTCTCTAAAATGACAAAGTATCAACGACTGATGCATTGTTTGTGAAATAACCAGCTAAAGCAGGTAGTTGTTAAGTTGATGTTACTCGTCTAGAACATACATAACCAATATGGTGTGATAAAGATGAACATTTTGACGTGAAGGCGTTCTTGTGAATACGCTCTTGTGCGGCTTATGAAATTGGTTAAATTTGACCATTTTCTTTTGAAGTTTGAGAAACTAAAATAAATTACATTAACTTCTACTAGTGACAGGTGATTAAATATTATTTACTCGTTAGTAATTACAATACCACAATCACTATATTTCAGATCCGTTAAAAGTAATCACGATGAATGATAGTTAATTGTGTGCACATGTGGTCCATATACAGGGCATATGAAGGACACATCAATCTTGCAGCAGGTCTAACTGTATTATTTGGACTAGTTCCATTGAGAAATAGGTATAGTGCTTTACACTGCTAGCGTAGAGTTCATGATCTTTATCAATCTTGTGGTATAGAATCTCGAGAAATTGCAATCTTTATTCTCGGGTGAGTTATCTCAGTAACCTCGTGAGAAGCTTGTGATATTATAATTCAGCAATCTGTTAAAATATTTGACTGGTAGCCATCAGCTTGAGACCTTGAGTATGCCTCTTTCATGTACAATGATGTTGACTTCCTGTGATGAAAGAAGTCAAATCAATTTACATGAATAACTGATGAGATCTAATGACAACCAAGTTAGTGAAATAATTCATCAGATTAGGGTTGTTATGGAAACTAACTGAATCTAGTATCGAAGTTTGGGCATTTAACTTTTGCTATAATGATTATCGCAAAAACAAATAACGCAAACGTTCTACTGAAGTTTTCTTGTCTCCGTGACAACCACAACATATATCCTACTGAACTCGTCAAAGCAACGTGTGTGCATCACGTGTACACCAAACGTATCCATTAAGTGGGTTGACCAGGTCCAAAAGATTATTTTGAGGAAATTTCAAACTTGTATCTTACTTGGACTTAGGGAAAAGTAAAGCCCTATTTCGGATATCATGAAATGAACGTCGGTGTGTTTTTATTATTATTGTATAATGCACGTCATTAGTATTATTACTAAAATCGATATTACAATATGCGATTACAATGATCCATTAAAGCATTAAAATGTATCCTCTGTTTCAATGCATAAATATGTTGTTTTTCAACATATGGTAAGTGTATCTGCTTGCCGCTGAAATATCTAAGACATCACATTTTTTTTCTGGCCGTACGTTTGAGAATGAACATATTGCAGACTGCGCATGTGTGTGAGTTAAAATTCCTGCTCATCCTGCTCTGAAGGCTCCGGTTCAATTTCTTGAGCTTCATTTACTTCCACGTCTGTGCTGTTCTGAACATATTGTATGAATTCTGGAAAAAAGAGAGCAAATTCCGATGGATTTGTATTTGATTGGGAAAGAAAGCAAAGTGCAAGCAAAGAACGATCTTAAATTTTGTATTCTGTAGCAGTGTGGAGTTTGTAATGTACTTGGTAATAGTATCAGTTCAAAGTTTGTAATGTACTTGGTAATACTATCAGTTCAAAGTTTGTGTCGATAGAAAAAAATGTGCTTGTCTCCAGAGCAACCGTGGGCAATGACTTAACTGGAGTGCTTGTTTCTTTAGTCAAAATATTAATGATTTTGTGCACTCTTTTGTACATCAGAGTAAACCTGTCGGATTCGTGCTATACTCTTGTTGACCTTAAATCTGATGGTTTTCGATCTTTCTCTATTATAGGTTTAATATTACATACGGGCTTGAATCCTGTTTCTGATGGGTGTAAACTTTCGGAATATTCAGACCTAACATGTGAATATTATGGGATACATCGCCAAATGTCATTTATATATCATGTTCCGTTTGACATAACAAAATTATAGCATTAAAACGATTGCTTTTATTTCTACGGAATTCTTAGCAGAAGTAATAAAATTGAAATTTTCTATAAATTGTATTAAAAGTAATTTTTTACTAAGTTATATTGAAAGTAATGTTCTACTAAAATATATTAAGATTGATTTCATTTATTTCTATATCACAACTATATGGTATTATAATAAAGATTGAGCAAAGACAAAACTCTCTTGCACTATACATTTCTCTTGTATCGTAAAGTTATCAAGAATTACACTCGCCAAGTTGCCTAGGTCGCTGAACTGGCAAATTTCTAAATTATTTTCCAGTGAGTAAGAAGATGTGGCAAAATTTGCCTATCTAATGACGTATTTAGTCCTAGTCGGCAGGGGCCCCGAGTGGCCGAGTGGTCTAAAGCGCTCTCCGTTACGGATTACTGCCATCTCACCTCTGTCTGCGTGGGTTCGAGTCTAAGATTCGGCTAATGTAGTTATGTGAGAAAGCTTGCCAGTAGCTTCTCGTAGGTCTTTGGTTCTTTCCTGGGGTTTTCCCGGGTTCTTCCTCCTCCAATAATACTGGCCGCCATGTATAGCCTATATTGTGCTGAAAAATGGAAACCCTGCAACAACTACAACAACAGCCCCAGTCGGTAGCATGTGAGAAACGACGAAAGCCTGACTTTGAGAGTGGTCTAAAGTTATCAAGAATTACACGCATAATAAAACTAAATAACTAGACGTGTGACCATATTTGACCATATCCCAAGAGACTGAGTCTAAATAGCGGATATTTGTGTACTAGCTATCCTATTTCGTCGGAACTCAAAGGAGACTTGTAACATTACAGGTAAGATACCGTCTGCGTACAATGTAATATGCCATAGAGGAATTTTAAGTGTTAAGATGTTATAATATTTCTCTACTATATATATTTAATATAATGTATTGGAAAGTTTGTAGAACTTATATTTAATTCTAATTATATTCTTGATTATAGTAATATATGACGTTCGCTACCAACTTCATACTCAGTAATAGTTAATTAAGAAACAAAATACTCTTTAAAAATAAAGTTTAATATGTTGGCATTTTAGATGAAAATCAGTAACCTAATTGTCTACTAAATGATTACAGTATTAGTCTGAAATATTGAATTTTAGATTCTTGAGCTATCTTGAATTTATTCGAAATTTAATTACCTGTATTATATTGTAAAAGGCAGAAATCTTATATGATGCAGGTAAGTGAAGGAATAGCTTAGTTTTATATGTATCTCTTATATCTGTAATTTCAGTTTATGTAGATCGAATGTAATTTTATATTCAATAAAATGAACCCGTTTCGTCGGAACTCAAAGGAGGCTTGTGTCATTACAGTATCTCTTGAAATCTCGCATTGCCAATTTCCCCAAGATGTAGCCGTATCTACACCGTTATGAGTGACGCCCTTCTTTTAAGAGAGCCTGAGTTGTTCTGTTCTGTTCTCTCTCTCTCTCTCTCTCTCTCTCTCTCTCTCTCTCTCTCTCTATATATATATATATATATATATATATATATATATATATATATATATATATATATATATATATATATATATATATATATATATCCTTCCTCTTATCATGGAAAACTGCATTGCTAAGAGTTTATGAAAAACAACATTTCATAAAACTTTTATAAGCAAATGTGAGAGGTCGTTTTGAAAGTAAATCACATATTCAATTGAAACACTAATTTCAAAAGCGACTTCAGATTGGTCCCCAGATGACGTAAATATTGCCACTGCCAGCTGGTAGAAACCTTACAAGTTCTATATTTTCAATCATATTTTGCAAATTCCTTACTAGGATAAAAAAAAAACATGTTTTGTAAGAAGTTTACAGAAATGACATTGTGGTATCAGTAGCATGTTGAGATAAGATACATCAAGATTTAGTGAACAGTCTGAAAGCTACTTCTAGTTTGTTAATTTGACAACGGATAAACTGATTAGAGGTAAACATTGTACCTTCAAATGTGATTTTTCCGTCTTTGCCAAACTGTATCTTTTCGACTTTTTCTTCTGCTTCTGCCTCTGTAAAATTCTCTTCCCCAATCGCCACCAGGACTTTTATCAAGTCATCTTTGGGGATTTTATTATCAGGAAAAAGTTCCTTTAAAGCGCCTACTAGCCGATCTACTTCCTTGTGACGGTTCTTGATCCAACTGGAGAACATGCTTTTAAATTCTTCAAAATCAAGTGAATGTGTGACTGAAAAAAGATAATGATAAAGTCAAAATCGTTGTTAGGTCAACTGACTGATTGGCAGACATATCGATACATACATAGATGGATACATGGTTAGTTGGATGGATGACTGGTTGGATATATATGGCATATATTTGTCACGGAATTATTTGTTGCAACATACCTTTGTTACTTTGTATCATATATGGGCAAATTTATATGTATTTCCTGGCCCTGTACAGCATTACCCTGTGGCATATAGTTTCAGCCATAACGATTTCAAACTACTCATTTGATTTCACTCACTGATGCACGCATAAAGCGTACGTAATGGAGGACTTGATTTTCTCGAGTTCTCTGACCGTGGATTTTTCCACCACTAGTTTGTAAAATGCAAGTTCTCTCTTTATCTTCAAAATACATATGATTTGTCCGGAAGCATTTCAGTTGATTCAATTAATCTCTAGCTATGAAGTTGTTGTCTAACTCTCTAATGTAAAGAATATGAGTACGGAAGACTTTGGTTTATTCTTTTTGTTCTAGATGTTTGTAGTTTTCGAAAATTTGCAGTTTCATAGCCTAGATTGCAATGCTCATTTTCACACAGAATAACAAACATAGTTTTCAAGGTAATCAGGGATTACTCTGTTTATGCATTTTGCATACACGTACTGCTTTTTGGTAAATGACTGTTCCAATTATGTCCTATTTCTTCCATTTAGTACTTGCTTGTTTTTGACTTTTTTTATGAATATGGCTTCATTTAATAGACTATCATTTTGTTTTTGACTGGGGGATTATTATTTAGCATAGTTCTGATTTCTATAGTACCCTAGATTTAGACCATTACTAATGTCTGCAACATTTTCTTCGGTGTAAAAGGAATTAATTACAAGATCATTAAAAAGTACTTTTCATTATTTATTTTTTATATATAAAAGTAATCGCTAATTTCAGCGTGATGGCCATTATTGGGTTTGTGAGGTAAATATTTTGTTATACAAGAATATGCATACGTTGGATCGTGTACTTCGGAGATATCATCCACGTGGTTGGCATAACTCTATCAGAATAATGCTGGTGTCGTTATCTTGTGTTAGTTGGCCTGTAAGTTGCACGAAACTTCATGTCGCAAATGTTTAAATCCATATGCTTTCTTACAAACCATATTTTAGTCTCCCATTCTAATTATTTATCTGTCGCCAAGCAAATGCAGCCAAACTTGCCAAAAACCAGTATGTGGTAACATTTGCAAGATAAAGATTGGAAAGGATGCATCAAACGTATTGCAACATAGAGACCGTGTGTAGTGACATAGATAAAAAGATGGGGAATGTCGATCAATAAGAGAGAGAGAGAGAGAGAGAGAGAGAGAGAGAGAGAGAGAGAGAGAGAGAGAGAGAGAGAGAGAGAGAGTTGTACCGTCTGTGTTATTTTCGTTGTAATGTTTCTTTACGTCAGTTCGGATTGGGTTCAAACCCAGAGATCTTAGAACGAAGATGACTCCATCAAAATCCAATAGTCCATCCTCGCTTTTCATGTCAAACTTCTCTTGCATCCACTGAAGTTCTGGTTAAAAGCCGAATAGATAGAAACAGAAATTTTAAGGAATGACGATCATTTCTACCGAGATCAATGTACCTCACAATTCCATCCTTCGAATTTAAAGCATAAATAATCGTAAGCAGCAGAGAGGGTGAACAGACAAATCGAAACGTCACCCTTTTTTGATTACCAAATTGACTAATGGTGACTAACATAAAAGTCAGTTCAATGACTACACCTAGCTTGATCCAAACAAATGTAGTCGACCCTCTCTGCTGCTCTCTCCATGTGTTAAATTGTCAATCTGAGGATAAAAAAGATCTTGTACATAGATAGAAACAAAATGAATAATCGGACAAACGATCAATCTGAAACTTTTTTGAACTTTGAATAATATTCTTCATCGGTGCTGCTACAAATTAGCCAAATATTGTAATTGTACCGATACATGTAATTAAATCATTATATATATATATATATATATATATATATATATATATATATATATATATATATATATATATATATATATATATATATATATATATAACTGTTGCAAATATCAGAGAAGCATATACTACTAGATTAGCTCGAGAACGCCAGGAAGCAATAAAAAAAATTAATTCTTTTGAGAGATTCGCTTCGAAGAAAACTTCAAGAACGCCAGGAGTCACAAGTTGATTACGTAGAAGGTACAGAAAGATTATTTAAACCTATTACTGCAACAACGAGAAAGTTGTATGGATATCACTGATCCAGAAAAAAAGAAACCTCTTCTTGGGACAATGCAAGAAACCGCTAGGGCAACGCAAGAGATTTTACAAGATCTTCCAGCTAGAATAGCTGCTGCACAAACTCCTCAAAATCAAGAAATACTTGAGGGTATTGGTGAAATACAGAAAGAACTTAAATCTGTTGGAAAGGGAAATATTAAAATAATCAAAAATTTTACAGAAGATTTTGTTAGGAGAATCAAGGAAACTGAAGATGAAGATTTGTCCAATTTGATGTTAGAAGCTCTCATGCAAAAGGAAGAAGTTTTAATACCTGGTAACCGCAAAGTCAAAATAAAAAAAAGGCTTAGAGACCAAGTTAGCTGGTCTAGACTTAGGTGAGATGGCAGTGATCTGTAACAGACAGCGCTAGTTGATATTTAGATACGATTGTCTGCCATATCACTTGTAAGGTATTTAAGTATAATTGTAAAATCCATATCTGATTTTAAAAAAAACAATAACAATAATTACTTTTCTCTCCGTTACATAAAATGTTCCGATACTGATATTTCTTTTATGGCGGATTTTGTAACCAAAAATATTCTGTCCCTCGTTTAGACAATAGATTCATTGGCTGCTGCACTTTTCTTGGAGTGGATGTGACCAAAATGTTAGATCATACGGAGCTTTATCATAACTTCATTATGTAGGGAATAAAACATTCCTTACCTTCTTGGGTAAACTCCTCTTGCTCGTTCTGTAAGATTCAAAATATATGTCACACACTACTTGAACAGTTGAGACACGGATCCATGTGAGTGTTAAAAAAAACAAATTTCAGCTTGAGAAGAATAGTATTGCTCTATTTTGTATTAAAATTACTATATTCATTATATTAGTTGAAAGAAAGAAATTATCTAAAAAATGTATTTGTAATTCCTAGCATCCCCCCTCCAAATGGAATGGTTCAAACCTTATCAATCCTCGTTCAAGAACACTATGTTAGAATACATTCTAAGCATACAGAATGTTACCATTGACATGAACAAAGAAGTTATAAATATTAAATTTATCTTACATACGCGACAGGCAAAAACAAATTCGTTGCATTTTTAAAAGGTTTGAATGAATTTATGTATGTATGTGTGTGCATACATGTCTGCACATGCGCATGCTGGTATGTAGGCATAAAGGCTGGTTTAGGTAGTTGGGTTGGTAGGTGAAGAGTCAGAGAGATTTAAGAACTACAAATAAATAAAAGAGAAAGTAATCACAAAAATTAACATTTCAGAAAATAGGTAAGAAATATTAGGCATAAAATGAAACGTTTTGACTAAGTTCACCCCACAGACTACATTGAAGCAAATTGTCCATAATTCCCACCTATCATATCATATAATTTCACGTATTTCAACGAGAAGTATAAACAAATGCTGATATTTCAAAGTGGTAATCATATTAAATAATATAACTCACCATTTTAAATCTTTGTTCGCTCTATTTTCGATGACGAATATTTCCGAATGACCCTCGATACTTCACTCGTTTCATACAATGTAAAATATTTAACGTTAAATCTTTCGCCGTATTTATTCATGATTTTGCCCCTATTCTAACCGCCTGTGAAATGCTACTGTATGATCTCATTTCTCCGAACTCGTTGAATTGGTTGCTCTGGTGAAGTTTGAAATCACGATAGTCAAGAGTAAACTAAAGTGTATATACCCTCCTATTGGTCATGTAAACTTTCATGAGGTGGATGCTTCAAACATCATGACCAACCAGAACGCTATGTTCCAGATTTTCGCTGTATGGAACACATGGTTGTGTCTTTACGGTATTTAACAAACTTTGTGCTTAACAACATACAAGAAAGCGATCTAATAACAGGCCTAGATTGTCAAAAGACAAAGGAACGAACGAACCGTCGCTTAGTTGTCTTCTCAGTTTATCTCTATGGTAGGATATATCAGTTTTGCGGATCTGGCATGACAAGTTAAAATATCAAATGTGGTATGACGAAACAAACAAAATGTCACAAGCTTGGGGACAAATTTTAAAGCTTTTAATTAATTTACCGGAATCTTCCTATTTTCTACTAGTGACGAGCGCATCCATAATATATTTGCAAAGTGGATCAAGTCACTTGCTGTTGCAGTATAGCAGATTGTATTCTACTTATATGCCAAGATAGACGCAACATGATCTCCGTTATAGATAGTAAATGCGATATTTTGAAACCTTAGATCTATTAAGATTTAGATATGTGATCAGCATACCTTTCGATTTCATATTTTAGGTAGCAAAACTGAAAGTGTTTTTTCTCCTGCTCGATCTCCATTCAGTAGGTCTCACATTTTTATTGGGAAGTCGTGTCTTTACCGGTTTCATTCTTTTGAATAGTTGTATTAACAAGCATTTTGTTGTGCAGAAGCTTAAATTGTAACCTTTCAAGCTGAACCCCACTTATGGATTGCTGGTTATCGAACCAGTTTGACAGACTGAGACATGGACTCACATACCAAGTTTGATTTTTAAAAAAATAAATTTGTTAAATGTTATGCGGCATGTAGTCTGCTAACAGAGTTATGATTTCAGCTTACGCAAATGAGACATTATCTCTAGTTTTATCGGGGTATAACTTTTATATAGTTATATTCAAGCAATATTCCATTTTATGTTGAAAAATACGCGACTTTCATAAAACTTAATACAATACTGTAGCTTTTTGATGCCGCAACCGATACCATACAAGTATTGCCTACGTCATGCTTGTTACCTACGAGACATATAGTTTTATTTTACATTGCGCTATAATGTTGACATTGCAACAACAAAACAAAAAAATACCACTGACCATAAAAAGGGCGATGTTTATATGGATTTGCACAAGATCCATTTCCATGACAAACACCCAAATCTTTTTGTGTAGCATATGTTACCGTTTACAACGGGTCTTTGTGGTGAGTGTGTGTATGTGATATTTGGAATTTTATCGTAGCTTTTAAAATATGTTGCCATATCGCTACGAATTGTGCAGTGTTGCAGTTTATGCCAAACATTAGGGCATCATGCCACAGACATGTAGCATGATGTCCCACCCAGTCACATTATCCTGACACAAGACCGACCAGTCCTGACACTAACCTCTTAATACTGAGCGCAAAAAAAGGCAGCTGCTTGAACCATTTTCATAAGCATTTGTTACGACTCGTCTGGTGTTTGAACCAGCGACCTCCCGCATCCGAGGCGGACGCTCAAACCACTTAGGCCACCGGAGCCGTCTAACGTGTCTTTGTTGATCTAGAAAGGGCATTGTAAAAATGTTTCAAATTTCATAAAAATCTAGAAGAAAATACATGACTGTGTCAGTCATCATGTTCATACAATGAACATTTTTTTTCTAATCAAATTCGACATGTATTGTTACGAAATACCTGATATGGCCTAGTTAGACCACTATACATTCCAGTGTTATGAAGCTGTCGTGTTTCGCATCGCGGCACGTGCGTCATACATGTCAACGCGAATATATATATATATATATATATATATATATATATATATATATATATATATATATATATATATATATATATAACTGGGACAGCCACTAGAGGGAAGCTCGTTGTGTATCTAGCTGTCGGGGCGGGATTGCCATTATATTAATTTAGTTTGAGCCAAAGTGTTGTGTGAGTTGTATGCTTTCTAATCAACTCTTTTTTTTTAATACAAAAAAACTAATATTCAGTTTCGTAAAACACATTTAATGTTGTATTATACGTTTGCGTTATTTTATCGTACTTGTACTTTAATTCATCAAGATTGTACGACTTGTGTAATTTGGTAGCGAGGGATGATACGATTCGGATTATTAACAGGGATATGAACGCATGTGCATACTCCTGTTGATATGTTATCTGATCAATATTATAACTAATGCTGAAGACGTATTATGTATGTATTAATGTTTTAGTATATCATATTTCTATTTTAATGGCACGCCATTCCTACGTTACAGTCGTACATGAGGAATATTTCAGGCGTGTTATATTAATCCATTTGTAACCATCATATATTTTTACACTTAAAGCAGACTATTTAGAAAGTTGTTTTTTTTTTTCCTTTCTTCAAATTCAGCTCACTAGATACGGAGATATCGGGTACATCATTATGACGTTAGACCACCAGGAAAGTGCCCACGTGTAGGTGCATGAAAAACTGGAGGGTGGAAGTGACCGTGCCGGAAAGCGGGTCAAGGACGTACACGTTATGCAAACATTGGATACGCATATGATGATGTTTTGATGTTGTAGTGTTTCTTTATAGTGTAGGACTATTAAAACTTCAAAGTAGTGTTTATCTACACGATTTTAATACAGTAGTGTCTGACTACACGATTTTAATACAGTAGTGTTTGACTACACGATTTTAATACAGCAGTGTTTGACTACATGAGTTTAGTACAGTAGCCTTCGAGTCCAATTATTTATGTTTTATATCATCGTTTTTATTATTATTTTGATCCATATTATTATGTACCTTTGTATTTATGTTGATGTCATGTTTCCTGCTCATTAGTGTGAGAGAATAATATATTTTCATTGTCACTCACATACGTGTGCGTTTTTTTTAAAACCCAGTCCAGTCTCAAAGCGTGTCCGCTCGATTACGTTACATGTATATATTATGTGGTGTTAACCATAGTTTTTTTCCAGATATAAAATGGAAGGAGGAAGCAGTGGAGCACTTTTAAAAAATACACATCCGTGAAATTAAAGTGAGAAAACCAAACACATTTAGTTGCATCAACTTTCATGTACTTATATCAAGAACTACACACCAAATTTTCAACACAACTTATAACCCCATCCCCATAATAATTTGTTGAAAAGCTCGCAACAATTACTTTTGTTATTTTTTTTAAAAAAATACATATTTGTAAATGTTCAGTTATTTATTTGAAAATGGTATACTGGCTGGAGTGGAATTTCATTTAGATTCACATTCTTCAAGACTTCGGTGAATTTTTCAGGCTAAACTTCTGAATCTACAAGTTGATGAAACATATTAGTTAAACTTGCCTCAAAGACCATTTAATGGTTCCTGTTAGTAACGGAAGACATCAACAACTCATATTTCTTAATTTCTCTATTTTAGCTTCTATACTATAGGACAAATGACAATAATGGATATATATTGTGGTTTACAGGCCTACTTCATTTTACTACATGTTATTTGCTAGCTTGTATGATTTTGAAAAGGTTAAGTGGCATGATAGCCCAATGCATGGACAAATAGTTTCATTGTATCATTGGGTACATATTAAACTGTATCATTGGGTACATATTAAATTGTATCATAGGGTACATATTAAATTGTATCATCTTAAATGAACAAGAATGAAGACAGTCCAATGCATAGTATTTATTTAAAACCAAGCGTGTTTAAGATTGTAAGGTGCAAAGAATACATCAGTTGATCAAATTCAATGGTTCTTTGTCTTAATAGCCATTACAAACAAACTTTTAGCTTACATATTGCACAAAGCTGACTGAACATGAAAATTCTGAGACAAGAAAAACTTATTTTAGAAAAATCAAAAGGCTGAAATCTACGAAATGTATGACACTAAACAATCTAAGAATGAATGAACATGAGGAAACGCTGGAATGATGAGAATCAAATCATAACTAATGTTTAATTATTATATAAATTTGGCATATTCACATTTTCTATAAGATTCTAGGTCAATGTTTATTTATATATATATTTAATATACTTTGTGGGTACAATATTATATACCACATTTTGCAAACTGCGAGTATTTTCATGATTCATATAGAATTCTGATCGATAAATTCCAAAAATTTCCCAAACTTTCAAAGACCACAGATTTCCAAGACCTATTTTTGCTCAAATTTCGTTTACAAGTTATGTTGTATTAGAAAACAACGAATGCAAACTACTACAATATTGTTTAATGATGAAATTCAAACTATAATTAATTTCCTAAAATTGCTTTATAATGATCTGGAAGATAGGTTAACATTTATTGTTATATCAGAAACATTAACTTGTGTGTCAGATTCAATACAAAATGAATTGTCCTTGTAATAGACATTAGCAATACTATAAATGCATTATTATAGTTGCTGTTTTTAAAAATGTTTGGGTTTATTCTAATTTTTAAAGACTTTTAAAGACCTCTGGTTTATTTTCCCAAATTGTCGAAGACCTTCAGAGTCTGTAAGAACCCTGATTATGTATATTTAACATTTTGTATACATTTTTAATACTATTGAATGGAACTCAAATAATAAGTGAATTTCATTAAAAAGTCCTTTTTCTTTCTGTGCTATTGAAAAGTGTATTATTGTATGGTGCATATGCCATCTTTTAAATTGTGGGGCTGTAAAGACATGATTATCCAGGGCATTACATCTATAATGTAGATACCCTGTGTTAAACATCTGGACTTGAAAGTTTCTAATGGACTGTTCATATAAAATGCAGGTACTTTGAATAAAGATGTTTAGGTGAAAGGTTCTCTTAGCTACACAATATGTGGAGTGAAACAATGTATATGCAAGATAGAAACTGGTATCAAAAGTAAGGAATGATCTGATGGTACATGAAGGCTTTCTTATATCTGTACCACATATATTTGTTTACAAGTCAAATGTAAACAGCATAGACCCAGATCTGCTGTCCCATAATGTATTGGCATATCTGAGTCTGTCCCATAATGTATTGGCATATCTGAGTCTGTCCCATAATGTATTGGCATATCTGAGTTTGTCCCATAATGTATTGGCATATCTGAGTGTCCCATAATGTATTGGCATATCAGAGTCTATGCAGTTTGTTAGGTGTAATCAGCTGTCCCATAATGTATTGGCATATCGGAGTCTGTGGCATAATGTATTGGCATATCGGAGTTTGTGGCATAATGTATTGGCATATCGGAGTCTGTCCCATAATGTATTGGCATATCGGAGTCTGTGCAGTTTGTTAAGTGAAATCAGCTGAACAAAGTACATAGATCCTGGTCTAATGGCACACTACAGAACAGCTGTTCAGCACTTGTGTCATTTGCAGGTTGACTCAACTTCTAGGCTAGGACATAAACGAGTTGGAAAGATGTACTTATTCAATAACTACATGGGGAATACTGGTATTTCAATTAATAATTTTACTTCAAAGTACATGTACACATAATCTGGAGGAAACATTTTTAATGGTTTATATATGTATCAGAACTAAATTTTTATTAAAATTTATTTTATTTAAAAAAACACAATTTATTACAAATAGCACACACCATCTTTGTTTGACTTGTATTTAAAGCTCGTTGTATCCACGTCTCTAATTAAATAAAATGTGGCAATCATTTCAGACAGGTCTTAAATTTCTTTAATACATAGAACAAGAAGCTTCAGAGGCGTAGCTAGGGGGGTGCAGGGGGGGGGGTATATATGTCCTCGGGCGCCAAGGTACAGGGGCGCCAAAATGAGGCTTACAACGTTTCATTATAATAAGTAAACAAGGGTAATAAATCGGTCACATGATCGCTGGGGCGCCAATTTTATAGTTCGTCCCCGGGCGCAAAATATCATAGCTACGCCTCTGCATAAGGTGTTACGGCACAATCAAGTAAAATTTAAACCATCACTCTCGCGAGATGAAAACACTTCGTCCTACCATGCCAACAAATAGCATAGTCCACCCACCTCAATATGCTAAGGCATATTGACCCTACAGATGCAGAACATACACGCATATACAAACAGCAATATTCACAGATAGACATTTTAATGAAATGGGATTCATTTGAAAGGCTATATAAGGAATGACAACTCTGAGAATGTGATATTAAGCCGTCCAAACATATAATATCTGCATAACCACAGTGGCGTAGCGAGGAGGGGGGGGGGGGCAGGTGGGGCATTCGCCCTGGGCGCCGGTGGCTAGGGGGCGCCAAATGGGGCCCAAAGCATCAACATAACTGCGCAACAGGGGCAGCCGGGGGTGCACATTTTGGTGTTTTGCCTTGGGCGCCGCAAATTTTATGTGTTTTGCCCTGGGCGCCAAATATCCTCGCTACGCCACTGAGAAGCTTTCTAGAGCTTCTGATGATATTACCATATTGTGTAGTCTATTCACATTGTGAGGGACTTTTGATTTGGGGGTGGGTTGTCATTTTCTTTCAAAGCTGAGATTTTGTTTTTTTTCTATATCAAAATAGTTAATCTCTCATAAATTAATATAAAACTAATTAGCATTTTCTTGAGGTAGAGGCTACCTGGGAGCCAGAACAAAAAAATTGAAATTAGAAATCCTCAATCCACTTTCCACTTCTGAAAATGAAATGGTCAACCACTAATATAATACTGTGGTAAAAAATAAAAGCAAAAAGCAGAAAACAGTGGATACATTTTGTGTGTGTACTACACACAAAAACAGTGAAAAATCATGCATTTATTGACATGCATCCAGCATATATCATGGCACAAATTAAGCTGCAATACTACATTTTTTAATACATTATCACTTTAATAAAACAAATTAAACATATTTTGTATATACATGGACAGCAAAGTGATTGTTATGTGACACAAATAGATGTAACATAAGGACATAACATATCAAAGGAAAATAATAGACTAGTAAAATATATTACCAATGTTTCAGTTGAATTTACTGACTATTATGGAAGATACATGTTTCAACACAGGACCTTAACACTGTTGATACTGGTAAGGTCATACAAAGTCTTCACCATTCACAAGGGAGGCAACTTAGGTTTTGTGGACAGTTTTGTCTCACATTCATTCTGTGTTGTATGGTATTTTCAATATTTTTGCCTCTGCTGCGTACAGAACACAATGTCATTATTTTTGCTAGAATTAGAAACAGGACAGATATGGATTATATTATTCAATTATTTGAATTAGAGTAAATGTAGATAGAATCCAAATGTGCGTGTTACATCTTTTTTTTTTCTTTTTTTTTTTTTTATATCTGCCTAAAGGGAGCCAACTATCTCAACTGGTTAAGTGTCAGCTTCATATTTATGGGTTGGAGAGTATAGCCTTGGACAACTGCCTCAGTGTAGCCTTGGATAACTGCCTCAATGTAGCCTTGGATAACTGCCTCAGTGTAGCCTTGGCAAAGGCACTTCTCCCATTCCTTTGGCATGGTATAGCCAATAATGTTAAAAGTGCCATTAAAACAAGATGATATAATCAGCTCAATGTCAAGTAAAAATCTAAATAAAATATTATATTCAACAGAGTAAAAGTGACGTATATTACTCTCATAACACTGAATTTCATGTTCCTCAAACACTAACATACTTCATATACTCTTACAATAGGGCATTTCTCCATCCCGTGATAAAGATTTTACTATTTAAAAAAAAATTACAAAACATTTTGAAAAATATGCATTAATATGCATTAAAATAAAACATTTCAATACAATCACGATAGAAAATGCTGATCAAAGGTAATGTAATTCACATTACCTTTGATCAGCATTTTCTATCGTGATTGTATTGAAATGTTTGAAGCAATGCACAGCTGTGAACTATAACAAGAGCAGTAACTACTCATCGTTTCCTTTCATCATTAGAATTTTTGTTATTTCTCTTTACAGGTATTTTCTTGATGTTTTCAAACGGCCAATGAGAGTAGCAAAGAACAGAAATTACCTTCTTATTACAAACTGTTCCCAATAGTGGACAGTGGACACTATGTCATAGCCTTTGGGGACATAAAAAACTTCCATGCCAGAAATGCAGTAAATGTGCCGCTCCAGTCCTGAGAGATTTGTAATAAATGAGTTACACTGTACACATGTGTGTATCAAGTGTCCAAATCATCTACTTTCTTCTAGTTTTTCATCAGGTCAATGGAAAATAATTAAATAATTTCACAAATATTCTACATTGTAAATAAATCGAAACTGATATAATATACATGCTATACAATGTTATATTCTTTCTTAAATCAGAAACAAATTATCATAGCGAGTTTAAAAGGCACATAAACATCATGACGGATAAATATACTTTGTATTTACATTGTTACATACAAATGGTATGATATTTATCATGCATATCATACAACAACCTTTAACTTCACACCATGAAGACTCCAAAAATGACTTCTTGGCAATCAAGACATTAACAAGAAAACTGCATCACACAACCAAGGAAAACATCTGAATTACTTTTGTTATAAAGACAGATTTTACAAGTAAATAGAACCAATACAAATATGTAGATTATACTGAACGATCGATTGATCTATCTATCATTCAATATATATATATATATATATATATATATATCAGAGAGAGAGAGAGAGAGAGAGAGAGAGAGAGAGAGAGAGAGAGATGCACATACATATATACTTATACATACATGGACAGAATAACATAAACATTTACAATCTATTGGTATAATCTGATACGACTTCAAATTTTAAAACATCATTAAGAATAAACAAGAGGCCAAAGTGTGACTGATACCACTCAGTTTGTTTAAATGGTTTATCCTTGCACTCTGCTAGCTTATTTAGTATTGTAGTAAGAATTAAAAACCTATACGTTCTAACTCATTATCCATCCAACAATTCATGATTAGAAGCCTAAGAAATCTGATAAGATATAGAATAGCTTAAGTGTTGAAAAGTTCAGTTAATATAAGATTCAAGTTCACTTCATTGGTAGTCATGTATCTTGCTTATAATTAAGTTCTTCTGCAAACTTGATGATGTAAGCATATTTACCAAGTTTGATCGAAATCCTATCAACAATAAAAGAAGCCAATTCAATATAATTCACCTCAATAATATGCAGAGGTTTTGTTCATAATAAATATTTTCCAAATCTTTAAAATATTAACCTACCTACCTAACCTGAACCAAATTAGGCTAAAATTTAATACTTTCAAGTTGTGAGAGGTGTGACCAATTAAAAAGTGAGGAGATCCCCTACACAGATGTCTCTCTTAAAAAATCATTGTAAATCTATAACATGTAAGCCTATTTTGCCATGTCCGATCAAACAGGATCAGATACAGTCTTTTGAGAAGTACATGATCAACTACCCTCATTAGCTCACAGGTCTTACTCAGGATGGGATCTTGTTGAGATCTTTATGACATAAGCTTGTGTTCAAAGTCAGATCAAAATTGGACCACAAGTATGGCCTGAAGAGTATGGCCAATCCGATGCAAGTAATGTTATGGATATTATACATTATTTAACTTGTCAGAGATCTTAATATTATATATGAAAGTGTATTTTCCAAATCTGATAAAAAATTTGATAATAAATCTAATCCACTGAGTGATAACAAGATCTGTCAATCTGATGCAGGATTACTTCATTAATAAATGTGGATCTCGTTTAATCACCAAATTGGCCAGGATGATAAAAAACCAATTTACCAAGGTTGTTTGCAATTGAATGAGGAAATAGAACCTCACTCAATTATATGCAAGATACCAAAGTTCATCTCATTATCCATTTGAGATCTTAATGGTGTAAGACTTTATTCCAAGCTTTGATTAAAAATGGATGAATAAAATGGATTACTGATTAAAAACAAGAAAATTTTAGAAGGACAACAGATGAAAGATGCAAGTCATGCAATAAGTTCATCTTAGCCTCTGAAACAGGAGTTAATTATTTTCAATAAATAAAGCGTGATTTTCTAAACAAAATATTCAAAAAACCACAACTCCATGAAAAGGTAAAAAAAAACTTACTCAAGAAAAATATCTTTGGACTGAGTGTACAAACCATCATTCTCTTATGAGAGGGTGTACTGCAATCAACTTACTTTCTTTCATCTTATTTTTGTGACATTCATGGGGTGATGACATCAAGAAAATTAATTAGCTATAAATATAAAAAAAAGAGACACATCTATAAAATCTAACTGCTATGAAATTTTTTGCATCCAATGAAAACCAGTTTCCAGCATTCAAGGACATACTCCTAGTTTAACTCGAGAAACGTACCCAATTTGTGTAAAATCCAAAGATACTTTAATTGCTTCAATAAAAGAGCTACTATTAAGTGATGACCTTATTGATAATACAAAAATGATGACAGTATCTGTATACAAACGCAACATTGAATGGTGTACCAGATTACTGACTTCTACAAGTCATGTCAAAATGCAGATTGCATAGAGGCTTGGCATTGCACAATGCACCAGAAGATCTTGATCTAAGCCAATATTTTAACAACTAATCAGTAAACAAAGACACAGACCCTTATCTGCCTTTGCATAATGTTCTAGCAGATTGGAGTGTATGCCTATCATTAGGAATAAACAGTAGTAGAAACGAAATTTTGATGTGGGGAAAATTCTTAAGATGTGTATAAGTTGGTTAAATCTATTTCAATAAAAGTTTCGATAGATTAATATATTTAATACATTTGTTAATAGATTTGTCACATATTAACATAGGTATTGAGTGGTTGAAAGATCAGAGGCAAGGTCACTGGGGTTAGTCAGCGATATGTTACAAAGGGCTTTAGTGATTTCATTGCAAGTAATAAGATCAATGTACAGCTTTTTTGGCACCACAAGGCACTCCCGAAAATCTTTGTCCAGTTAGATTTCATTTGGAATTAAATAAATTTGAAACATTTTTGTTTGTCATGAGGGATTCTGGTTTTGAACAGTACAGAATCCACTCTAAATTGTGTGTATAACAAGGGCATATAGCCATAAACTGTGACAAAGAAATTAATACAGTGATGCCGCTCTTCAAAGTGTGAACTGTCATTGGATAAGGTCTGTGGACAACCTGGACAGCGGAAGGTCCAGCGAGAGGTCACCTGTTGACAGAAATAAACTCAGTTTGAGATTCAGCAGTAAAACAGGTAGGAAAAGTAAAACAATTTTGTAAAAGAATATGAAAAGTTCTGTTTACTCTATCCTTTGTCAAAAGACAACTAAACTGCAAAACCGTATCCTCTTTTCCTACATTTAGCTATCTAAAGGAATTAAGTACACAGTGTTTCATTCTTTCGATATATTCAGCCTTTATAACAGCTGTAGAGAGGAAAACTTTATTCCAAACAGAAAGTACCTTGCTGGACTAATGTGAAATTATTCAAGGACTTGGATATGTTGAATTAATGTTTAACACCATTTTTCAGCACAAGATAGGCTATTCATGGCAGCCAGTATTAATGGTGGAGGAAGAACCCAGGAAAACCCCGGAAAGAAACTCCGACTCAAAAGAAGCTACTGGCAAGCTTTCTCACATACCCCCAAAGGTCGAATCCAAGACTCGAATCCACGCAGCTAGAGGTGAGATGGCAGTGATCCGTAACGGAGAGTGCTTTAGACCACTCGGCCACTGACTTGGATATGTAATAACTCTGTTGGATTATGTGAAACATTAAAGGACTTTAGTGATACTCAACATTCACTTGATTACCTTGAGGAAACGTTTTTAATATTAGAAATGTGACTCTTCAGTGGTGCTAGCATAGCACAAATAAGTAGATTAGAACCTTCATTGAGAATACAGTAAACCTGTCTTGAAAAGACCACTGCTATGTGAGACTATTTGGCTTGAGAGACGGTCACCACATTCTCAGTGCACAAACTTACTGATATAGGATTGTGATCTGTTATGGGAGACAATCTATGTTCAAAGACCACATTTTTTGACAAAAGGTGGTCTTTCAAGAGAGGTTCTACTGCACCTATGTATAATTTCTGACTTATTGTGAAATTGATGTAGGAATTATAGGATTTCATACAAGCTTTAAGTTATTTTTAATTCATTCCCTTGATGTTATATTCTTGGGAAATAAACAGATACTGTGACAAATGGAATGCTGGATGGGTTTTACTTTTTCTTAAGCCATAGACATAGCACAAAATAAACTTTAGACCTATAAGGTTATTATCAAAGAGATGAAACTGAATCCATGTAAAAGATATGTGACTTTAATATTGCTGATGCTGCTGCATCCATTTCTATATCTCATGACACTTACAATGTTGAGCCAATAAGGAACTTGATTTAAGGATGATACAAATCAAACTCATTTCATCCAACATCTTACCTTGACAGGAGATTTCCTAGTGATATGGGACACAAGAAAGTTCATGGCAATGTCTTCACAACATCTTACCTTGACAGGAGGTTTCCTAGTGATATGGGACACAAGAAAGTTCATGGCAATGTCTTCACAACATCTTACCTTGACAGGAGGTTTCCTAGTGATATGGGACACAAGAAAGTTCATGGCAATGTCTTCACAACATCTTACCTTGACAGGAGGTTTCCTAGTGATATGGGACACAAGAAAGTTCATGGCAATGTCTTCACAACATCTTACCTTGACAGGAGGTTTCCTAGTGATATGGGACACAAGAAAGTTCATGGCAATGTCTTCACAATTCATGTACTCATCCACTTTATTCCTTATTGCCTGGGGCATCACATAACTGTATAGGTATGCATAGTACTGGAAAAAAAAAATAACATATCTGATCTTACGTATTCCATATACACATACTGCACATAGGGCTAGGCAATATTTAGTCATTTTCAATAATAACTAGGCTAAGTACAGATAATTTCTGAAACACACATTTTAACTTCAGATGCACTTTCATTTCTATTCATTATATAGAGTTATTACATGGTCACCACATACTTCTATACTGTGTCAAATCTTATTGTACTTAATTGGATCAAAATTGGAATTTTGTGAAAGTACTTATTAATAAAATTAATTTTTACATGGTCAGCCTAGTAATAATATGCTTGGATTGCATCACTTTAGTCGAACATTCAAGCTCTGGCTATATCAGGTTATAGATACTGAAAAAATTAACTAACATTCCATTATCTCTGTGTGCCTGACCTGAGGAGTCAGTGATTTCCAATTTGCACCAAAATATGATGATTTCTTAAATATGAATTCAGTTATTTGTTTTTTAACACTCAGTGCCCATGTAATGACTCACACATGGGGCACCTTTTTGGGATATTTTTTAAATCATTTGAAAATAACATGTCAGAAAATTCACTCAAATTTAACCTTTGCACGTGATCTCCAATAAACGTAATTGTGTCCATTCCATCTTTTATTCACAAGAATCTAAATATTCCTTTTCATTCTTCTGTGTTGAACACTTTTCTAGCGACCTATTGTCTTCAACATGCATCACTTTCAGGATGCCATTTTAAAAAAATACTACAATCAACAGTTTCATCATGCAGATGCTTCACAATAAGTTTAAAGTGTCTGGGGTGCTGCTGTAAAGTTAGTCTGGTTCCCTCAATAATTTCCAATAATTCTAATATAAAGCCCAGTTCCAAATAAAACAAAGATGAACCAGTTATCCAGCTCAGGGAGAAATACATGAGCATTCACAAGTTCCTGGAGTTCTTCAATGGTGTAGGATACATATCGGGCAAATATAAACAGATTGATGATTTCAAAAGTGTCATGAAATTTTCTTTCATTACTAAATAGTAAGAAAGCTTACTAGCAGTTAAATATCTTTCCCCTGAAAAATATATTATTATATTATATTCGACACTTTGCTGTTGCATCAATATATGTGTTGGATGAAAGCCACATGAGTAAGAACTGTTTTAAAAAGTGAAATACTCTTAACATTTCATCCAAAAGTATCTTTTATTGTTGTTGCCTTATTCAAGGTATTGCTGAGAGAATTTCCCAACCAGCCAATGGAATCTTTTACAAAGCCAACTAGGTGTAACTCCTGTCCTTAGGAAAAGATACATAGATATACCATCTTCCACCTCTCCAGTAATGGGATGAGTGCAAAAAATATAAACAAGTTCCTATAGTTCCCTCCAGTGGTGTCGAAGAGATATGGATCATAAATATACACACTGTTAGACATGCATGTAGGATGTAACTTTATTAGTTACATTTCAATACTTTCATCCACACTTCACTATGGCATTCATATTACCTTGTGGAAAAAAGCTGCCCCAGTAAGAACCATGGACAATTCGCATGAGTAGTTGGAGTTGTAGAGCCAGCTTTTATTCTTCAAATCCCATGCATGAAACCTTCCAGGAAATCCCACAATCCTGTCTCTTTCTTCCCTCCACACCCTGCAAATAACATCCCACAATTTGATCTAAATACATGTACCTGTTTATCACAATGAATTTAATAGAATTCTTAAAGTTTAAATTAAAAATGTCAGTTTATCATGATTACATAAGATTTGAAAGAAAGCACTATATCCTCCAATCAGCTCAAACTTGTTGAGACTATATCATTGCTATAATGATTTCGAACTCATCTATATCCAAGTAATAAGTTTGACCATTAGTAAAGCTGCATCTTGACTGGATCCTGATTTTATGCTTTGATACAAAATGAAATCCACAGAATAAAAAGATACCAGACTAAGAAAGGTAATTAACATGCAGATCACAGTGAGTTGAGTGGTATTTTATGATCTCTTGTCACATTTTCTGCCTCGTACTCAATCACTGCAAGTAAAGAATTCCAAAACTTCTTTCCAAGTCTTACCCCAATCTTTACATTATGCACAACAATCATTAAAGACGAAGACTGGAGCAAATGCAAGAGAAGTACTGCATAAAATATAGCATTAAGACTGGAGCAAATGCAAGAGAAGTACTGCATAAAATATAGCATTAAGACTGGAGCAAATGCAAGAGAAGTACTGCATAAAATATAGCATTAAGACTGGAGCAAATGCAAGAGAAGTACTGCATAAAATATAGCAT
This sequence comes from Unio pictorum, assembly GCA_030141615.1. Taxonomy (NCBI): domain Eukaryota; kingdom Metazoa; phylum Mollusca; class Bivalvia; order Unionida; family Unionidae; genus Unio; species Unio pictorum. The sequence goes on along the minus strand of JARLTB010000028.1, from coordinate 4,376,788 downwards.
TAAGACTGGAGCAAATGAAATGCAAGAGAAGTACTGCATAAAATATAGCATTAAGACTGGAGCAAATGAAATGCAAGAGAAGTACTGCATAAAATATAGCATTAAGACTGGAGCAAATGCAAGAGAAGTACTGCATAAAATATAGCATTAAGACTGGAGCAAATGAAATGCAAGAGAAGTACTGCATAAAATATAGCATTAAGACTGGAGCAAATGCAAGAGAAGTACTGCATAAAATATAGCATTAAGACTGGAGCAAATGCAAGAGAAGTACTGCATAAAATATAGCATTAAGACTGGAGCAAATGAAATGCAAGAGAAGTACTGCATAAAATATAGCATTAAGACTGGAGCAAATAAAAGTAAAATACTGTATACAATGTGATTTCGTATGACAACACTATTAAATGGATTCAGAATATTGATGGCTTGGAGCACTTGTATAAGAGCAGACAGAAGAACAGCTACTGCTAGCCAGTGTCCATTTTGAAACATAGTGCTTTATATAGTCAGTGTATTTAAACAAATTTTTTATTATCTTTATGTCACAAGAGAATTTGATATTAACATCTGCAACATTTCTGGACAAGCAATACAGGAACACCGAATATATCACAATATAAATTTTAAACTTACTTTGATCTTTAAAAAGGCAATATATCAGCCTATAACTTTTAAACCCATAGAAATATAAAAAAAAAATTATAGTTGAATGCAACCAGTGACGTAGACATACAGATTAAGGAACAACATTAGAGTGTTCACCATGATGCAAAAAAAATTATGTTTGAGCAGGTGAGACTGGCAAGACACGACATTAACATCTGTGACATTACTGGAGAAATCACTTAACAAGATTTTCTCTTAACAAGCATTTACTACTTTTGTACAAAGTGTTCTCTGATTGACAGAAATTGCATCACGACTAGTATTTCCAGTTCAGTACCATGAATGTAGTCTAGTCTATTTTTAGAACATTTTTTCCTCTCATTTTGGTGGTGATAGAAGAGTTATATTGATGCATTCTTGGTATGGATTTAAAGGTATTTGTTTATTCTTGAGAATATGAGCTCAGAGAGTGGTTGTCTGTGTGTATTTCGGCGACAGTGCACATTGAATAGTAAGGTCCTGGTAATGATCCGGAAGTGAAATCTGTGTTCTGTGTACATGCTGTTCTGTTTACAGTGCAGGCTCTCAAAAAATGCAGGTGAACCCTTGACAAGAACTTCACACCGTGAAGTCATCTTTGGAGGTATTTTAGATTAATATGATTTATATTGATTGTTACACAGTGGAAAGGTCAGTACTGAGAGATAGATGTAGAGAACATATACAGTATTTTCCGGCCTATAAGTCGATACTTTTTGACTTGAAAGTCAGGTCTTTGTCTTATATTCCGAATCAACTTATTTATGGATTGTGTCATTGAAAGTTTATATAAGTTACGTTTGTAACTACAGGTAATAAAATGAACTACAAAATGGATGTGCTTTCAATTATAATAAAACAAGCATGGACTGTTTATTCACTGGTGTCAATTTATAACAGAATATAGCAGTGATTTGTTCAGAAGTAAAATCACAAGCATGTTTTGCATCGGTAATGCATTTTCATGATTGCCGGTAATCTGGAATATCATACAACGATACCATTACTAGTGTAAAATATCAAGCCAAGATGTTGACCTGGCCTTGTCTTATACTCCGAATTGACTTATATATGGACGAAGGATGTAAAATTTACAAGATTGGTGAATTCGACATATACTCTGAATCAACTTATAGGCAGGAAAATATGGTAGTAAAATTAATTGTGATGTATGTCCCTCTGTCTGACACTAAGGGAGATTACTGGATCTAATCATTCCCAAAATTTGAGTTACATCCCTTGAAAGATAAAACTTTCTGAACCGGCTTAGTTTGGTATTCTTTGAGCTCTTTCTTTTTCACAAGCGAGATGGCTGCTAGTACCACTTTTAAAAGTCTTTGGTATGACTCAACCAAGGTTCGAACCTGTGACCTCCCACATCCAAGACAGATGCTTTAACCACTTATGCTTTGGGTACAATGAACAAAAACATAATAACCACTTTAATCGATAATAAGCACTTCATTTGTCTGGCAAGAAAAGAAAAAAAATTCTATGGCAATAGGCAGGACACTTTTCAGACCCTCTCTCATTAGGCCACATTATGAAAAACCAGTTAACAAATACACAATAATCAGTGGGGAATGTATTAACCGAATGATATCACTGAAAGTTCATTTCTATATGTTATAGATGGATTGATTATTTACACTAAACTTCTCTGTTACTTCAGATCTGACATTATTTCTTGTTTATGGTGCATCAAACACTATCACTATTTTGATTAGATATAGTGAAATAAATGTAATTCATATTTTCGTCATAAACTTTTAACACATGGAAAACTGTTTAATCTTTCAAAGAAAAAAAATCCAAAGCATTTTGTAACTGTATTTGAATATCTGATGCATGCTGAATGATCAAATTTTCTGTGAAAACCATTACGGATAGCAACCAAGCAATTTTAGTCCTAAATTTTACACATGGAAAATTTTTAAATCTTTTAAAGAAAAACAAAATTAATGAAAACCATTACAGATAGCAACCAAGCCAAAAAGAAAAAAAAAAAGAAACGCTGATATGTCATATGCCTAAAAAATAACAACTGTTTTTCATTACTAACCTGAAACCAAACACAATCTCATCATGTCGAAGGTGAGCATCATCATCTATACTTAAGATAGCTTCGGTTTCAATGGCATCAAATGGAAGGAAGCGATTGTTAAGGCTATTCTTCGCCACTTTTATGACCTGAAGAAGAAAATCAAACCTTGAAGTTTTTTCTTCATGACAAATGATTAGTACTATAGTCCACTTCAAGGTCAACACTATGACCACTGTGTACATCTACAAACCACTCACAGTATTGTCACCATGTTCTTTTTCTTTTATGAACTCTGCTGGTGGAGCGTCAAGACTCAAATTCATGGATCATGGGTTCAGAACAGACAAACACCTGCCTGAGTTGGCTCCCTTGATGTTTCCTTGGAAAATGCACTTAGCTCGCATTTCCTCCGCATAATTTAGCCAGTGTCATTATAATCAACAATGACAATATATCTCAAATTACTCAATGCAAACAGGATAAATAAGACAGTTATCTTTGGGTAACAGTGAATCTAATTTATTTTTTACGCCAGGGCATTGTACTAACTCTGGCTTCTTCCAGTTTTTGTGTAGGAAACTGCAGTATGTACTGTGCTACAGTCCTAAACACTTAATACATTGACATCACTTATGCCTATGCAGAAAAAAATACAAAGTTCCAAGTCCTGTGGTCAGTTATTATTACCAAACTGTTATGCTGATGTCAACGTTGAAATATTAAAAACACTATGTATCAAATAGAAACATTCCCAGCTTGAACAATCTTTTGGTTTTATTATAATTTATGTCAACAAGCTACTAGTTTCGACTGGCACATTTCTCCATAATTGTTTGATCTTTCCACAAGGCATAACTAATGCCATCCCATAAACAATTTGGCATAGGTCCTAAGAATCTGATTTTCATATTGACTTGTGTGTGAAAAATTGTCACTTAAACATTAAACTCTCTCAGGATGACTGAAAGCTGTCATGTACATACAAAAATGCTACTGAAGAAAACTACATGAAATTCAAAACTATCATTATCTCACCTCTTGGCCTGTCTTGCTAAATGTGTTCAATTTTAGCTAATTTAAATTTTAATAAAATTCCATTTTAATTTGACTTTTTAACTGTGCTATAAGCTTAATTATCTGCATTATTCTGTGTATATATTTGTTTATACATCTATATGTTTTCTAAGGAGAGGTCACTTACTAGGGTACTAACATATGGCCTCATTTCCAAATTCATGGACTTTTTGATGTGCAAGGAATGTATACCAGATAGATATGTAACACAAATGTAAGATGTGAATATAAAAGCATATTTAATCTGGTTTTGTCTTTTGCCTTAATTTAATCAAAATTTTCAATGTTTATTTTCTCAAAGTGTAAATAGCATGTACTGACTGATGATAAGTAACCACTTAGAGATGAATTTCACTTATCTGCTAAATTTTAAACTTTTGTCAGCACCCTCCCCACCTCATCTCGACAGCACCTTATGTCAACAAGGATGTTAAAATAAACGAGTACTGTACAACAAAACATCATGTTAGGCTATCTAGAAACTATGAGATGTAAGGTAAAATTCAAATTCTCATGAACATAAATCTTCATGCCTCAATTTAGGTTAAAATCCAATAATGCTTGGTAAAGTTAACTTGGAAAAATTTAAGTTAAAAGAATGGATAATCAGACATACATCTCCCCAAATGATGAAACAGAGAACCAAAAACCAGACTGCTACAGGATCTTGTTAGCGTAAAGACACATGCTAAATTTACCCTGAAATCCAACAATATTTGGTAAAGCAATGCTGCTAAACAAAGTCTTCTGGGGTTTTAGTGTTCATAGTGTTTAACTTTTTGTGTACTCAAAGTCTTTTCAATATTGAGTTTATTATCAATTTGGCTAAAACTAATTAGTAAAATTAGGATGCACCTAATATGATTTTTGTTTGATTAGGAATTGTAACTTAGCTTTAACAATTTTTCAGTCATATTGGTATGATGTCTGCAGTGAAGCATTTTATAGTGATGTCTAGCACTGGGGCATCATGCTGCAGACATGTAGCATTATGTTCCATCCAGTCACATTATCCTGACACCAGACCAACCAGTCCTAACACTAACCTCTTAATGCTGAGCGCCAAGCAAGGCAGCTGTTAGTCACATTTTTGTAAACCTTTGGTATGCCTCGCCAGGGATCGAACCCATGACCTCCCGCTTCTGCACAGACGCAACCTAACATGACATAACAAAACCACCTAAAAGCATTGGGAAGATTGCCAATCAGGGACTATAGCACACACAAATGATAGAAAGTGGGAAATCAAGATCACATTACTATACATAGTCACATGTCACATGCTATATTTGGCTGAAATCCAACTATCCTTGAGTAGGATTCTTCTGCAGAAACCAAAGTCATGTGGAATGACATGAGGATGACACTGGAATGAATTCAATTTTCAGCATTACATTGCTTAATGTGTTGCCCCAAAATTGCAATCAGTTCAAATAAAAGATTTTATATTGGGTTGTATGTATTGCACAAAAGGAGCAAGTCAGTGGATTTAACATTATTTAGGTCTATTTCAGAACATCTAATGGATTAAATTAAGAGTTGCATTCTTTGAAAACAATTTCCATCAAAATACACTGAATACTTGAGAACTCTGGCAATAAATAGGCAAGGAGGGTCTGACATTTTTTCCCAAAGTCATAATCTGCAGAACATAAAGCAACCATTAGATTTATATGCAAATAAACATAAAAAATTACATGGACTGGTACTCTGATGTTCGGCCATCGCAGATCTGCTGATGGAGGGTTTGGGTTGTTCCAGACCACAATCACTTTATTCAGGTATGGTAAATCCTTCAGCCGCTGGACTGCACTGATCATCACTGCTTCGCGTTCATATGTTAGCATCACAACTGTAATAGATAATTTTTATTAATCATAAATTATAAATAAATATTTCAAAAACAGACCAGTCTTTATTCTCCAAATATTGCTTAATCAGTGGTTAGCATGCTAGACTCGTGACAGAAAGGGTGTGGGTTTGAATCCTACCATCAGACAAGCCTGAGTTACCTACAGTGGTGTGTCTTCAGGCAAGGCACATTCCATCTGTCTTATCATCCGATAACCTTAATTGTGCTGCTGTGCCAATAAGCACAACAAACCAATCCAAACACAATATGAAATGAAAATAAATAAGACAAGAAGGCCAGGGCTTGCATACTGAAAAATGTGACCTTCAAGGTAAAAAAGTTGAGCAAGTTTGGCACAGAATGAACTGTATGAACTTCATAATCATTCACTGCAAGCAGGAACAAAATCCGTCAAGGTGTTTAGAAAAAAACATGCAAAGGAAAAAGCTTCAATAACACCAGTAACAATCTTTATATACATAAGTATGTACTGAATGACTGATCTTAGCTTTAAAATGAATGTTATCCCAAATGTGATTGAAAGAATCTATCAAGTTGTTTTAGAAATATATCAAAATAAAATTGTCTTTACCCAACAATAGAGCAAATGGTTGATGTCTGTGCAGCCAGAAACCTGTCTGTTGTGTCCCGCTTTCCCAATAATTTAGGCATTACAAGTATCACCCCTCCCCCAAAAGTATATATAACCCTATGGTCTGAAAAACTGGCATACCTGACATTTTTCATGGCAACAGTAAAGTTTTAGGTTAGAAAGACTGAATTAACAGAGACCATCCAAGTCCCCTAAAATAGGAAGATGCTACTTCTCTATGGAAAATTGGTAGAAAAGAACTTTGATAAATTGATGACTGCTTCACGAAAGATGTTACTTATTGCTATTAGTATTAGTAGTAACTGCTGTTGTAGCTTAATTGTGTAATGCTATTTTTAATGATTCAGAAAATACCATGTTTACTTGAAACTCAACAAAGACTATTAATATTATCTGATACTTTACCCAAGTCTTTTCTCACAGAATAAGCCTAAAATATGGCCTTGATTCATATTTATTAAAACAAGAAGAATGATTTGGTCTATCCTTTGGATTCTGCCTATGTACCATAGGCATACAATGGGAGTGACTGCAGTTGATATTTACAAAATTGATCAAGAAAAAAACTGCAGGTATTTATCTTTACTGCAATTGCGTTTTATCTAAATTGGTATTTAAATATTTGTATGAATTAAACCATGTGTTTCTGCCAGAAGCTTTCTACTGGAATTCTCTGTATACACAGTTACATTTTATAATCTGAAGGCTAGAGATTGCCAAGGACAGGAATAACTAATGCAAATAATTAGCTAACTGGCTATGAAATCATGCATAATAAACACTAATGCAAATAATTAGCTAATTGGCTATAAAATCATGCATAATAAACACTAACTGGCTATGAAATCATGCATAATAAACACTAATGCAAAATAATTAGCTAATTGGCTATGAAATCGTGCATAATAAACACTAATGCAAAATAATTAGCTAATTGGCTATGAAATCATGCATAATAAACACTAATGCAAAATAATTAGCTAATTGGCTATGAAATCGTGCATAATAAACACTAATGTAAATAATTAGCTAATTGGCTATTAAATCATGCATAATAAACACATTTTTTTCAGAGGACAAATAGTCAAAGAACTGATAAAGTTTAACTGCAGCAAAAGCTCCATGTCTAATTTGAATGTCATCAAGTGGCATTCATATTTCAATGTTTGTAGATAAAATCTGGTAGATTTCAGAGTGACATACAAGTTTCTATTGCTGAAGACTATCCACATCTACTCTCATTCTACCCCAAATTTTGGTTGTACAACAGACAAAGAGTTTCACTTGGGGAACATTTTCTAGCTCAAAATGGTCACCATAATAGGTACATTGAATAGATGTCATAAATGTCTCATCACTTGAACGTATATACACTGTACAAGAAGTATCAGCTTCCTTTGTTCAATTTAGGAGTGTAGTTGTGTGTGTGTGTTTACTTGTGTGCATGTGATTTGGATTTTTAACACAGCTTTAACAACTTTTTCAGTCATATCACTACAATGTCTGCAATGTGACATTTTATAGTGAGGTCTAGAACTGGGGCATGATGCCAAAGACATGTAGCATCATGGCCCACCAATTCACATATTCTGATTATTCTAGGTACTCTCAATTCATGATTTTCAGTTTCTCTCCAGATACGAGCAAGTATAATAATACATATGTAATAATGAGTGATGATTCCAATTTTGACCAACAGGTCTAGAAAAGAAAAAATGTCAAAATTATAATTTTTGTTTTTGTCACTATATTAAATTGAGCTAGTTACATTAAATTTGAGTTGCTCAACAACAATGTAAAGTTGCTCAAGCTAATAAGATATTGGAATTGTCATCATATGATGTAAGATTGGCTTCTGAAAGGATTTATCCTACAAAATGGTGGTGATACACCAGATGTGCCTGGATTGCAAGTTCTGAGAAGATATGTAAGATGTGCATGGATTGTAAGTTCTGAGAAGAATGAGATGTAAGATGTACATGGATTGTAAGTTCTGAGAAGAATGAGATGTAAGATGTACATGGATTGTAAGTTCTGAAAAGAATGAGATGTAAGATGTGCATGGATTGCAAGTTCTGAGATGAATGAGATGTAAGATGTGCATGAATTGTAAGTTCTGAGAAAAATGAGATCAGGGTTCCTGCAGATTTAAAAAAAAACAAATTCCATGACTTTTCCAAAACTTTTCCAGGGCCATTCACAAAACTCAAGGACCACACTATCTTGCATTGTGAAGTAAATTAATATAAATAATGACATCTATCTACTGTTAGCGGAACTTACTCTTGTTATATGAAATGAAACCATTTATCTATCATATCTTTTTTATCATGTTTTATTTAACTGGTGCTCTGTGCTCTAAGAAATTTGAAGTACATGTAATCAATTTATTTAAGTCCCTTGTCAGATATTCCATGACGTTTCCAAAACTTTGCAAGGTTTTGACAAATTCCATTACTTTTCAAGGCCCTTGAAATTTATTTTTTAAATTCCAAAACTTTTTCTGGATTCCATGACCCGCAGGAACCCTGTGAGATGTTTATCTGAGACAAATATGATGACATGTATATTTAAAAGTTTTTCATGTAGCTTTTGATTAAAATGTGAGGCTTGCATTTATTACATCAAAAACAGTTACTGTATCATGTTTTGAATATGGTACTTGATGATAAAAAAAAATTAAATAATACCTGTGAACTGCTCTCTAGGTAGATCTCCGCCCAAGGACTCGCTGAATTCTTTGCCTGAACCACCCTCCCCTCTGTTGATTGGTCGAAACCCATAACCTGAACCTGGAAGAAGAAAATGGTTTTCTCGTAAAAATCCTGCAAAAAAATAAACTGATCCTTTCAAAATATTATAATGCTTTGAAATCATTCTTTTTTTGTGAGTCACCAATCTGTTTTATTTCTGTTTGTTTGTTTGTTTTTTTTATGGTTTAACGCCATTTTTCAGCACAATATAGGCTATACATGGCGGCCAGTATTATTGGTGGAGGATGAACCCGGTCAAACCCCGGAAAGAACCACCGACCCACGAGAAGCTATTGGCAAGCTTTCTCACATAACTACGTTTGCTGAATCTTAGACTTGAACACACACAGACAGAGGTGAGATGGCAGAGGTCCGTAATGGACAACGCTTTAGGCCACTCGGCCACTCAGGGCCCCTGTTTTATTTTTCATTTTGTGGTAGCAGTAAGATGATAAAAATCTTACAAGACAACGTGGAAACCAGTCTTGGCAGAATAAATATGACCCTGACCTTTTAACACCAAATAATAGGTGTTATTTTTAAAAAATCTAAAATGCAAGCTATGTCTAAAATGTGGATAAGGTATTGCGACTCCTGACCGTTTTAGTCCAAACTAATAAGTTTCTTTCTTGCCCTCAATGAGTGGTTCTTTCCGGGAGGTTTTCCCAGGTTCTTCCTCCACCAATAATACTGGCCACCATATATAGCCTATCATGTGCTGAAAAATGGCGTTAAACCAAACAACAAAAAAACAACAAAGTTAGATAATGGAAATGTTGATAATGGAAAACTCAAACTACATGTATTGTGCAGAAATGAAACAGAACAGATGGACTAATGTTGGGACAGATAGAAAACAAAAAATGAAAAGAGCCACTTTATAATTGGCTTTTAAAAAGCAATAGGAAAAAGAGATTATTTCATAAAATTGGCAACCCATTTAGAAGAGTTAGTAGCTAACAACTTTTTGGCTAATAATGATGGTATTCATGATCTGCTAAGTTTAAATGTTTCCTGAAAATTAAGATACTGTACCAGAATAAAAGATTATGATGATTTTAATCTTTAAGACACAATAATAATCCCCCTATGCAACTCTTCACTTTGAAAATGTGTCAATGTTCTAACCTAATTAATATACATAAACATAATGAAAGCACTTTATATTTATGTCTTCCAAAAAAATTGGAATCTGATGTATAGAAACAACTATATAGTCATTCCATATAAAACTTGGTGGTCAAGGACTAGAAATTGGTCTAAGATGTAGGCACAAGTACTATTCTGTTAATTGCCAAAGATGTGTTACAGTATAATAATAATTGTTGTTGTTGTAGGGTTTAACGCCAGTTTTCAGCACACAATAGGCTATACATGGCAGCCAGTATTAAGGGTGGAGGAAGAACCCAGGTAAACCCCGGGAAAGAACCACCGACCCAAGAGAAACTACTGGCAAGCTTTGTCACATACCCACATTGGCCGAATCTGAGACTCGAACCCACGCAGACAGAGGTGAGATGGCAGTGATTCGTAACGGAAAGCACTTTATACCACTCAGCCACTCGGGACCCTTATAATAATAATAATAATAATAATAATAATAATAATAATAATAATAATAATAATAATAATGCTTTTTTTTTATAGAGGGTGACCCATTAGTCAAGGACTATTCTCCACTGAGGCCCTCTAATAAATAGTATAACAATGCACATTATATGAAGATAGCAATAATTACTGTTTACTTTAAATGTTTAAGTAATAAAATATTAAATTCCATTATCTATTAGAAACACATACATGCTCATGATATCTCTTCTTAAATACTCTAATATTTTCAGCAGATTTGATATGTAGTGGAAACTTGTTCCACAGAACTGTACCCGAGTATTGGAAACTCTTTTAAATTGCTCTATTGTTGGTTTTGGTGTTAGAAGGTTTCCATGTGATATTGATCTTAATTGTTATTGTGTTGACAAAGACCTGAATAAGTCCTGAAGATACTCTGGTGCAGTTCCATGTAGACATTTATATAAATTAACTGAAAATCTATCCTGTCATATTGTGAACCATTTCAATTCTGTAGACAATACTTTTGAGGGATGATTAATAGATGCATCTAAAATTATGCACGCTGCTCATTTCTGAAGTTTATAAATCCTGTCAAGCTGAGATTTAGCAGTTTCCCCATACATTTGAACAATAATCCATTGTTGGAAAAATATATGACTTGCATAATATGGTCATTCCATAATAAACTATTATCTACAGACACAACAACAAGCCTTTCATGTTTGGCATTTTATAATGGATGATGATTTATCGCAAGAGACAGCTTACATTTTGTTTTACCTTCATTAATTACCATCCTATTTTATTGTGCCCAGTTTTGGACTCTAATAAGGTCTGAGTTTAATCTTGTTGGGATAACTTCAGTATCAGAACTAGATGTATACAAGGTTGTATCATCGGCAAACAAATACGTATTTGTTGATTTAATCTTTAATGGTAGATCATTGATATAGATAAGGAAGAGGATAGGGCCCAAAACTGAGCCTTGAGGGACTCCTGAATGAACAGTGCGAGTTTGAGAGCTAATATTGCCAATGCTTACTTGTTGAGACCTTTGGTTTAGGTATGATCTAAACCAGTTTAAAGAAGGATTGTCAAACCTGTAACAATTCAACTTTTGCAGCAGAATTTCATGATCAACAAGATCAAAAGCTTTTTTGAAGTCAAGGAAAACAATCCCAGTCATATGTCCATTATCCAGTTCCTTCAGCCAAAGTTCAATTAATTTAAGAAGTTTTTTTTCGCATGAGTGGTATGTTTCAAATCCTGATTACGAAATGGACAGTATATTTCAATACATTTATAGACCTGAATGGCTACATGCTTTTCAGATAATTTTGACAATACAGGTAGAATTGAAATTGGTCTGTAATTCCCTACATCCACCTTTTCTCCTTTCTTGATGATAGGTGTAACTTTTGCACATTTCAATGTTTCTGGAAAATTACCACTCATTATGATATGCGTTAATGACTACAGGTGCAGCAATTTTAAGAATTTGTGGATCAATACCATCCAATCTAAAGGATTTATTAATATTCACCTTAATTAGCATATCAAGAACATCAGCTTCACTAACATTAGCTATTGAGAAATAATTATCATCTGGAATTTTTGCTCCTATAAATAAAAGAAGAGCTTCAAGTTCAATTGTGATGTTAGTCTGGTTCTGAATACTGTTACTGGTGATGCTTATAAAGAAATTTTTGAACATTTCCACAATGTCTTATACAGATGTTGCTATATCTTCATTTAATGATTTAGCTTATGTATAGGGTGAAGAAAACTGTTAAGCTCTTTTGTATGTTTCCAGTGTCTTGGTACTCTGTATGTAATGTACATGAATGTTGTGGAAAAGTGTAAAATCATTTAAAAACGTTTTTTTTATGGATTTCTAAAAGGGATGGGGGCTTGAGTCAGCAACAAAAAAAACCGGATGGTTTACCTACTGGAAAACAATCTTTTCTTGGCTTAATTGTCCTGAGAGAATTCACTGTTGACAGTGATGTTAATTGCTGTGTAAATGCCAATTATTATAAACGTCAAGAAACACAGGAAAGAAACATTTTGTAACTTTATGTTTTGTTTTTAAAGTTTTAATGCCATTTTTCAGCACAAGATAGGCTATACATGGCAGCCAGTATTAATAATGGATGAAGAACCTGGCACCCGCCCCCCCAACCCCCCGTAAAGAAACACCATATCAGCTACTGGCAAGCTTTCTCACATGCCCACATTGGCCGAATCCGAGACTCGAACCCACACAGACAGAGGTGACATAATAATAATAATAATAATAATGCTTTATTTATAGAGGGTGACTCATTAGTCAAGGACTATTCTCCCTTGAGGCCCTCTTAATGAAAGTAAAAAAAATGCAAATTGTGTGAAGAAGCAATAATTAGTGCTTATATTAGCATTGTTTCGTATTAAAATACTAAATTCGACTATCTGTTAGAAACACATGCATGCTCCTGATATCTCTTCTTAAATACTCTAATATTTTCAGCCGATTTTACATGTAGTGGAAGCTTATTCCACAGAACTGTACCAGAGTATTGAAAACTCTTTTTGAATTGCTCTGTTCTTGGTTTTGGTACAAGAAGGTTTCCATGTGAGATTGATCTCAACTGGTATTGTGTTGAAAAAGGCCTGAATAAGTCCTGAAGATACTCTTGTGCAGTTCCATGTAGACATTTATATAAAAGAACTGCCTTGTGAAAATTTATCCTGTCATATATTGTGAACCATTTGAGTTCTGTAAATAATGTTTTTGAGGGATGGTCAACAGATGTATCTAAAATTACACGTGCTGCTCGTTTCTGGATTTTATAAATCCTGTCAAGCTCAGATTTAGCACAGTTTCCCCATACATTAGAACAGTAATCCATTGTTGGAAGAATATACGTCTTGATGTATAGATTGCGAGTTTCCATAGGTAAATATTTCTTGATTCTGCTGAGAAGGGCAATTTTGGATGACAGTGTTTTACAAAGCTTAAAAATATGGGCATTCCATAATAAATTATTATCTATGGACACACCTACAAGCCTTTCATGATTGACATTTTCTAATGATGATTATTTATTGCAACAGATAGTTTTGGGTTCCCTGACTTGTGTAGCTTTTGTGTCATCCCCAGAATCATACATTTTGTTTTACCTTCATTAATTACCATCCTATTTTGTTGTGCCCAGTTTTGGACTCTAATAAGATCTGAGTTTAATCTTGTTTTGATAACTTCAGTATCAGAACTAGATGTATACAAGGTTGCATCATCTGCAAACAATTCTGTATTGGTGGATTCACTATTTAATGGTAGATCAATGATATAGATAAGGAAGAGGAGAGGGCCCAAAACTGAGCTTTAAGGGACTCCTGAATGAACAGTGCGAGTTTGAGAGCTAATATTGCCAATGCTTACTTGTTGAGACCTTTGGTTTAGGTATGATCTAAACCAGTTTAAAGAAGGATTGTCAAACCTGTAACAGTTCAACTTTTGCAGGAGAATTTCATGATCAACAAGATCAAAAGCTTTCTTGAAGTCAAGGAAAACAATCCCAGTCATATGCCCATTATCCATTTCCTTCAGCCAAAGATCAATTAATTTGGTAAGTTCTGTTTGGCATGAGTGTTACTTTCTAAATCCTGATTGTGCTTTATGAAATAGAGTTTGTTTCAAAAAATTTATAGACCTGAATGGCTATATGCTTTTCAAACAGTTTTGACAATACAGGTAGAATTGATATTGGTCTGTAATTTCCTGGATCCTCCTTGTCTCCTTTCTTAAAAATAGGTGTAACCTTTGCAAATTTCAGTTTTTCTAGAAAATTACCACTCATTATACTTAAATTTATGATATGCGTTAATGACTTTGTTATTACTCTTGCAGCAATTTTAAGAATTCGTGGACTAATACCATCCAATCCAGAGGATTTATTAATATTCAAGTTAATTAGCATATCAAAAACGTCCGCTTAAATGACATTAGCTATTGAAAAATATTTATCTTCAGGAATTTTAGCTCTTATAAATAACTGTAGAGCATCAAGTTCTATTGGGATGTTAGTCTGGTTCTGAATACTGTTACTGGAGATGGTTATGGACATGGCTGTAACCCATACCGGACAGCACTTTAGACCACTCGGGTCCCCTTGTAACTTTATGTATGTACTTATTTAGTTATTCATTTATAAATTTTATAAGTATGTAAGGTTTAACCCAAAAATAACATTTATGTTGATTTGAAGACCTTGTTGTTTTAAAATGAAGAAAACCCATGTACACTGTACTATTATGCCTTGATTCACAGTTAAACACCTTGTCTATATTTACCATGTAACTTTGTACAAGTATATTTTATTGCTTGAATGTGTGAGAAAATAATAACCTCAAATAGAAAGGCATCCTAAAATCCAGGATAAAGGGTTTGTTGTACCAAGTTTTCTGCTGGTGCTACCTATTAGATCGAGACAAGTGGAGGGAACTGGTCAGATGTTCAGCAGCACAGTGCCTCAATGACCACACTAGGTCAAGAGACTTATGATGACTATGATGACCTATTAGATTCTGGAAAGAGTAATGTTCTTTCATCACACATTTATATTAGAGTACCTATTGACCTAGAAGTACATGTAGACCTCCAAGTGACCAATAAGTTATGATGCAGAGACACTTGCCATTGATTGGGTCAATGTAATAATCAAATATTTCTGTCCATGGTGACTGATCATGTTAGAAGAGTTAGAATGCCTAGGCAACTGAAAATTTCAGGTATGTATAACTAAAATTGATTAGGCCAGAGATGTTGGGCTGGACACATCGGACATGATATAATCTGGTCCTGAGTCAGGTTTGGTTTTGGTTTTTGTAGGGTTTAACGCCATTTTTCAGCACATGATAGGATATACATGGCGGCCAGTATTATTGGTGGAGAACTTGGAAAAACCCTGGAAAGAACCACTGACCCACGAGAAGCTACTGGCAAGCTTTCTCAGATAAGTACATTAGCTGAATCTTAGATTTGAACTCACACAGACAGAGGTGAGATGGCAGTGATCCGTAACGGAGAGCGATTTAGACCACTCGGGGCTCGGTCCTGAGTCAGACAAATCCAGCTGTGAAACTACTAATGTTCATTTTATACTGTGCCCTACTTCCAATTACACTTATTTTTTATGAAGTAGAAAAGAGATCTCTCTACAGTTGCCATATATCACACAAATCCACGAAAATGCACATTTCCAAAAGCATCAGTTTTAAAATTGGAGTAGCAGGCAATGTATTTTTTAAATTAAAAAAAAAAACACAAATTTAATATAATTTTGTTATACTTTTTTGCCATGTAAAAAAGTGTAAGAATTGGCAATGAGAAAAAGGGACAATCATCTGACTGGAATCACACATTTTCTTTTTATCTAATAACTCCCAACAAATAATGACAATAGACTATTATAAATTATTTTAGACTAACCAATCAAGTACATGGTCAGCGGACTTGGATATACAATGCAAAGTAGTGACAAAATCTTTGGCCAAACAACATAAATTTATTAAGAAAGATGGAGGGCAAAAATGCAGACTCAAATACCTAAAATAAAAATCTTTATGGAAACCTTACTCAAGCATGCAGAAATTAAAATCCCACAGCAGGTAAGGCTCAAGAAGAGAGGCTGATAATGGTGACTGAGTGATTGTTTTATAAATTCTTGCAATAAATATTCCCTTTTTCAGCAATTTACACTCTGAATCAATTGTTGTCGAGTCAGATCACATCATGGTTTTCTAATATGTCCTTGTCAATTAAAATAACAGTAACAGTACATGCAGATATTTTAGAAGACAAGAAAGTTGTAGAAAACTATGATGACTGATTCAATGCTGGAAAAGTGAATACTTATTGCAGAAATTAATACATCCTCGAGTGCTTATAATAAGCTGGGTCAATTAATTTTTATAAGAAAATGAAAAACACATGAAGATATTTGAAGCCCGTGCTTTTGTTACAAAAATTAGTGATCCCACTAATTCAATTACTGGGTGGGTCCCACTTTCAAATTTCTGAAATGAACACAGGAGTCCTACAGGACTACTGGAATGCAAGGGACTGACTATTACAGATTCTGACACTATAGACATTGCTCTGAATCCTGAAAAAAACAATGAAAATGATGAAGATAACAATGATGTATATGAAACAGATGAAAATGAAAGGCTTACTATTGGCAAGTTAATTAAGTTGTCAGGTAAAGCAAATCAAAGGGCTAGAGTAACATACATTTGTGAAGTAACAAGAGCTAATTAATTTGTTACTTAATACATGAAAAGTTACACAGGGAAAGTTCAAAAGACATAAAACAACTTCACTTGGATGAAATTTTTAAAAAGAAAACTAAGATGTATCAGAGAAGGAAAATCCTGTGGATTCAAGTACACTTGATATCCCATCTGCAGCTGCATAAGAATATACGATGAAGCGATCAACATTGTAACAGTAATCCTGACAGCCTTCCTGACCTTAGCAATTAACTCTACAGTTCCATTGAAATTCTTTGGAAGTGTTAGTACTTCAACATTCTTACAAGTACAGTAGAATCTGTCTTGAGAGACCATCTCTTTTGCCAACAAATTATGGTCTCTCAAGACAGGTGGTCTCTCATAACAGGTCACAATGCTATATAATAAATAAATGTGTGCACTGAGAATGTGGTCTAATGTGACAGGTGGTCTCAGATAGCAGTAATCTTTCAAGACAGGTTTTACTGTATATTAATTAACAAACCTGTTTCATTTATACTTGTATATCATTTTATCATTTAATTTACATTCAATATTTGCTTAATTTAACTTTTTAGCTGTCCATTAGAGACATGGGAGGTGTAAAATTAGTGGGTTAGAGGTGTATTGTTGAATTATTATTATATGACCTTGGCTGGTCTGGCAAGGCTTTGGAAACAAGAGTGATGGGGTGGGGTGGGGGTATACCTGTACCAGCTGTGAATTGTCCTTTGAGCAACAATTGTCTAGCCTTGTGGAGGCCATTCACTATCTCTCTGCACAGGTTATATCACTGAAGAGACATTTAATCAATCTCACATACATCACTGAAGTGAGAGTTAATTAATATCACATACCAACACAAAGGCTCCTGAGCTGAAACTTCTACTACAGGGGCAGTCACGTTTCAGTCATTTGCACCTACACCTATCCAACACCATATGTCAAAGCAGGATGTAACCCTTCAACTATGCAACAGGGCTTTAATGTAATTCATACTACATACAAATCCCATATTGGAAGGGAAAGAAGAAAAAAAAAGCCTCTCCTGAAAACAAAAATGAGGAAAACTTGGTAGTAAATAAACAAATAGGTGAAGCACAGTCGAAGGAAATACATGTAACATCACCCAGTTCTCCCTCATATATCAGACAAGATATATTTGTTCTGTAATTGGGACTGTTGTAAAGGACATATATGAAAAGGGTCTTACAATAGGTATCCACTATCTTGATATCTTTGGAGAACATCAATCAACTTATAAAGCAATTTAACCTGGAAAAAGTTTACTCTGTAATCATTTCTGTTGGAGGGAATGACAAATCGTTTTTAGGCCAATAAAACAATATTTTCTACAGCACTGGTATTAAAATATTGGTACATAGGTAGATATATTTTTAAAACATTATACATATAATGATATGTATATGTGTGTGTGTGTGTGTGTGTGTGTGTGTGCGGCCAAAAAAGAGCCACAGACCCACAAGAAGCTAATGGCAAGCTTTCTCGCATACCCACATTGGCCGAATCTGAGACTCAAACCCACACAGACAGAGGTTAGATTGCAGTGATCTGTAATGGAGAGTGCTTTAGACCACTCGGCCATGTGGGGCCCCATGTATGAATGTATGTATGTGTATATATGCATTAAGTGGTACAGGTGAATGGGTTTTATTACCCTGTGGGAAAAGTGGTAGGGTTGGAAAAAGAAAAACTGGGGGACAGTCAGCTAACCAGAAACGCACATCTCTTCTTCTTTTTTTTGGGATGGGGGAGGGTGCCGGGCCTTTCAAGAAAGAGAGCAGCCCAGTACTTGCTACTTTTGAAGAGACAAGTTCCACTTTCCAGATTAAAACAGTTTCTAGATGTCATTGAGAAATGTAGTGATGTACTACAATAAGCAAGGATTCTAGTTGGCAAAACCAGGAAGTGGGAAAGCATCCCAAGTTGTGCCTACAGTGTGGTGAAACAATGAAACAAATCATTCAGTCTATGACTGCCAACATAAGGAGCAACTTAAATGTCACTGGTATGGAATTTTCGGCCACAAGCAGTATTAAGTAGAAGACATATCCTTTACTGCATTACAAAAATATTCATAATAACATGTGAAAATTTTAATTCCATCATGAATAAAGACACAATAAAGACAGAGGTTAGATTCTCATTGCAAAAACTGTGTATCTCATGAACCTGCAATGCAAGCAGTAATATCAATACAAGAAAAGCATATAAAATAGTTCTCTGTAAAAGAATAACTATTTATTTTAATAATGTAGAACTGATTCATATTTATCTCCAAAATGTACTTTTAATGTGTTGTACCAAACTGAATAAGTTACTGCATGCATACTGTCCACCCTAACATTAGTGGACTAAGAACAGCAAGCACATTTATCAAATTAAACTTATGTAAAGTACATAATATCTCCGTGCTTGTTCTGAGTGAACAAAAACTTAGGACTGAGCAGCAAGACAAAACAAAATATTTTCAGATTTGTAAAAAAAAGACAAAATTGATGGATCAGGAGATTTGGATGCAAGTGTGTGGGGATATTGTATATAAACGCAGGGCTGATTTGGATGCAAGTGTGTGGGGATATTGTATATAAACGCAGGGCTGATTTGGATGCAAGTGTGTGGGGATATTGTACATAAACAGAGGGCTGATTTGATTTTAAAAGATGGTTAGAAGTTTCACCTAAGAATAGCAGATCTTTTTTAGTCTGTAACCTATATAGGAATCCAAATTCTACTGAAAAATGAAATTAAATATTTGAAGATCAGATTGATATTCTAAAGGAAGAAAAAAATATTAATGCTTGGTGACATTAAGTGAGACTTGATAATCCCTCTAATTAAAAACTACTGTCTCAATTACTGACTTCATTTGGTTCAGCTTGTGCTGAAACCTGTCAATCTCTAAGCAACCATAAAACCACCCCTAAGGCCACATGATGGCATTTTGATGGCCTAAGCGTTGCTTGCTATTTCTCATGATGCCTTGTAATGGCAATCATTTCGCAGACCATATGATATGGCTTGGCAGGCCACATGCAGCCCCTGGACTATGTGTTTGAGACCCCTGCCCTAGTGACACACAGAAGAGAAACCTGACAAAAATACATGATCAGATTTTATTAAAATATTGGATCAAACAGCTAATAACTTACCTAAGAACTTTGCTTCTGAAGGAAGAACCTTCTCGAATGGAGTAAATGGGTATAAATGAAAGGGGTCTCCAGGATGATTATAATTCTCCAGACGAATATAACTTGTAAAATTTTCACGAAATTTAATTGATGCAAATGGTGCTTCAACTGGTCCCAATAACTCATCTGTTTCTTGACCCAGACTCGCTGGTTCGAATGTTAATGGTACAAATGATGTATTGAACACACTTGGGCTCGGTTCATCAGCTATTGGAATTGGAGGTATTTGTAGTCGGGTTCTAAGTATAGAAAGAAGAGTGATAATAATTTTTTTTGAAGTGCCAAAGTATGCTTCCCACATCATACGTCCATGTCGTTTGTATTCCGCTACATTGTTATCACTTATAGTCCTTAGAAAAAAATGTAATTCTGTTATTCTTGGTTTCGGTAATGCTATCACTGCCCGTCTCCAGTCTAAGATCTCGCTGAAAGGCAACTCCATGTAGTCTCCAATAATCACAGGGATAGCTCCATTTTTTAGTGATTCATAGAGACGTGATTGAAAAATAGTTGTTGAAATTAATGAAAAGTTGGCCGGAGATATTATGAGTGCAAAGGTGGACTGTTTCAAAATATCAAATCTTTTGCTTCTGTCTGCACACAGTTCCCACTCCCCTTTAAAACCCAATGCCACATTGTTATCACAGACGAATTGCAAGAACACATTATCCTTGGATGTGAATTTCATATGCTTTAAATTCTGAACTACGATTGTTTCTAAGCTGATTAATTCCTTAGCATCATTAGCCAACTGCAATTGACTACCTTGGAATGTTTTGTTTGGTAAGTTTAAATTTGTATTCATTTCTAAGACTTTGTTATCCACAGACCAAAATTGACCCATGAATGATGCAAAGTATTTGCGTCTAATCGGAGAAAGGAGAGACAACTCATCCCATGAATCTCCATCAGATTTGCTAAATGATGGTGGTAAAACAATATCAAACTTTTCTCTGAATACTGTCTCAACAAAAGAGCTCTGTGCAATAATTGCTCTCCCAGTACCAACTCCGGCAAACATATCAAAGTTATTTTCCGTTCTTGCCAAGTTTACCAATATGTGATTTCTCCCATCCCCATTCCAATAAGGCAGATTGGTGAGCAATTGCTCAAGATCTTTGTCATTAAATCCTGCTGTATTTTCACCAAGTATAACAACAAACACACAAGCTTCAAGTGGGTCATTTGTTACATAGGGATTACTTCTAAATGCAGAAGTGACAGATTCCTTGATGAATTTATCAATGAGTAACGATGAGAGATAATTACTTGTGTCATAAACAAAAACAGGAAAACCTGACAATAGTGAGCATCTGGAATAATCAAAACAAGAATGCATTCTGCATAAAGTTGAGAATTTAGGAGGAGAGAGTGTATCAGTAATAGTCCCTGACGACAGTATCTTTTCTGGTGCTTTCAAAACTGGCATAAAACGGTTAGCAATTTCTTCTTGTTCCAACTTTAACTGCTCCAAACTGAGCTTAGTTTGTTTCAACTCTTTTTCCATAGAATCCTGTTCTTCCCTAAAGCTCTCAGCTTGAATGTGAAATTTTGAAATTTCCACTTGCAGTTGTTGGCGTTTTCCCTCCAACTGTCGTAGTTCGTTATTCACTGATGCTTTAATTGCTCGTAGCTCTTCAATTTGACCTTTCAAGTCAGAACTTTTCAGATGATCAAGATCATCTGAGTGATCGAGCTTTGATCTTGAGCGATGTACAGGACCTACTGAAAAACTGGTTACATCTGATATGTAATAGTGGCAGAGCAATGATAACACTATCAGCAGTAAGAGAAAACAACCAATTATCGGCCACAAGTTGTTTCGTGCAAGCCGGTTCATCATACGATTACGACCTGGAGGCATCTTGCACTCCATCCTCTTTATATTGCACTTTTTATCACCTTTATTTAACCACCTGCCATCTTTTTTATATTTTATGATATCCAGCGCTGATCACCTTCTGCACATACTTTTCCTTTTGCTTTTGTCTTTCTGAAAAATAAAAAAAAGGATATTTTTCCTAAGAATTATAATAATGAAATGTACACATGCACATGTTCTATGAATATTCAAGTGTTCATAAATGGACAAAACAATATGAAAGCATTGTCATTAATAACTAAGGCTTCTATTATTCATACAATGTCCTATATTTTAATATTACTGCACAATGGGATCTAACACCTTTAAAGATTACAGTGTGCTAATCCCTGGGACACACTTTTAGTCATTTTCAGTTTATTGTTTTCAAGGTTTTGCGCCCATTCACTTGGCAAAGCAGAAACAAGTTATAGACCATAAGACTTTACATGTAGCTCCATTTACTGCATGTAAAAAAAAACTACTCTCCTTTTGGTTTACTTGGAACAATCAAGGGAGCCAAATCTGCGTGGAGACATTTGCACTTTCACAGATTATATCAGAGACCCGCACAGATGACAAAAAACATCATTGATGTACAACAGGACTACTTTATCTTTATGCATTTGGGTAGTAACTTAAAATAGGATGAAATATCTTGTATAACAAAGTTTGATAAACAACTGAAATCTAAATGTTGGAATTTTAAAAGTCAATCTGACTCTGAGCATACTGCCTTGGTAAGATCTGAATGGATAATGCATCAGGGCAAGTAAA
Source organism: Unio pictorum (assembly GCA_030141615.1). Taxonomy (NCBI): domain Eukaryota; kingdom Metazoa; phylum Mollusca; class Bivalvia; order Unionida; family Unionidae; genus Unio; species Unio pictorum. The sequence continues at coordinate 4,354,106 of JARLTB010000028.1, read as the reverse complement.
ATTTATGTATCTCTATCGAAGAGATATCTTGAAAATTAAAAATGTGACATATAAATTAATAAAATATATTGTTATATTTCTGGTGCTTACTGGTATGATCTAATATATGCACTATGTCCACCTCCTCTTCTCTGCTGCTTTTCTTTTTTTAAAAAGCACAGTATAATTATACAGATACATGTATAAGACACTTGTATAATCAAGTATGATCCATTGGACATCCATCTGCTAATTTATGCAGGCAGCTATTAACACACACACACATACAAATGTCCAAAATGTAACCAATAAATACATACAATTTACATATACATTTACATATTCATATAGTAGTTGAAATACAAGTGCGGGTTGGAAATTATTTGCTGATAGTGATAAAACCAGAATGCAAGTTTAATCTCTGTTTTTGGAGTCCAAGTAAATGACTTGTCCCTTTCTTCTTTTTTTTTCTCAAACAATTCAGCAGAGGGATCTTGTACTGCAAAACAATATAGCACTTTAAGGGTAAATTACATATCAATCTGTGGAAGAATGTCAATATGGGCTGCCAAGTTTGTAAAATATTCCTGATACTTTGAATACTTTTTCTGATGCCAACTGATATCAGAATAAGCTATACAAGGCTGTTTTTTTTGGGAAGTAAGTTTAAGCAATTAAACATAAATAACATATGATATATCTTACATTGTAAGACTAAATATGTTGATATTAATTTGCATGATGATCTTAGGGTTTAATGTTAGAGTTGGGTTAGAAAATGAACAATCAGTGCTGCTGTGAAAATTTTTAAGAATACATCCAAACTTGACAATGTTGCACAGAGTCTAACTGCTTTAGTCCAACTATATTTGCTCTAGTCCCTAACTTAAGGATATTCATACAGTAAAGATGTAATATTCCCCACTATTTCAGTTTGTTAAAACTTGATAGCTGGTCATTATGGTACATGGTATCGAAACAAGTCAACCTGTGTTTGGCCACATTACAGAATAGAACCAATTACAGCTTTTCATGACAGTAATCATTCTTCAAGCAACTGAAATGGCAGTCAGTATATTTTGAAAAACCCATTTGGATAAGATATTCTTTAAAATGGGGTCAATATAGAATATAGTTCTGATGTCGACCAACGTCAAAAGTTATATGCTACACAGAACCGATTGTTCACAGACCATTTGGTGGTCTAGTGGTTAGAGCGTCCACCTCAGAGACTTAAGGTCGTAAATTGGGTCCCAGGCAAAGTCATTCCAAAAAAATTACAAAGATGGCACTAACAGCTACCTCGATCAGATGTTCAACATTAAGAGGTTAGTGTTAGGATTGGTCGGCCTAGTGTCAGAATAGATGTCTACGGCATGATGCCCCATTGCTAGACAACACAATAAACTGCCACACTGCAGACGTCGAAGCTGTATCACTAACAAAATTGTGAAAGATACGCTAAAAATCCAAATCACGCACAACAATTGTTTACAAAGACGTCAATCACGTATCTTAAACAATTGGGTTAAGTCTTACATTGTACGACCACTAAATGTTTTGTGTATTTAAATCACATTTCGTCAAATATTTTTAATCAACACGTGCTGTCACAGTAAACGAATGCTAGTGACCCAGCTTATTACCAAGCGTGACAAGTTGTCAGGCGTATAATTTAAGTGCACAACAAATCAAGAACGAATGTCGACCATACCGAAAGCGCTATCATTTTGGGGCTTTATAACACCAAAGTCGTTATACATGCATTAGAAGAAAACCATTATATTCAAGTTTGGTTCATAACAAGTTCAATTTTGGACCTTACTTTACAATCTGTTGCATGTTTCATTACCTCGAACAAATCCATTTAAATATACCCAAACAATGTACATTGGCACTATACACTTGTAAAATAATCTCTAAATAGAACATTTTGTCTCTTATCGCTAATCAGAAGCAAAAAGTATAATAATTCATAATAATTTTGAATTAATATTAAAAATAAATATATAAGTGTTAATTTTATCACCATATTCTAAAAGAATCGAATGTAAATTATAATTTGTTTTTATAAATATTCTTGAACCAGCAGAGACTGGTACTCAAACATTTACTTTAGTTAACATAAAAGTTACCGCATTGATTAATGGTTCGAGAACAATAATATCAGTCATATGATGTTGCATGAAGATTTGTTGGAACTGCGTTAACTTTAACATTTAACATATTACTGAACATATTATTGTAGAGTTGAAGAAATACATACAAGGAGACGCTAGGAATTTGAATTATGGTAAATATAAATCGCCATTTTAACCTATACGTTCACCATATAATGCTATTTGAATAACTTTGCACAGTGATCATTGTTTGTTTTCAGCAGTGTTTTGTTTAGTGCGACGATATAACTGGTCTTATAGTAAAATTGAAACTACGAAACACACATTATCAGGGTTGTATTTCTGCAGATCCTTAATGTAATAGTTATTTAGAAAAAGTTTTAAAAAAGGTTCATTGCACTGAATTGTGCGCAAAATAAATCCATTAGCACTTTCTTAATTATTTTTTTCTTCTACAATATGCAGTAGCAACAGGGGTAGTCCACAGGGGATGATTTTTTCATGATTACAGAATATTTAAAAAATAGAATGTTTTCTGCATAATTTGAGTGTGCAGATATCAAAAATGAACCCATCTCTATGATATCTTTTCAAATAAATTCACAGGAAGCATTCAAACACATGTACACATGTACCGTCCACCATTTTAATGTTGATCTTTGTCAGTTTTTGAAAATTCCTGACCTCATGTTATTTCAAGCTTAAATTTGCATATTTCTTACATATAGTTTATATAGAAATGTTTTGTGAACATTCAGCTGTAAGAATAATTTGACTTTTTCTATGTTCCAGGTGATTCAGAAGCCCCCCTGTGCCTTTTTATCACACACCACCCAAACATTTTTGCATTAAATACTATATTTTTGAGTTGTACACAAGTTGAAATTATATCTTGCTTTTAAAATGGAATGTTTTCTGCTTAATTTGAGTGTGCAGATTTCAAAAATGAACCCAACTTTATGACATCTTTTCAAATAAATTTACAGGAAGCATTCAAACACATGTACTGTCCACTATTTTTAATATTGGTATTTAGTCACTTTTTGAAAATTCTTGACCTCGTGTTATTTCATGCTGAAAGTTGCATATTTTGTCCATATGGTTATATATAAATGTGTTGTGAACATTCAGCTTCAAGAATAAATTTACTTTTTTATGTTCTAGGTACTTCTGAAGACTTTATATGCCTTGTTATCAACACCCCCCCCCCCAACATTTTTGCATGTAATAAAATAATCATGAGTCATACCAAGTTGAAATTGTATGTAACTCTTACAACCAATAGTGCATATTCATTAGTGTTCTTATACAGATATACATTAAATTGAAATCACAATTTAGTACATAACAATTGCTATTTTACAATTTAGTTATCATAAGATATACTTGGTCAGTTTTCATATCTATGAAATAAAATCTATGACAAAAGAAAAAAAACACAAATGTGTATCAGAGATAGAAAAGAAACTGACACCGAGTTGGTTCTCAAGAAATATTTATGATTATTTGTTTAAATGGAGAAATACTACAGTTTGATTCTCTATTCATTGGCTTATGATGGCAACATTCATATTGATATTCACAAAAATTGTATTAAAATTTTAAATGCATTTGTTTTCATTCTTCAAAATTCTGAACAATTATTTAACTTTGTTTTATTACCTCTTTTCCATCTCTACTAAACATGACCATTTTCATTTTAATACCAGTCTCTGATAATATCTGAGTGATCACAATCACATACATATTATCAATAGTATCACTGAATCAGTGTGTGATACTCCCGTCGAGTCTCTAACATTCAAAATATATTACACAACAAACAGCATACAAATATTTTGTAATAAGTTTGGTATCGTGAATGACAGTACGTCTCTATAATCCGATTCCTTGCTATAAATGTCTGCCTTTTCATACAAATAAGTTTTCGTGTGTTTTTTAATCCAAATTATGTCGTATTGTTGTAATTGTTCATTTTGTACGTAAAGAGTTATTGTTCTTGCTGGCATGTGTGACCTTTGAAAAAGATGTAATTTGTGGGTTTTCCGCAAATATTGACACATATTTTACCATTAATCTCGTAGAAAGAACTCCAAAGTATTTAAAAAGAAGGCGTAGGTGAGCGTATATGTTCGTTTATTTAGTTTTACAGTGTTTTGAAAAATTTGGTTTTTGTTTTTTTTTCACTGAATAAGTTGTAGAAATGGCCCAATGTCATATACGCTAATTATATACATTTGACCTTTCAACCATGAATAGATTCGGAAGTAGTAATGTCGGCTTTTTACATATTAAAGCTGAGAAATTACCAGTTGTAATGAGGTTGACAATATAGAAACTAAATACTATTGAAAAATTGGTTTATTTCTTGGCTCAATAGTCAAATGCACCAGAAACAGGAAACGGAAATACATTGTAATTAAATGCCTCACTATTACCCTAAGTTATTGACAACTGAGTTCCATATGACTGATTAGTTTGTTTTTTTAATCATGATAATAATTTTATTTTATATTTGTCTTTACAAGAAAGAACAAATAATAGGACACAACTTGCAACTGGGTCAAATTTTAAGATTTGAAAAATTTCCACATTATATCTTTATACAACTATGCCAAAATTGGGGTTACTAGAAACACCGAAATACACTGAAGAACCAAAATACACGTGCATTTACATGTTCACTCAGTATATATCGGTTTCCACTCACACATTTTTGTTTTAATTTGTATAAATAAAATGTTTTATTATATTTTTATAGAAATTATTTACTTTTTCCTAGTTATGCATGCTTCAATTGGTCGTACTTTATAGATATGTGTGTGTGTGTGTTTGTCAGATAATGTCAGCAAATTCACCTTATATCAGGTCTGTCGAATCATGTACGACCAAGTGACATCATTACATGAATTGTGATATAAATAGGAAAAAAGTAAATAATTCGTATAAAAATAGAATAAATATAATAAATCATATTTTTTTTTGCTTTATGTTATTATTCAAACAAAAACAAAAATAATGTGTGAGTGGAAACCGATATATACAGAGAGAACATGTAAATACATGTAAATACATGTGTATTTTGGCATATTTAGTTTTTTTCCAGTGTATTTTGGTGTTTATAGTAACCGCCAAAATTGGGCCGGATTGTCTTATTTTCTGTCCAAGTTGGGCCAAATTGTATATAAGTAAAATTTTCCACATCATTCATTTCAACAATTTCTGTTAGAAACTCACCTTTTCCATGCTGAAATTTACATCTCTTTTGGTGCTAACATGTGTTTACAATGGTCACTGTCTAGGTCTCTGCTGAAATTTTCTCAAGCCAAGTCTTTATTAAGGAGAGACTATTTAAGTTTATTTGAAATAAATTTATCTTATGATGAATGAAAAAAAGACCCCAATCAGGAAGAACAATATTGTCCTCTAAATTTTATGACCAGTCCCTTACAGTATAAAAGCAGTCTGAATTGAACTAAAGTTCATAGCTATGTACATGTATATTTAGTCGTCAACTTGTGATGTGGTCATTACTTTTTACAGACCAAACCTCTCATCATCTTAACTGAAGCTGTTATCTTTGGGAATTTTATAGTACATACCTCAGAGGATTGCTTTTCATATCTTAACTGTATAGGATACAATTACAAGATAAGCTCAGTAAGGTCTTTTCAAGTCTTGTGCACAAGGTTGTTTAGATTTTTCGAAGAAAGTAAACACAGACTTGTTGCAATAGTGTAAATGAAAAATGTACTATTGAAAATATTATGCAAAATTTGATTTGGCATCATATTTATTATGCTGACATCATGAGAACTTTGGAATCTTGAGAACTATATGGATAAATAGAGAGAGAGAGAGAGAGAGAGAGAGAAGTAAGGATTCAACTAGAAGTCAAATATCTGCATAATGGGTGTTCTATTCATGCCTATAACATACTGTATAAAAATTATTCCCTATGTTGCAGTCCTTTGATTTGGAGGATGAGGAGGCCTCATATGGGGTGTCATTTCCCACAGGCTTTGAATATGGCCCAGATGAAGGGGATGGTGAGGTGGTAGCTAGTTCAGAAGTCAAACCCAGAATACTGCTGATGGGACTAAGAAGGTATGGTATTTTTCAAGATGCAATGATAAATGAAAAGATGATATTTTGTTACAATCTGCTCTTGATCTATCCATCCATGAACAAGAGCTGGAAATGTATGAATTTGCAATACATGTTTATCCAGAATCAAGAATTTCTTATTACAAAACAAATTTAGAATTTTGTCCTTTAAATACCTTCATATACTCTTGAAAAGTCTAGGCAAGTGATGTTGAATATAGCTAAAAGTTCCAATGTTCCATGCTGCCAGTTGAGAGATTTTATCCATAACGTTTAAAATATCTTGTACATTTTTATTTGTTTGGAGTATAAACTTTAAAAATCTTCATATTAATTTCTTTCCCTATCCATATTCTTGCTACCCATTTTAGGCACGTGAAATAAAATTCTACTTGTCTATGTGAAATGGACTTGTTCTTAGCTGTCAATCCTCACTATTTTGGCATGAATTTCACAACGTTTTTGTGATTCACAGATTCATTCTGCAAGCAAATACATCATAGTATTGCAGAATAGAAAGTGAGATGGTTTGAACTAAATGAATATCACAAACACAATATGTGAATGATGGAAATTATTAAAGAAAAATATATAGTGTATAAATACAATGATTCTCACATGCTCTCAAAATACGATTGATCCAATCACTCTAAACAAACATTCACACATTGAAAATAAACCGAAAATATGGTATCAATATGAGTCCTCATGGATTTTGTATACATTTCAAATAATGTTATGCATTGTAAGTGAGATTCACATAATCTCTTGGAATACAACTAAGATTCGAAATAATCAAATGTAAATGAAAATGTACCCAATTGAAACAACAGTTGGAACAAACATATGCTTCTTCACACTTGTACTATTCATAAACTGATAAACCACACAGTTTCACATAGTCCTTGGGTTGGCCCAAATGTTTATCAGCCACTCGCAGCCTTCATGAATGCACCACATGTACAGTCATACATATACACACATAGACAGCAAACAGCACCCTTGAATTAGCTACGTCTACATTTGTCGCTCCAACACATGTACAGACATACATACGTAAAGGCAGCTGTATACAGATCTAGCTCTAGTCAACTCTTGTCAGCTGCAATAAAAACCAAACTGGTCATAATAATGGGTTCTGAAAAATCTCTAGATATATGCTAATACATTAAACTTTAATAGTAACTTGTAATTCAAAGTTCACAACATTTCAAATCTGCATTGTAATAAATGTATCTTTACACAACATGACATTACAAATTGAATAAGCTTCGCATATCAAGTGATATATAAATTAAACACTTACCCCTGGCTGAAGAACACAATGGAGAGCATACACTCCACGACAAGGTCCAAAACGACCAGTGTCAGTTATAAATTGATCTTGCTTAAATCCATAGGAGAGTGACTAATAGGGTTAAATACCTATGCATATCATGCTTATAATGTTCCTCGTTGCAAGTGAGTTCCAGCGAGATACATGTTACTACATTTGCCTACCTGGAAAAACACATTCATCCTAGATAATGTTGTATGAATGTACAACAAAAACTAGTCAGATAGTTCTAAAGCATAACAAAGTTGATTTTTTTTGTGCCTAATTCTGTGACACAAAGTAGCAAGCATTTTAATATTTTTAATACTATATGTATTAGAGAAGTTTTACAAATGTTTTTGAAATGGTACTAACAGCTGCCTCGTTTGGTGCTCAGCATTAAGAGGTTAGTGTTAGGACTGGTCAGCCTGGTGTCAGGATAATGTGACTGGGTGGGACATCATGCTATATGTCTGTGGCATGATGCCCCACTGTATAGACATTGTAGCGATATGAGTGAAATATTTTAAAAGCTATGTTAAAAATACAAATCACACACAAACACACACACACAAATGCTTTGGTTCATAAAAGTCCCTTTATAGATACTGTCGGGCACACTAAAAATACCAATTAAAAAAGATAAAAGATAGTTACTGTTGACTTTCGGCTTTTGAATCCATCGCAGACTTCCGGAAAATAGTGTGGTAATTGCAAAAGAATTGTGAGATAATCAGTTTCATTGATTGACAGATATATTTTACTGATTTTAATTAGCTGGGCACTAAATGAGAGTACATGGTGGATCATTGGTAGAATATGCAAAGAAGAGATGAACTCTTTAATGAAAACAGTGTTGAATTAGTTTGTGAGAGAAGAAAATTGTTGACTCAAATTTCCAATAAATTCTAGAAGGGATTGGTTACTCAGGTTTAATTCATCTTACAGTATGGAAGGCTCATAATTTGTATGCCAATGGTATACACAGCCAATTGGTTTCTGGATCAATTTAATTTCTGCACTGAATATTAACTTTTTCAGCATTATCGACTTTGAATAAGTTGTTGTCAAGTTTGACTAGTGCAGTATGTTACAGTTTCATTGTGAGCTAAAGTACCCATGTGAACAAGGAATTTATATTAAATAAAGAATAAACATGGATGGAAATCCAGGATGCATACAAAGGAATCCAATGCTCATGGGGGACCAATTTTCAATGTTGCAGCGAACCACAAATTTAAATCTCCAACGAAAAATGAGCCACATAGGATGATGATTCCCCCACCCCCATTTCTTAGTGTTTCCTTCCTAGAGATTAACACAGCTACTTGTAATTGATAAATCAAGGGGTGATTTTGGTGAATTAGAAAGTGCTTGTCCATCTTTATGTATTGGTCTTGCATACTTTGTACAGTGGTCTCATTGATCGTATAGCTCAGAATTTGTGGGCTGCCTCCATTGTTGACAGAGTATCTGGCTATCTTTGCCTGGAGTTCCTTGTTAAAACTGTTATACTTGTTTTGTTTCTGGGACACAGAATGAAGCAGGGGTTTTACTGCATCATTGGCTGCCTGTTAAGCAAGCACAAGGTACAGCAATTTCAACATGTTCACATATTTTTAGTATAAGTATGGCTTTTTAATACAGTGGAGTTTGTTTTGGCAAGTGATATTCTTTACACTACTTATCGTGTATCTTTGCCAGCCAAGGTTCTGATATAATAACCCTATCAATACCTTGGCATATCAAGTAGAGAATTCTGTACTTTAGGTCTGATATAATAACCCTATCAATACCTTGGCATATCAAGTAGAGAATTCTGTACTTTAGGTCTGATATAATAACCCTATCAATACCTTGGCATATCAAGTAGAGAATTCTGTACTTTAGGTCTGATATAATAACCCTATCAATACCTTGGCATATCAAGTAGAGAATTATGTACTTTAGGTCTGATATAATAACCCTATCAACACCTTGGCATATCAAGTAGAGAATTATGTACTTTAGGTCTGATATAATAACCCTATCAATACCTTGGCATATCAAGTAGAGAATTCTGTACTTTAGGTCTGATATAATAACCCTATCAATACCTTGGCATATCAAGTAGAGAATTCTGTACTTTAGGTCTGATATAATAACCCTATCAATACCTTGGCATATCAAGTAGAGAATTCTGTACTTTAGGTCTGATATAATAACCCTATCAATACCTTGGCATATCAAGTAGAGAATTCTGTACTTTAGGTCTGATATAATAACCCTATCAATACCTTGGCATATCAAGTAAAGAATTCTGTACTTTAGGTCTGATATAATAACCCTATCAACACCTTGGCATATCAAGTAGAGAATTCTGTACTTTAGGTCTGATATAATAACCCTATCAACACCTTGGCATATCAAGTAGAGAATTCTGTACTTTAGGTCTGATATAATAACCCTATCAATACCTTGGCATATCAAGTAGAGAATTCTGTACTTTAGGTCTGATATAATAACCCTATCAATACCTTGGCATATCAAGTAGAGAAATCTGTACTTTAGGTCTGATATAATAACCCTATCAATACCTTGGCATATCAAGTAGAGAAATCTGTACTTTAGGTCTGATATAATAACCCTATCAATACCTTGGCATATCAAGTAGAGAATTCTGTACTTTAGGTCTAATATAATAACCCTATCAATACCTTGGCATATCAAGTAGAGAATTCTGTACTTTAGGTCTGATATAATAACCCTATCAATACCTTGGCATATCAAGTAGAGAATTCTGTTCTTTAGGTCTAAAATTCATTGGATGTGTTGAATACTGTTCGTAGGTGATCAAGACAATGGCAGCACACAACTTGAATAGACTGATAAAAAAAAGCAATTTTCCACTGCCAGTCCATGTTTGTACAAATTGCCTTTATTCAAGAAATTATAACTGTAATGGCTTCCCTCAGGTACATAGTCATATTTTTGACGATAAACTTACAAAGTTTACTTTTGAAGGCAATTAACATGCTAATGGTTTAATTCGTATTACATACTAAGGGATGTAATTCCTGAAATAGATATCATTAGAACAAGGCACTAAAATATCTGTTTAACATATTGGAACCTTGGTTAGTGAAGCTGTTTGTCCTGGCCTTTGTCGGGTTTTGTTTGTATTCTCTTGTCTCTGTGAAATTTTTCATGATGTTTATCTTCTGCACTGACTCCTTGCTGCTTGATTTATTTTTCAGGAGTGGGAAATCCTCAATACAGAAAGTAGTTTTCCACAAGGTTTCTCCAAATGAAACTCTTTTCTTAGAAAGCACAAACAAGATAGTCAAAGAAGGTACTGTATTCTGTAAAATGTTGCAGATGTTTTTATTTTCAGATCAATCACCATATGTATTTGTTTATCTTTCTCCCATATTCAGTGCATTCACCAGAACATTATCACGAGACACGGTACACCATGTATCATATCACTTGGAAGAAATGATTAATAGCTATGGAAAATCTTTGCATATTGAAAGGTGCCAAGTGCCACATCTATCTAGCTAGGATAGAATTATGTTTAAGCATATTTCAGAGTATCAAGTGCCATCTTGTTAACTCTGTATTCAGCATGTTTTTTTACTTTCCTTGGAGATAAATAAGTTTTGGAGAGGTGTTACAATTTGTGGTTTCTTGACAAAGAAATGCTATAGTAATGAAAAGAATGTACAAATAATGTGAAAATTATAAACTTGTATGAAAATCATTCATGAGTTTTCACATGATATTTTTAGTTCGTTAGTTAGAAAATTAAGTACCAATTCAGATCTTTCTTTTATTTCATGCTCTAGTTACAAGTATGTAAAGCAGTTTTAGAATCAAACACAGAACTGTGGCACATATACCTTTATTCCATGTACTTGTACAGTAAGTTTGTGTAGTTTTTTGTGATTACTGATCATGTAATGTACATTTTCACAGTGTCAACATACTAATAATATATAACAAAACCATTAAACAGAATTTCTTTGTTTTAATGTGATAGTAATATTGCAACTGGAATATCACACTAATATAAAGTATTTGATTGATAAAGCCACTTTGGATCCTACATGTACATGTATAAACACTCTTTCATTTATAATTATTGAGAGATATTTTCTTTAAATTTCAACACGCTGGATTTGTTCCTAATTTTTAAGGATGATGATCACTTTGACTCTCGAGGACCAAAATAAACTGGACAATGAAGGATAGGTTTACTTTTCATGCAGTAACTTGATTTACTGTACAGGAATGAACCCCGTTGTTTCAAGGCAGAACTAGTATTAGAAAAAAGTAACAGGCAGAGACTCTGTTTCTTAGGGTTTCCTATAACATTTAATTATTAAATTTAGTATTTGTTAGTGAACACATTGTTTATTACAATTGCCTCTTCTATCCCGTTCTTGCATAATTTATGTTTGTTTTTATTGGGAGGTGATGGGGTATTATCGAGCATGCATTAATTTCTGACTCTGCTCTGTCCATGTTTCACTCGTTGACGTAAAGAGGCCCAGGGTGGTCTCAATCGCTCTTCATTACAGATCACCGCCATCACATTTCTGTTTGCATGGGTTCGACCAATGAGGGTATGTGAGAAAGCTTGCCAGACTTTTGTGTGTCAGTAGTTCACAAGATTACATGAATATACTATAGCAGTATATGAATTTGCATGTGCATACTTTTGCACATAGTTCTCAAGAAATTGATCTCTAAATATAGGTATGAAATACCTGTCATGATCTGTATTTTAATTTATTATTCCAGGAAATGTCATGCCCTGTCATGTATACTGCTACAGTGTAATATGATACCTTGATGAATAAAAGCTTTGATAATGAACTATGAACAGCAAGGTCTTTTAACATCATAAGTGCTCATAAGAGGTTAATTCTTTCATATTAAAAGTAGTGAAATGGACAGTTAACCAGACTGACTTTACAGCAGCAAATCAGACACTTTAAACTGCACCTATTTGTTCATGCAAAGTGTCTGCTAAATCAGTGATGCACTCTTAACACAAAAGGAAATAATAAGCCTCTTGAAAAGTGTTAATAATCAGCACAGGAAAATTAAAGTAGAATATGCAGATTCTTGTGAATAAAAGCTGGAAAGGGACAGTTATATTTATTGGATATCACATGCCAATTTGAGTATGGCTCATAGCGAGAAATATAATTGCCGTTGTCATGTGAAATGGAAAAAGAGATTTCCAAGAATTACATCAAGTTCAGAGACATCATCAAGCTCTTTAGCTCAGCTGTATAGGGCTTAACATAATTTTTATTGTCACTGCACGCTCAAATATATTTTGACCAGTGGGTTTATTCCAACTGTGGATTTATGTCCTGCTGTTTATAACAAAGATATGCAAATTAGTATAGATGTTTCCAGGCAACGAGGGCATCACATGACAAAATGATGTAAATGTCTCAGTATTCTCTTCTGCACAAGTTTAAAAGCGGCATGGCCCTGGTCAGGCATCAAATCAATCATACAAGATTTGTAAAGCTTTCAGTAACAATAATTATGTTATCGTAGCTTTAAAACAATGCTTTGTCTCACTAAAGTAACAGCAGTTTGGTTATAAATAACAATATTATACAATGTTCTGTATAGTGGTTGGATTTACTTCAGGCTCTTCATCATAAGAGGGCAATTCCAACCAATAATACAAGCTTAAAGAAAATGTAGAATTATGATTAGTTTTTGTTGAACTTTGAAGGAAACCTCGAGGAATAAATATGTAATTAAAAACAATTAATAAAATATAGATCTCAATCAAAATAAAATGTTACTTCTCTTCACAATTATCTGCATAACAACATCTGCAATTCTCTATATAACAAAATCACTTTCTATCTCTGTCAGAAAATAATAAAAACAATTTAAAGCTTTAAAATCAGTCATGATAAACAAAAAATCTTTGTATTTTATAGATGAAACCTGTATATGTACAGTCCATATATGGTGGTCAGAATTGCAAATATCAGAGGACAGAGTAAGCAACAATACAGTCAGATTTACCCTCTGAGTAAATAGTCATTTAAAAAAAAACAATTCAGTAAGAAGAACTCAAATTGTATGCTTTTTGAATAATGAAACTTGTTGCAAGAAACCCGATTGACTGCTTCCCATTTTATAGGTACACAGCATTCAACTTAATAATACAGGTGTTGATCTCATGTCAACAACCTTAGTGGTTGGAATATGAACAGATTACCCTACATTTTCCAGCTTGACAGTATCAGTTTATGATCTTTTGTTATATCTTACCGAAAACTTTATAATTCTACCGCCTTATTAATACAGACTCATAAGGGTTGGCAGGTCTGTAACCAGTAACTATTCATGATTTCATAAAAGTGCCAAATTCAGAAACATTATGTCAGTAAGAAATTGTTGGGATTGAGAAATGTGTTTTTACAAACACATTATCAATTTATGCAGCTTTTTTTCACTTGTTGCTCAAAATATCCTTATGGCTTTGAATTCATTATGGCCTTGTTATCGAATGAAATATATTTCATTCATAGCTTAGTACAAGCAAGATTTGTTAAAAGGTGGAGGGTTTTGTTACATCTTTTTCCAACTAATTTTCATTGCATTGATTTAGGGATGTACAAGTGTTTATGTTTATGTACTTTTTTCATGGCAGATTTGTATTATTTATACTTTTCAAAGTGTTCAAAAGCATTTATTACTGTATCCAATGCTTATAGTACATATAATTACATCATTTTAGGTTTTCCTACTGTACATTGATAAAATTCAATCAATATATTTTTTTGTTTCAGATGTAACCAATAGTTCCTTTGTATGCTTTCAAATATGGGATCTTCCTGGGCATTTAGATTACTTCGATTCAACATTTGATGCAGAGAACATATTCGGAAGTTATGGAGCTCTGATATTTGTTATTGATGCTCAGGTATATATACATTGTCAGCTGGCAAGACAGCACCCCCTCATCATCACACCTTCCATAGATTATCTTGTAGTGACACTGCTTTATAAATGACAGCGTAAGACCAACTCCTAATTATAATTTTGTTGGTTGAGATATCAACTATACTGCCTTATACTGGAGTACATAATACATTACTCCCTAATTGTAACACCCATTTTTACAATGTATTCCATAACTGAATAATAAAATTGGATGAATGACTGTACCTAATTTGTAGCGGAAACCATGTTATAAATTAAAGAATTTGTAGTGAGGGAATGCTATTTCATTATAAGACCATCTAGAAGATGAATTATATGCAAATTCTAGTTCATTTGCTGTAACAAAAAGTGAGTTTATGGTGTGGCCGTCTGTCCACTTTGTGAATTGTGTTGTCTGTTTTGCATTTTGCGTTTGTTAACATTTATTACTTGAAACTTTCCATCCAAACATAATTGACGTTTCAGCTGTTTTTAGCAGGGATCATCCTGTGCATTAAATATAAACAATGTCAGCAGTTGGACATTTATGGAGTTGATAACAATTTTTGTAGTTGAAATTATTACATACCAAAATTCATTAATGATGTTCATGAAAATAATGATGCTATTACAAAATGTTAAACAGTAATGTTCAACATCGATGCAACACAGGCATAAAATTACTTTACCAATAGGATTGATTGGTACAAAAGAATATTGTTTCTGAATATAAAATTTGGTACATAACCAGCAACCATTCTGATTTAAATAGATGAAAAATGGAAGCAGAATTGAACAGAAAAAAATATTCAGATAATTCATGATGAAAACCAGTGTCAATCATTATTGCTTTTGCCATAATTTTTAATAGATTTTGAGGTTCTGGATTTGGAGAAATAGTTAAACCATTTATTCACATTGCAAGTTCATCATCTTCTCTTCTGGCGTTCACACACAAATTACTGGAATGATTTTATTTTCTCTTCCAAATCTTTTAGGAGACTCTGGGTCACTGGTCTCCATGCACAAATCACTAGATTTCGCATCAGATAACTGTTTCAATTTATTTTCAAAATTTCTTTGAATAATTGCAAAAAGAAACCAAAGATGGATGACTGTGTGTGTGTGTGTGTGTGTGTGTGTTCGTTTCTTTGAATGAAGGTGTAATCCATTCGGGTTGTGCTGCCTATACTTTTAAAATAATTATCTCTTTAATTGTTGAAATGAATAATCAAAATTGTTTAGCCAAAAGTTGTTTACTGGGACCAAAATTTAATTCTTCATTGACTTTGGTTGAATTTTATTACGTCAATAGGTAATTGGGCATTTGTGTTCTTTGAACACATTGTTGAGCCTTATATTTACATATTTGCTTCATTTTCAGGATGATTACATAGATGCTTTGCAGAAATTGCATGTGACCGTAACTAGGGTCTACAAAATCAATCCTGGCATAAAGTTTGAAGTATTCATCCACAAAGTCGATGGCTTGTCAGATGATCACAAAATAGAAGCCCAGCGAGACATCCATCAGAGAGCTTGTGATGATCTCATAGATGTTGGCTTAGAAAATGTTCATCTGAGGTGTGTACAACAGACATAATAGTTTTTGTCCTTTTTTTTGTTCACTTCATCTTTTTCTTCTTCTGGCGAATACATGATTTTAGTCTGTTAGACTATTATCAACACATTTGTAAAGTTTTCCTTGAAAAAAAGAAGTTCTCTATATGAGTTAATGAAGTAAATATATTTGTGATCCCCATACATTTAATAGATTTATTATCCTCATACATTTAATAGATTTGTTATCCTCATACATTTAATAGATTTGTTATCCCCATACATTTAATAGATTTGTTATCCCCATACATTTAATAGATTTGTAATCCCCATACATTAATAGATTTGTTATCCCCATACATTAATAGATTTGTTATCCCCATACATTTAATAGATTTGTTATCCCCATACATTTAATAGATTTGTAATCCCCATACATTTAATAGATTTATTATCCTCATACATTTAATAGATTTGTTATCCTCATACATTTAATAGATTTGTTATCCCCATACATTTAATAGATTTGTTATCCCCATACATTTAATAGATTTGTAATCCCCATACATTAATAGATTTGTTATCCCCATACATTAATAGATTTGTTATCCCCATACATTTAATAGATTTGTTATCCCCATACATTTAATAGATTTGTAATCCCCATACATTTAATAGATTTGTTATCCCCATGCATTTAATAGATTTTTTATCCCCATAATAGATATGCTATCCCCATACATTTAATGGATTTGTTATCCCCATACATTTAATAGATTTGTTATCCCCATACATTTAATAGATTTGTTATCCCCATACATTTAATAGATTTGTAATCCCCATACATTAATAGATTTGTAATCCCCATACATTTAATAGATTTGTTATCCCCATGCATTTAATAGATTTTTTATCCCCATAATAGATATGCTATCCCCATACATTTAATGGATTTGTTATCCCCATACATTTAATAGATTTGTAATCCCCATACATTTAATAGATTTGTTATCCCCATACATTTAATAGATTTGTAATCCCCATACATTTAATAGATATGCTATCCCCATACATTTAATAGATGTGCTATCCCCATACATTTAATGGATTTGTTATCCCCATACATTTAACAGGGAATTGAGAAGTATGTTAACTTTTAATCTTGATTCTTCCTGTTAAGTATTTTTGTGTATGAATATTTTACCACTTTATAAAGAGATGATATTCAAGAAGAACACAAATGATAAAATTAAAATAAATGAATTTATACACGTTATGTTGCAGAAACTGTTACATATGTCTAATGGTTAGGTTGAAATATCATTAGAACAGAATATTCAGGTCTATATGATCATTGGGGCTCCAGATGTGTGTGATCATTAAGGCAATCTAACCAGATCTATTTGATCATTGGGGCTCCAGATGTGTGTGATCATTAAGGCAATCTAACCAGATCTGTTTGATCATTGGGGCTCCAGATGTGTCTGATCATTAAGGCAATCTAACCAGATCTGTTTGATCATTGGGGTTCCAGATGTGTCTGATCATTAAGGCAATCTAACCAGATCTATTTGATCATTGGGGCTCCAGATGTGTCTGATCATTAAGGCAATCTAACCAGATCTATTTGATCATTCAGGCTCCAGGTGTGTCTGATCATTAAGGCAACCTAACTAGCTCTGTTTGATCATTGGGACATCTGGTATGTCAGATGATTAGTGCAGCAAAATCATGTCTGTCTGATCATGGGGCTCCGTGTATGTCTAATTATTAGGGTCTTACACATCTTATTGGACAGGCTTGATATAACAAATGCAGCAATATAGTTGTTCTCACATTGACCCACTTAAATTTATATTAAATAAAAGGTGGTTGTTAAATATTCATGATGTGTCAGTTATTTGCCATCTTTTAAATTTCAGTTTTTACTTGACCAGTATTTATGACCACTCTATATTTGAGGCATTCAGTAAAGTAGTGCAGAAATTGATTCCTCAGTTGCCAACGTTGGAAAACCTACTCAACATTTTGATTTCAGTAAGTATAACAGATTTATTGTGTTCATTTCATTTGCAATGTATTTATATCAGTATCATACATTACACTTTTGGCATAATCATTACGCTTTTTTTTCACTAAATTATGCGTTATGCTTAAATGTACATGGATTGCGCTTTTTCGGTATATTCACATCCCCCCAAAAAATCAATTATTTGTTTTCTCATTATTATTAACATTCCATTAATCCCACAGACCGTATTTTAGAAAAGACTGCTTTTACGTAACTACAATATAAGAGTACGCTTGACTGTGGACTTTCGTAACAGTACATGTATCATGTTCTATTTATATCTAACCTGGTTCTACTGTTGACCTCGAATTCTATTTATAGAATCTGTATGCTTAGTAAGGAGAGAGCAGACTGGTTTACCAAAATTATTCTTTTCACACAGATTCCATGTTCTAATTCATATTTCTTGCAGAACCAGTCAAGATATTTTAGCGCTTAAAATATATATTTTATTTTAGTCTATGCATTTATGTGAGAAAAAATATCCCCTTTCAAAAATTTCCCATATAAATTAGAAAAAGGCAATTGAAAAAACCCCGAAACAAAATATAACAGAATCCTCTAAATATTAAGAGAAGAGTACACCATTACGTGACATCTATTTCCGGCCATGTGGAAAGAATTTAAAAATATAGCGCTAAAAGTCTTAAGATGGTTTCTAGTCTATATGTGTAAAGCTAAAAGTGCTACATATGAAAACTTAAAACAGTAAACGATGTTAAAAGACGAGAAGGGCAAATAATCATTGTTCCTTGAAATTTTATCATGTTATATGTGGATTATGCCTTTTCTGCCTAGATTCCGCTTTTTGACCACTTGGATTACGCCATATCTTCGTCAGGGGTTGGCATGTATGCAGAGGGTGGCTGAGTGGTCTAAAGCACTCTCCGTTATGGATCAGTGCCATCTCACCTGTGTCTGCGTGAGTTTGAGTCTAAGATTCGGCTAATGTAGTTACATGAGAATGCTTGCCAGTAGCTTCTCGTGGGTCAGTGGTTCTTTCTGGGGGTTTTCCCAGGTTCTTCCTCCACCAATAATACTGGCTGCCATGTATAGCCTAATGTGTGCTGAAAAATGGTGTTAAACCCTCAACAACAACAACAACACCAGTATGCAGACATGCCAACGTAAGTCATACCATGTACATGTCCCTTAAAATACAAACTTTTGGAATAAACTCCAAAATTATAGAAATATGATTGTTACTGTAAAGTTCGGTTACTGGCTTCTGTGTGTTTGATTCAGTGTTTCATACTAGTTTGTGTGGATTGAGTTGGGGAACAAGACTAATATTACAGTAGTACCACAGATGCTTTAACTTAAAAAACATAGTTTTCATGCAAAATGTCGGCATGGTCAAGCTGTTGCTTATTAAAAAAAATTAAATATCATCCAACAAGCAATGCATATTAAAGAACAAAGTGACAAAAACCCGCATAATAGCACAGAGGAACAAAACTGAAAGATAATAATTATAATAATAGTACTTTATTTTCAGCATTTTACGTTACTTTCCTTATTACAAAATACAAGCAAGTATAGTGTTTGCCATGATGCATAGTAATTAGACTATCAGTTCAACATGAGTACACATACATATTCCTATTAATAATCAATGCATGATATTATAACAGTGTTATATCATTCACAGTTTGTACGGCTCATGGATATACAAATTATTCTTGATGGATCGAGATAATAAATAACCTTCGTTAAAATATTTATTAAATGACCATAAGCTGGAAAAAAACACAAACAAAAATTCAGCAAGTAATTCCTAAAAAAATATGATAATTGACATAATAGTTTTTTTTTTTAGTTTTATACCTACTATAATACACACATTTATGCGAGTTCTTACTTTGCCAGTTTTGGAATGCTAAATGTTTAGTTATTTGCGAAAATAGTAAGAAAAATTGTTTTTCGTCTCCAGCATCATTATTTAGCTAGATATATCTAAAGCAAATTAACTTTGGTAGCCCGGATGACACAATTGGTTTCATCTAATCTTTTCAACATTAAATAGCCTTGGTGTTATTTATAAATCTTGTCAAGTATAGAATTAAGATTATTATATATCAATCTTTATTTTCATAGTTGTTATCATCAGTGTAAGATTGTTGATGTAAGAGTTTATTTGTTAAAGTACAAATTTCATAGATTTGTTGTTTTTTAAAATTTTTACAACAAAATATTCACTTTACAATACTGATACATATATAAATATAATGCCCAGAAACTGTTCTAGGATTCACAATTGCTGGATTCATGCTAATTTATCAAAATTCAAACTGAAAAATTATAGTGAATGATTTTCAAGCATAGTTTCAGATGGAGTGGGGAATTTCTTTAAATGTTTTAAAAGACACTAAACAGCTTTTATATTGTAAAAGGTAATGAAGCATTGTTGTTATTGTAGGTTTATACTTTTACATCTGTGCAAAATAAATCCAGATTGAATGGATGCATGAAATTTTAATTGATAACGTAACCATGAAACCCATTGCAAAATACACACAAAATACATGGATGCATGGAATGTAGAATTTAGAATACATCACTGTCAGAATGCTGTTTTGAACCCAGAGCCTTAGAAAATAGCTATTACACAATAATATATGTACATATTGACCGGGATCATTGCCTTTCGTCTGTTATCACATTGGAATATAATTATACAAAAAGAGAAATCAACAACCAGACAGGTTTATTTTGATGATATTGGTATAATGTTACATCTGCTGCATTTATCTTGCAATATCATCTTCATAAGTAGTAAAGAATTCCTTACATTTTCTGATATATTTGGTAAAATCATCATATTCTGCACAAAAGCCATTGTTGAGAATAGATCTTAGAAAATGCAATATGAATTGATTATGTAGTTATCAAAGCATAGTTTTCTTCTGGTAGTATTTGGTCACCAAATTTACACTGTGTCTGTGGCATTATCCACCAAAGAGAAGTGGGGCCCCGAGTGGCCGAGTGGTCTAAAGCGCTGTCCGTTACGGACCACTGCCATCTCACCTCTGTCTGCGTGTGTTCGAGTCTAAGATTCGGCAAATGTAGTTATGTGAGAAAGCTTGCCAGTAGCTTCTCGTGGGTCGGTGGTTCTTTCAGGGGTTTGTCCGGTTTCTTCCTCCACCATTAATACTGGCCGCCATGTATAGCCTATATTGTGCTGAAAAAATGGCGTTAAACCATATAAAAAAAAAAAAAAAACCAAAGAGAAGTAACCCTCAGTGAGTCAGGTTTTTGGTGGTCTTTTTGTGCAAGTAAATAGGCATTGATTTAGGTATGATTAGAATGTATTAAGCTTCATATTTATGGATAATGCTTTTACCGAAATATCTAAATTGTGTTCTGAAAAGATTTGCGTGCAGCAAAATTACACATTTAGAAAAACAGATGACATCAGTCTGACATATCATGACCGGTCTGATTGGCAAAGCAGTTCGAACATCCACCTCAGATGCAGGATATCATGGGTTCAAATCTCAGTCTAGTCATACCAAGTACATATAACAATGGTACTAGCAGCACTTGGCGCTCCACATTAAGAAGTTAGAGTTAGGACTGTTTGGCATGTTGTCGAGATAAGGTGGCTGAGATGGACAGGATATGTGTCTGCAGCATGATGCCCCAGTGCTAGACATAACTGTAAACTGCCACACTGCAAAGATCATAGCGTTACAGCTAAAAATTTAACCTATGTTAAAAATCCAAACCACATACACATATTGTCTATCAGGATTCACACAGATGTTTATGGGGTGTGTGTGTTGATTTATTTGATTAACTCACCATGTGACCATACTTATTTACTAGCTGTGGATTCTATGCCATATGAAAATAATAGTAATAATAATAATGAGGACTTTGTATAGCGCCTATCTTTAGAATCTCTAAGCGCTTTACAACATCAATAATGATATGACTACACTACAGAAAAACAATTAGCAAAAACCACGAAATTCTAAAACATAAAAACATGCTGAAAAGGTATGAGATACAAAACATTCTTAGGTCTCTAAGTTTGTTCCTGCAGTGACAAAAAAGGTGAGTTTTATGAGCACTCTTAAAAGGGACCACTGTGTCTTTGTGTCTAATTTCAATGGACATTTCATTCCACATTGCTGGGCCTTGGTTTGCAAAAGAACGTTGACCATGTGACTTCGTTTTCGTAGTGGGAACAATGAGTATGCGATTGTCAGAAGAGGAGCATAAGTATCTTGCTGGTGATTTCGCATGGGTGATGCTGGATAGGTATGTTGGACTGGAGTCTGTCAATGAAACATAGCACAGGGAACAAATTTTGTGTTTGATTCTGTATCGACTTGTTAGACAGTGTAAGATACAGAGCAGTGGTGAGGTGTGCTCTGATCAAGGTACTCTAAAGATGATCTGAGCAGCTGTGTTTTGATCTTTTTGAATATACTGATTTACTAGCATTGGATTCTATGCCAACTGAATATACTGATTTACTAGCTTTGGATTCTATGCCAAGTGAACATAATGATCTGCTAACTGGGGATATTTTCCCATTTAGCATTTGGGTCTGCCTTATATTTTTTATCTCTTCTCAAAAACAGATTCATCCTGTAACCCAGTATGCATTTGATAATCATGTTCCAAATATTCATCCTGTAACCCAGCATGCATTTGATAATCATGTTCCAAATATTCATCCTGTAACACAGCATGCATTTGATAATCATGTTCCAAATATTCATCCTGTAACCCAGCATGCATTTGATAATCATGTTCCAAATATTCATCCTGTAACCCAGCATGCATTTGATAATCATGTTCCAATCTAGATCTTCCAAATACCACAGAATCAAAATTTGGTCTGTTACTTTTGGTGGAAGCAGATACATTAGTGTTACTATTGATAGTGAAAAGTATTACCATTGATAGGGGAAAAGTTGTTTGGAGAATGTAAAATATGTAAAAGAACTGAATCATTTTCCCCATCTTTTAGCAATACTATCTTTTATTAAGCTTTAAGATCTTGAGGAATGTGCAAACTGCACATGTTCCAGAGAACACCAGATTTTTTAAAAATACAAATTTTAGATTTTGTTGATAAAATTTTCCATTTTTAAATTTTTTCCATTTCTTACAATTAATTAGTCACAGCTTGCAACCAGATTAACAAAATATATTCAGCCATATGAAATACTTTCCATATGTAGCAAGTTTCAAGTCACCCTTGATTATTATATTTCTAGAACTCTGGCATAGAAAAGGCTTTCCTCTTTGATGTTGTTAGCAAGATTTACATTGCCACGGACAGCTCACCTGTAGATATGCAGTCCTATGAACTCTGCTGTGATATGATCGATGTTGTAATTGATGTGTCATGTATTTATGGGTAAGTATTGTTGTTGACCTGAAATGCCCTTGATATTATGTCAGTCACTGAGGGGGAAGTTAGGGTTCGGTTCAACATTGTGCTGGTCCCATTGCCCATGGCTGGTACAAATTTTGGATGACTTGTGGACAAGTGGCCCAAAGATTATAAAAATAAGAAACCCAAATAATCCAGAAGATATACAGGCCAGTTCCATAAGTTGTTGTATTAAAAGGTGAAAATACTGAAATTCAAAACAAAATTACTGTAGCACTGCCATATTCCTGGTCATCAAGATGTTTAACTTTTATTCACCAACACAATGGTCAAGCATTTTAATGGCCTAGGTTAGATTACATTAGATTTGATTGCCTATTAAGTATTGCAGATGTCTGCTTCAATATGATATGGCCATATATCCTGTTTCATGCCTAAAATTGGTGGAAAGCTTGCAGTTGGGGTAAGGAATAATCCTATTGATTTGTGGATTAGAAGCTTAACATTATTGTGACTAATAATGGGGGAGGGTGATATTGTTTCTGCACAATATGTTCTAATCACATACAAATTTTATGGATGCTGTTGGGTTAAGAAAGAAGCCAATTTGATTTTATGGCCAAAAGATGAGGCTAATGTGTCTTGAAGAAGAAAAATGGTTTCTTCATAAAATATTCAGTTATCAACCATAATCCTTCACATAGGTTTTTGAGGGACTTGTGAGAAGAAAGGATATTTTTTGGAAATAATAAGTTATAATGTGAATAACTGTGTGACTAGGAACAAAAATGTTTGATGCATAATAACTTAAATTCTGGGTCACATACCTTAACTAAAGTTTGTTCTTACAGCCTGTATATTATGACTATACAGTCAATGCTCAAGGTCAAAATGGCTACAATTATTGGGCTTTGCAGGAATTTTTTTTCTAGAGTTCTTTCTTCTATAGATCAGAGGTCATGGTCTTTCTGCATAGTAACTTTATTTAAGACATACCTTGACCACACGTTGGCATTGAGACCCATTGTTTAGTAATTTCTGTACTTAATTAGTGCTACATAGACGAGTGTGGAACATGGGATTGTTGTATATTGTGATACTTTTGGAGAAACTACACTAGTCTCTCGAGGTGGTTGGTTTTTATGGGTATGTTTTGATCCTGATGGGCTTTTAATAAAACATTGTTCATTTGATGGAGAATATGCATTTATATAAAGTGTTGAGGTTTTGAACATTTGTTTTTCTTTATTTCGAAGATCTCTTTGTGTTTCTTTGCTAGGTTCAATATCACAATTTGTGCTTATTTTATTTGCTTTTATATTCAGCAACTTCTACTTTACATTGGGTACCAGTTTTTATAAATTTCATTGTTGCAACAAATTAAAAAAATCAAAACCCAATCAATTATTATCATTTTCAAAATTTAGAAGAATTTAAGTAGCGATGATACGGTCATTTTCAAATATCATAAAAATTGATACCCATGTAAAATTTTGTTTGTTTGATAAACTTAGGATACTTGCAAGAAATCTCACTCGACCAGCAATGATTTTAACTTGCACATGCTATTTAAATAATAAAATCCTTTTCTCACGCTTAATGGATTGGGACAAAATGTAGTTTCAATCCTTTGCCAACTTTTATATGAATTGCATGGAGGTAAAAAATTGTACTGCTGTAAAGTGTTGAATGCATTTCTCCTTTGAATACGTTCCCCGATCACATTACTTTAGGGATATAAGCCTGCTACCTCGTGAATCCAGCCCTACCAAAAGACGAAAATTCATCTTTTCTGTCTATGTCATATAGACAAAGGGCAATAACTCTTGCCCCTTACCTCCCCTTGCCACCCACTAGGTGTCGCCAGTTTTTAAGCTTCGCTGTACAGTGAAAACACGTACAATTAGACCTCCAATGAATCCAAGCCATCTTAGTGTAAATTCGTACCATCCGAAGTTAAATTTGGAATTGCTGTGTTGGATAATCATTCCTCTACAGGTTGTATACATTATTTTACAATATTTTCCAATTTTGAGTGACTTTGTCACCTTTATGGGCTTCGGAAAAACCAGGTTGCAACATGGTCAGAGCACGCTTATGGCGGTACTAGCATGTAATACACGCGGCACTAAATAATTTCGCTTATTCCGTATGTAACGGTTATGATATTAGCGAATTAATAACTTGCTGCATTGATATTTGTGCTTTGTTTTATCTTCTTTGTCATTTCAGTAGACTTCGTCTTTGAACGACCAAGTTGCGACTATTTAATGGCGGACTTCGTGTTGTCGTTACGAGTTCACGCGACACTATATCATTTCGCTTCCTCCGTTAGTAACGGTTATGGTAATAGCGAATTAATAACGTGCTGAATTGCTAATTTGTGCTTTGTTTATCTTCTTTTGTCGTTTCAGTAGACTTTGTCTTTGAACGACCCATTGCAACACGCTCATGGCGGACACTAGTGTTGTCTTTACGAGTTAACGCGGCACGGTATGCTATATAGATATGCAAGCTGTACCAGAACCAACGTTCCCTCTGAGCGAATGGTAGATGTGCGCGCAGTGCTCGCTGCACTACACAAGCATTACGGAGATTTATATAAAAAAAAAATATATAAAAAAATGACAATTCAGCTGCTAGTGGATGCCTGAGTTGACTAGAACACGACTCAGCACACAGTGAGTATGACAAAACACTTTCAGCCATCCACAGATCCGGTCATGGACCGGACTGAGCTTAGCGCCACGGCCGCAGGGGAAAAAATTAATAGGTTGTTGGGAACTTAAGAATGCCCACCACCTCCTACTGCCATTCAAGACTACACAATTCAGGCATCTGTAGATCTTGAATGGGAGGAAGAGACGGTGTCCTTCCTGCTTCTTCCCCAGTCGGTAAAAATTCAGGAAGCTAACTTCCAGCGACGTTCTAGTGTAGCTGGTACGAAAACTCCATCAGACGCCTTCAGTACTGATCTCCAATGCCACGTCAAAGCTAGTCCGAAACGTAGTTGATACGTCTTCATTGTTGGACTTGGCTTCACTAGCCATTTTTTTATTCCAACTCCCTAGGCAAATCCGGCCATGACCACGCTTGTGAAGTGACGGCCTGGATTGCTTGAGTTGTTAACAGGGCAGCTCACCATTCCATGACCATTGTGTTGAATGCTTCTGCCAACTTCGACCTGATACGACGTGACGCCTGTAGGTGGTCCACATCGCGCAGGCCCCATCCTACTCTGATTTTATGGATTTTTCCAATTGGGACACCTTTACACTTTGTGGGGAAAATTGAAAAAGTTTGGAGGCACGCAGCTCAGGAACTGCCCCTCCAACTCGTCGGCCAACTTCGCAGGCTTTTTGAAACAAACATCCCCTGACACAGCGGAAGGATGATGGGCGGACCGGGGAAAAGGGATCCTTACAATCAAATGTGTAATATAGATCCCAACCCAATGCTGGGAGCCACCAGTCTAATCAAGCTAGGCGAAACCATACAGAGGCGGCAAGAACCCAAGTTTCTCCGCCTTCATGCCTTCTAACTCTAGACGTTGACATACCCTGTCCACTGCCAATGGATTGCCTACCTGTGGGCCGCCACCGCCTACAACTTCTGGACCACTTTATTACCTTAGAACATTTGGGTAATTCAGGTCATTTCGGAGGGACTTTGGACTTCATTTATCCATCCGCTCCCCTGTCCTCCTCTCCCCTCTTCACGGATGTATCGTCAGATCGGGATAAGGATGCCTTTATATATATATATTTTTATTTATATATATATATAAATATATATATATCTTAATAAACCTGCAGTAACTGGGGTTTTATCCATGGCTGTTTCTTATCCAGAGGCCGTTCATCGACCTGAGCCGCCTCAACCACCCTGAAAGTCAGTGTGGTGATGGCGTGATCAAGCCATCTGACGGGTATGCTGTCAGTCTAGATATGACCGACGCACATTTTCACGTCCCTATCCCACGAGTCACGGACATTTCTCCGTTGTGCTTGTCGAGACTCTGTTTATCAGTTCCAGGTCATACCTTTTTGCCTCAACTTCAGCCCTTGGGCTAGTACCAAGGTTATGGATTATGTCGTCACCCTGTTCTGCTTGACTTCATCTATAGCGTCAGCAGTATAATTGGACGACATCCTCCAGAAACATATGTTAAGTTCTACTCTGCTCAAAGGCAGAAACGATCTTATATCACTTTACATCACATAGGCTTTCTCGTGAACTGGATAAAGTCCAGTCCGGTTTTTTGGTCCATCTGGGTGTGAAGTTTCTCCCGATCTGAATCTGGTAAGGCTTCCTCGAGTTTGCGATCATCCAGATAATTGCACTCGTAGAGTCCGTTTCCAACAGGATGCGCATTTTAGTGAGAGAGTTGCAGCTCCTCGGATTATTTAATGTGGCAGCGGACTTGATCCCACTTAGCCGTTTTTTATGCGCCCTTTACAAAGGACGTTGCTAGCGTAATGGCGCCCTTTTCATGTCCCTTCGATCCCACAATCATGCTCACTCCAGAGATACGATCATTCTTGAGTCAGTGGCACAACCCCTGTGGGCTGTCCACAGGGATTACTCTGGAGATACCTCAGGCGGAGATAACGGTATGTTCCGCCGCTAGTAGCTACGGTTGGTGTGCCCACCTGTTGCCGGACTTCGATACTGTCAGCGGCACATGGGTGCCAGGGGCGAGCCCTTTCCACATCAACATTTCATAAATAATGGCTGTCATCAATGCCTTTCATTTCTGGCAGGATGAACTCTTATTGCAAACTGTCCTCCTTATGTCAGACAACTTTGTGGGGGTGCCTTGCCTCCTCAGAACAAGAGGGCACCAATCACCAGACTAGAGCTGTACCGATGTCACTTTTTGCCGATTATGCCGATACCGCGTATTGCCGATTTTCAAAATTGCCGATACCGATTATGAGACCGATTATTTGATTATCATATTATGTACTCAGGTATAAGCTGACAAATTTAGAAAACAATAAAGGCCTGGAATGGGGGGGGGGAGCTTATCCGTGGGCCAATGTCAAAATTTTACAGGTTTTAGGTGTTTTTGTTGTCTATTGTAACGGCAGTACATCTTGGGACAAAAATATCCATGTTCTAAGACATAGGCATGTTAAAAAAGTAACTTTCGGTGACCCGAAAATTATTAAACTTATTGCCGACTTTCTATGAGCAAAGGTCGTCGGCTTGCTTTGACGACAACAAATACTCGTTATTGCTGCGGCAACATCAGATAATTGTAAAACATTGATATAGAATTGTTTTATTTGTTTAGTATATGTCGGTGCTTCAAAGGTACAGTAAAACCTGTTATGTCTTATGAGAGACCGCCCCTTCTGCCAGATGGTGGCTTGGTGAAACACTAACAAAAGAAATAAAAAATAATTTTAAAAATTCCGGAAATGATTCTCTCTTACTAGTATTAAAGACAATGAGTTTGTTCACCCTCCAGGCATTACAGATTAACTGAAAGACAGACGACGTACTCAAACCTACACTGAAGCCCTTTCAAACAATTTCTCACTGGGACATAAGGACTATCGCTGTTTTGTGAGTTTTCATAAAGATAAAGAAAAAACACAAACCTCAAAATTGACTGTGTATATATCCATCATTACTCCATTTGATGTTAATCTTACTGGCTATTCACATGACTTTGGCACTACAATGGCGGTTAGCGACATGTACTTTAGTCTGGTTTACTGCAGTTTACAAATGTTACCGGACACTGGAGTTGAAAATTTCGCACAACTGGCAGCAAGATAAATTCTTTTTAAATACTTTATTAGAGCAATCTCTTTGTTACAAAAGATTAATTGATGGTTCGATGTGTTTATCTCGATATATGGTTATTCGACTACACAGTAGTGTTAGTTAATGAGCAACTTGTTTGCATACTGCATTTATCCCGAGCTCTAATGTTACAAAGGATTAAGTTACGGTCAGTCAAAACGCGACTGTATATACAACTTTTATCAGGAAAAATTGGTTATTTAAAAAAATTATTTGCATCGGCACCGATTATTTTTGCCGATACCCGATTATACCGATTGTGCTAATAATCGGCCCGATTACGCGTACGGGCGATTAATCTGTACAGCTCTACACCAGACCTGTGCAATCTGATCTGGCAGTTTCTACATTGGTGCGACAATCTCCACCTCAATGTACACATCAGACACATTCCTGGCAGACTCAATGTCCTGGCTGACACTCTATCCCGTCATTCACACAGAATGGTCATTCCATCAATTGGGCTTTCTTCCAATCTTCACACTTTGTGGACGTCCGATGATCGATCTTTGCAACAAGGTGGAATTGCAAGTTGTCCACCTTCGTCTCGCAGGTTCCAGACCCAGAAGCTTGGGCCGTGGATGCTTGGTCAATCAGTTGGGAAGGGTTGTGGTCATTCTCCTACCCTCCCATGGTCTTGGTACAGAAAATAATCCAGAGGTTAAGGGGTCATAACTGTCAGATGATTCTGATTGCCCCTCTCAGATGGAACAACTCCTGGGTCTCCGATCTACTCGATCTGGCAATAGATCTACGCAGGAAGATTACAGTCCGCCCAAATCTTAAGCAACTGCGGCCATGGGTGTTCTACCCCTGTCCAGACAGCCTTGCAAGACAATTTAAATCTTCGATTGTGGAGAGAATCTCGAGACCAAGAAGGCCCTACACTCTGAAGGCTTACGAGGGAAAGTGGCATGTTTTCAGCGACTGGTGCCATTTCATTAACATCGTTCCTCTGAGTGTCACAATCCCTCAACTGGCCAACTTTTTTCTCTGGCTTTTCGAGGAGAAACAGCTGGCCCCAATTATTATCAAATGCTACCGCTCCATGATATCAGACACATTCCGCCATTATGGTACATGTGCTATCAGCCATGACAAAGATCTGTCAGATCTTTTAGCCACTTTAGAGTTCAATCGACTAATATCCCTCACCCTGTTTCCAAATGGAATCTGTCCTGGGTTTTAACATGACTCAATTCAGACAGTATTGAGTCTTTCACCCACAATTCGTTAAAGCTACTATCATACAAATTGGGTTTCTTGATAGTCTTAGCTTCAGCATGCAGGGTGAGTGAGTTACAGGTCCTTTCTAGTGACCCGAACTATCTTCCGTTCAGATCAGATGGTTTGGTGGTCCTCTAGACGCAGCCAGGCTTCGTAGCCCAAAAAATAGGTTACCATCCATTGGCAATCAACGAGTCGTCATTAGCTCGCTTTCTTTTATAGATAAGTCAGGATCAGCAGCCATGCAAGATCCTGTTTGAGCACTCTGGCACCATTTAAGAGGTGAGTCAGGTCACGTACAAGCCCCTCTTTCTTCTGGTGATAGCTGGGACACGAGATATCACCATTCAAGCCCTTGCTTCATGGCTGAAGTGGGTTATATGCTCTGCATACTCTGAGGATTCACAAGATCAGAGTCACCTCATAGAAGCTGTTGGCTGGCATGCAGAGTCAACCTTCTCCAGTTTTATCTTCAAGATTTGTCCTCACAGAGGCAAACCTTGATTCTAGTAGGTCCGGTGTTGGCAGCCCAGATGCCCACCAGACCCATGTACAATAATCAGCACAGCCTATTAGCTTCGCTGGATTCGCCAGATAATTTTTTGTAGGTAAGAAGATTTCAATAACTATCTTCTTAACCATATAAAGGGGTCACATATCACGTGACCCTGGGCTGTGTTGCTGATTAAAATTAGGAGATCGGGTTATCGTTCAAATGGGGAATCTAGCCATCATTCCCTAGAGGATACCCGGGGTGGAGGTCGGATGCTCCGCATTCCCTCCTCCTATTACCTATTCTCCTAAAGTAATGTGATCGGGGAACGTATTCAAAGAAGAAAGCAAATTTTTTAGTAAATTGTTTCTCCGAGATTATATACCGCTCAGCTTAAAAACTGGCGACACCGAGTGGGTGGCAAGGGGAGGTAAGGAGCAAGAGTTATTCCCCTTTGTCTATATGACAGAAAAGACGAATTTTCGTCTTTTGGTAGGGCTGGATTCGCGAGGTAGCAGGCTTATATCCCTAAAGTAATGTGATCGGGTAAGTGTTCTCGGAGAAACATAATTTACTAAAATATTTGCTTTTGTTTATTGTGTGCTTAAGTTGATATAATCAGATTTATGCTTATTTATTTTGGTTGGTTTTTATTTACTTTTGATCATTGTAAACTCAGTCAGATATGTTCAGAACAAGTTCATGTGACTCGCTTGTACGAAGTTAAAGACATTGTACCCTTCCAGAACTAGAGTGGTTGAGAGAAAATAATTTTGTCTTAAATATGTACACTAAATGACAGTAGTCTGATACATGGCATGAAAATATAATAATTACACCTATAAGAAACATTTATTTTTCATGATTTCCCTGAATGTTTACTAAAAAAAAGTTTGCAGTTTGTTTGCTTTATTGTTTGAGAAATATTCTTTTTCTTTAACAAAATTTGAATTTTAACCGAAATTGACTGGTATCTGCTCTTCATTGAAGCAGTGCATAAATATGTATAATCTCTTATGTAAACTCACTGTTTATTTAATATCAAATTCATTTCAGAGAAGAGGAGTACTGGCTAGGTATCGAATCAAATCGGAGTCAAAGAAACGCTATGTATGTCACTACTCACGACAGGTCATTGTAATATATTGCAGTAGTCCTTCATTATAACAAACAGTACCCATTCCAATGAAATGTTTCATTATAGTTATGTACATCATTCAGTGTAGCAAAGGTCTAGGTGTATACATAAATAATCTTTAGGGTACATCTTAGTTTGATTGTTTTCCATCCGTATACAGTACACAAAGTGAACTGACCCTTTTCCACTTATGTCTGTGTAGTAACCACTCAAGTCAACTCCACTACAAAGCTGTGTAGTAACCACTAAAATCCATTCCACTACAAAGCTGTGTAGTAACCACTAAAATCCATTCCACTACAAAGCTGTGTAGTAACCACTAAAATCCATTCCACTACAAAGCTGTGGAGTAACCACTAAAATCCATTCCACTACAAAGCTGTGTAGTAACCACTAAAATCCATTCCACTACAAAGCTGTGTAGTAACCACTAAAATCCATTCCACTACAAAGCTGTGTAGTAACCACTAAACTCCATTCCACTACAAAGCTGTGTAGTAACCACTAAAGTCCATTGTAGTCATATCTGAACTACACTACTTTTAGACTGGATTGATTTACAGCCCATGATTAGTCACTCAAGGCAATCCACAACCTCTCAGAGACAGTCCACAACCTCTCGGGTAGAATTTTTAAAATGGAGCTGAGAGAAAGTTATATTTGTAAGAAGTGCAACTAGAGACAGAAAATTTTTCAGGCACACTTAATTGAACATCGCACTCCACCAGTATGCGTGAAACATGGTCAATAAACTTAGTGGATACTAAATCCATCTGTCCAACTTTGGCTAGCTCATTAGCATTTAAAAATTATAATATTTCAACACTTTTATGTCAGATTTTTGCACTGTTTGGACTTGCTGGTGAAAACTTGTCAAAGCTTCTTGTCCTAGGTGGATGCAATTTAGTATGCATGTTTATTGTTAATGTATATACATGCTTCTCTAAGTCTTGGCCAACTGCAAAATTGCATCGACTTAGAGCATCTTGGCATAATGCCCGACAAGGTCATTTATGAACTTTGTTAGAAGTAATGAAACAAATAAATCAGACCCTGAGCTACTGGTGCATTATTTGATTACAGATCAGGGTACATGTTGTTCACAGTCAACTTTTATGCAACTATATACTGTAACCACATTTAAACAATATTATTTTTTTCTCAAGATTTTGTAATGTGACTTTTCAGTTACATCTGTTTGTGTAATAAGAAGCTTTCATTGGTGTTTGAAAATTCTTTTTTTGTGTGTGTAATTTCTATTTGAAAGAATTAGAAAATACTTGAATTTCAAACTCAGCTAAATTGTCTAGTTGCCTCACTTTGATCATTAATGTGTGAAATTGCTTTTAAGCATAAATCATCCCATTTAAACCCATGAGAATTTCAAATTTTAAAGTATATTTGTATATGTACACAAATTTTACAAGTAAAAATCTAGTCAAGCAAGGTTTTTTATAGTGAAGGACCATTGTATCATGCCATCATAAAAAGGCTTCGTTAAAATAAGCTAGATATTCTCGATATCTCGATATCTCGATATTGCATGTAGCAATCAGAATGTTATACTTTAGAAATAAGACTGCCTTGTATTTGTTATGAATTGGTCTGGTTATTGTGGAGCAGTGTTTTCACAAAAATTTAAAAGAAATAATTTTTTATGGAGGGATGACATGATGTAAAATATATTGAAAAATAAATGATCGGTAATAATTAGCAGTTAAATTATGACTGTCTTACCCCAAAACTTTATGTATGTTTTGAGTATCGATTTTTCCTGACATCGGTGTATCATTTTAGCAGCAATAATGATAATATTATTATCAGTAATGGTAAAGTAATTAATATTAACTAATTGATAGTAATTGCTTTATTAATAATGACAATAACAATAGTAGTGATTAATTAGTTGTAATAGTTATAACAGTAATTACTTAAACATATGGTGCTTCATTGGTTTATGTTACTGTAATAGGTTCATATCTGTACTAACATGTATGAGTGAAACATACTAAAACTATACTTTTGATAGTAGTAGTAGTGATACAAATAATAATAATAATAATAATAATAATAATAATAATAATTTTGTTTGGTGAAGGTCATTCAAATATTTTAAGAAACAATTTGTCTTGATGCCCTTCTCATCTGCTGTCTGCACTTTTTATATACAAGAGTAATTTATTTTCTCTCTTGTCTGTTTGTCTGACTATTCTCTCTCCCTCCTGTCCTCCACCTGTATGGTCTGGTGGGGCTCTTTGCATGTTTAGGCCATCCTTAAATTTCTCTTTGGTTTGCTATTTCCCAAAGCAGAAGTTTAAGTAGGTGATATTGTTTTTTTTTTGTGGTTTTACATATTTGACATGGACAGATATACTAAAAGATATACAGTCCTGTAGTCGTGTGGGAAAAAAAGTAATTCACAGCAGTTTTAATCTGCTGGTCGGAGCACCTCAAAGAGTTTTAAGGATGGCTAATTAGCTATAAAGGTTGTTGGTCGGTATAAGGGTTGTTTTTGTCTCTGTCAGCTTATATATGTACAGACTGTATGAATGAAATATATTCTTTTGAACAATTAATTAATTTCAGGTACATAAACAGTTTATTTATTCCTTCTATACTCACTGATAAGACACATTGCAAACAACATAGCTCCTATCTGTTGTACGATAATGTGCTAGCATGTCAGGGTCTGCTTTGATGCAGAGCTGGGTGTGTGCAGTTCGCAGTTGGGTCCTTATAAATGAGTCAGTATAATACTTTTAGACACTCTTAGAACTATGCTTACATTAAGTTGGTGTATTATGTTGTGGCATTGTCTGTCCATTAACATTTGCTTGTGTAGCACATAACTTTTTACAAATTATTGACAGTTTCCTGAAATATGGCGAAATTTATATCTTGTGTTGTATACAATAGCCATGCCACCCTCCCCAACCAACAGGTCATAGCATGGGAAATTATTTTTGTGACTTGTAGACTTGTTTGGAGAATAATGATTGAATTACTGAATGTAACTTAATGAAATTTGGCCCATATATAATTTAATGAGTATACTGTATTTCCTAATTAGCACAGTGCAAAGCAAAATTTATGAATTTGCTCTCTTGGAAAACATACATGAAAATGCAGTATGCACATTATATAAATTTGCTGTTTGTGTTGTGGTAATTTGGTTAAATACAAATAAAAAACTTAAAAAGTAATAATACATGTGTGGTCAAAATACCTTTCCCCCCCCAAAAAAAATTATGCATATTACATCAATAACTGCATTCTGTACATTGTTTTATTTATTGGTATAGCTTTGTGGATTATTTGTAAGATTGCCCTGAAACTTTACATGTGTTCATACGAAGGTCAGCTTGTTCCTAAATAAAACTGGTGCTGCCTAGATGTCAAGTATGGTCACCACAGTAGCCATCCTTAGAATGTTATCAGCTCTTCTACTGAAAGGATGGTCACATCAAGATGGGTTTTTCATGGAAAGACTTCTTACTGTGTTTAGTTAGACCTAACTAAAAATGGTACATGTATTGATTTGATGTTGAAAATATTATCCCTATTCCTTCATATCAGTATGGGAATGTCACTCAAAGACAGCTTGTGATGTCTAGTTGGGCCAAAATGAAAATGGTTCCACTCAGTATGATCCACCACAACAGCCATCTTAAACACCTTGTTGTCACAGTTCCTCCTGAATGGATAGGCACATCAACGTCATGGGATTTTCACTCAGACAGCTTGTGATGTCTAGTTAGTCTTAAATGAAAATAGGTCCAGCACAACAGCCATCTTGTTGTCACAGTTCCTCTTGTATGGATAGACACATCAAGATGGGATTTTTACTCAAAAACAGCTTGTGATGTCTAGTTGGTCCTAAATGAAACAGGTATGGATCTTACATCCAATGTGGTCCACAAAATCAGAAGAAGCAATTGCATTCCACAAAATCAGACATCTTGAAAATTTGTACTGCTAGTCCTCCTGAACAGAAAATTGTATTAATGTGGTGTTCTCTCTAGAAGACTTATTGTGATGGGTCCTAAAGAAGATGTACAATATTTACGACACAGTGATAGCATTGCTGTCGCTACTCCTTTTGATTGAATGCTCATACCAATATGGGGTTTCGCAAGAAGACTTTGTATGATTTGTAAATGGGCCAATCTGACATCCAGCATGATCACCACAGCAGACATCTTGAAATGTCTGTCATGTAGCATTGAGTTATGCTAATAGTCTCTTCATTGTGCATGTTGCCAATGCAAATAACTTCCTTCATCTTTTACCAGTCCCAATCTCAGAAGTGCACACTTATCTATAGATCTCGACCTATACAATTTCTAAAAATGGCGACTACCAAGCATTACATGTTAAATACAAAAGGAACAATAGACATATTACTTTAATAGTACAGATGAACATAAGGTAATATTCAGAATTTTGGTTTAAAAAAAGCAGACAAGGCAACAGTTATGTTTATTAGACAACATATTTTTTTTATCTTAGTATGTCTCACGACAGGTACTTACCTGATTGCTATCAGCACATACAAAAACAAAAGTCTATGATTATATCATGTTGAGAGATGGCAAGAAGGAATTGCATTTCCTAGGGTTTGGAATTGAAGTCTTTGGAACTGTACTGCTGGTTATGAAGGAGTGAATGTACTTTCAGTTTTACATAATTGTTTACTTGTTATAAAGGAATGAGTACTTTACATTTACAGAACTTTTTTTACTTTAACTGTCACTGCATCGGTCTTTATTAACACTTCATACTTTTTTTAATAGTCTTTTTCCAACTTGAAAATAGCAGTTTATGATCTTTTGTCACACCTTACAAAATATCTAACTTGAGGAAAAATGAAGACTGCCTTACAGAGAATGTCTGTTAGTATTGGCAGGTCTGTCAGGCAAAATGAAGACTGCCTTACAGAGAATGTCTGTTAGTATTGGCAGATCTGTCAGGCAAAATGAAGACTGCCTTACAGAGAATGTCTGTTAGTATTGGCAGGTCTGTCAGGCAAAATGAAGACTGCCTTACAGAGAATGTCTGTTAGTATTGGCAGGTCTGTCAGGCAAAATGAAGACTGCCTTACAGAGAATGTCTGTTAGTATTGGCAGGTCTGTCAGGCAAAACGAAGACTGCCTTACAGAGAATGTCTGTTAGTATTGGCAGGTCTGTCAGGCAAAACGAAGACTGCCTTACAGAGAATGTCTGTTAGTATTGGCAGGTCTGTCATTTTACTAGGAATGAAGAAAGTATAGGTGATGAACATCATTAAAGACCAATATCTCTGACTCCAAAAATTGTCATTGGAACATTTTCAATGTCCGGTGGAATTAAATCTTTAGGAATTGGTATCTGTCTTGAGGTATAATTTTAACATGTGGGTTGGACTCCAATAGCTGGTATGCAAAAACATAGTGTACTTTAGTCTTACCCCTCATCTTGTCTTTATAATCTAAAAGTCAGTTCATTTAGAGTTTCTCAAAATTCATCTTTGGAATAAGATTCAGTTATTTATATTTTGTTCTAAACTAAAATAAATAATTTGTTGGCTGTAAAAGAAAATAAAGATCCTTTAAGATTTCTTTTAATAAGAAAAATAACTACTCAAATGTGTCAGATGGCAGTTTCTAATTTATTGAATGTCAGTGATATTGTTGTGACAATTATGAATACACATTTCTTCTCAAATCTAGATGTGTATAGGTATAGTCTTCACACATTGTGAAATGCTCTTGATCTAAATATTGAAAGGTTAAGTCCAGGATAACACCAGATATTATTATCTACATTTACATTAAATCACAAATTGGTGTATCCCCGAAAAGGCAGTACCTTATTTACAACTACTTCATTAACTGTGTTAAAACCATGCATATTTATTGAAATGAGGTGTACATGTATATATCATTTTATGACCTATTATGTTTGACCTCCTGTCATTGGAGACCATTATGTTTTTGGCAGAAGGGAAATGGCATGCTAGTTGCACTAATCACTCAAGAATTAGCAAAAGCTGGTATAGTCATTTACTTTCATTAAATTTATGCAAGATCTGTAAATTCAGCAAATTTTTGACAGTTTATTATAATGTACATATTGTATCGGTTATACCACTTATCATTTTTGTTTTATTGCTGAATTTACTTCTATCATTATAGTGTCCAAAGCATGAAGGATTGTCTTTTTGTATATATGCTACATGAAATGCTTGGATTTTTTTAATTCTACTTTCAGTGGACGAGATGACTCCATATTTGACACACAGAGTTCTTCAGTAATAAAACTGAATAACGGCACAGTTCTGTATCTAAGAGAAGTCAACAGATACCTTGCTCTAGTCTGTATATTGAGAGTAGACAGCTTTGATAGACAAGGTGAAGTAGACTGTTTCCTTTTTTAAAATCCTTTAGTCTGTATATTGATTGTTGACAGCTTTGATAGACAAGGTGTAGTAGATTGATTCCCTGACCCTTTTTTAAAATCCTTTAGTCTGTATATATAGAGTAGACAGCTTTGATAGACAAGGTGAAGTAGACTGTTTCCCTGCCCATTTTTCTTACATTTTCTTTCCAAACAACATTTTTAGTTCCATATACTTAACAATATTCAAGGTTATTTCGATCAATGAAAATGTGCCGTCTAGTGGATGCAGTACTTTAATAAATAAATACCAATCAGATAATTTTTTTTCATTTAAAAT
The DNA here is from genome assembly GCA_030141615.1 of Unio pictorum. Taxonomy (NCBI): domain Eukaryota; kingdom Metazoa; phylum Mollusca; class Bivalvia; order Unionida; family Unionidae; genus Unio; species Unio pictorum. The sequence goes on along the minus strand of JARLTB010000028.1, from coordinate 4,315,263 downwards.
TTGTCTTCTAGTTGTCTCTTTTAGTTCCTTTTAAGTGTAATCAACATAAATGCAATTTGTCCTCTTGTAAATAAACATAAAATGTATCAATCTACCATGACAGCTATGTCCGCGAGCATTTCTCTTGAGAACCTACTTAATTGCCCACTATGTGTTTTGATACTGGACTAATGGAAGCATTTGTTGTATTGTTACATTAAATAAAAAGCAGGTTGTCTTTCCTATTATCACATTAATCAGGTCTTTTGAATCAAATAAAGGAGGTGGACTAAAAGGAAAAGTTAAAAGGCATATAAATGAAACATGCTTAAGAACTAGCTACCCCGGTCATATATCAAGTAACACTTACAAATGTTCTTGTGTACATAATCTAATTAAGCTCCCTTAAATTAACCTACTCCATCATAACTGGTTAAAGATAACAAGGTAACCAAGCGAAATGAGTACTTTGCAAAATAAAAAGCTTTTCTTTACAGATCCAGATCAATGTGGTGCAAACAAGTTCCAGAGAATTTTGCACTTAAGAGATATTGTCAATGCCAATAAGAAGTTTCACTATTACTTGCAATAAAATCACAGCATCAATATTTTACTAATTGAATAATACAAAAAGTAAGGCCTGGCATAGATGATTGTTTCATGAAATAAATGTTGCATGTTTTTTTTTTTTTTTTAAAAAGTAATCTTGTTTGGTTAGTGTTTCCAAAGTTAGTCTGCTTCATAGACAACTTGTTTTGCAAAACTACTATTATACATCATTCCAGGAACCAGTCTAATCAACAAAACAAAAAGCAATAATGTAATAAATGAGTTTGCATACTGTGTTGGTCGTTGAAACCAGATCAGATCATGTTATCAATCGTTCAGATGTTCGACATTTTGAAAATAAATATAATTTATAGAAAATAACAAACAACTTCATCAGAAAAAGAGCTTTATTGACAAGTATTCTTGACCTGATTATAAAATGAGGATTCAGTCATTTCACCTGCATACGTACACACACACACACACACTGCCTGATTCTCATGTAACTTGGTACAACTAATTATGAGGTTAAGATAATTCGCTTGGGCAAGAATGAAACAGTTTTGGTCTTGGGATCTAGGACACAGTGATAGAAAATATGCATTTTATTTTGTTTATTGTTGCTTCATTTGTTTATATTTGCTAAACCCCTTGATGTTACCATGTATTATGTTTAATGACTCATTATGATACTACAACAGTTCATACATTGCCAGGTGATTGAGTTGGCTGAGTGGTCGGAAATACTCTCTTTTATGACTCAAACATCTCACCAATGCATATGATTTATAGTCTCACTGTGACTAATGTGTTTATGTGAGAAAGCATTATTTGCCAGTTGGTTCTGGTGGGTCAGTTGTCTCTTCTTGGGTTCTTCCTCCAGGACATATACTGGCAGCCATGTGTGAACTACAATGTGCTTAGAATCACAGTAATAATAACAATGAGGACGTTGTATAGCACCTAATCTTTAGAAGCTCTAAGCGCTTTACAACATATATAATGATATGATACCCAAAAAAAAAACAAGCACCTTGAAATTAGAAAACATAAAAACATGCTGAAAATATTTAAGGTAGGAAACATTATTAGGTCTTTGTTTGTTCTTGCAGTTGAAAAAGGTGAGGTTTAAGAGCAACCTTGAATGAGATCACTGTGTCTTTGTGTCTAATTTCAATGGGCAATTCATTCCATATTGCTGGGCCAATGTATATGCAAAAGAACAAAAAAGACTCCACTGTTATAACACCATGTGAAATCAACCATGAATTAAGAATTTGTTATAATGTACAACTTTATAGTTTTAAAAAAAATTATTATGAAAAATTGTATAAATTAGTACATGTATGATGATTTTTTTGTATTTCAGGTTTGATAGACTACAATTTCCTCTGTTTCCAGCAAGCCATTCAGGAAGTGTTTGAACTAAGGAAGAAAAGCAAGCTACCAGACATTGCACAAAACCATATGTTAGGGAACGCTGTTCAAGTGAATGGTTTATCAACAGAACAAAATCATGTGCATGAAGATTCCAAAATAGCAAACAAACAAGTTTCCAATAGCTGGGCAATAAATTAGAATGTGCAGCAGAATTACATCAGTACACTGAATCAGGATTTAGTGTGATCATGTTTCCAATTTTTCTCTGTATTCTTTAAGCTTTTTGAGTAAAAATCTTAAATGCAATTTACACTGACAGGATTACAGTAGATTCATAACACAGATGTGTGTACAGTGGATTAATATTGTGTTCATATAGAGTATGACAAATAATGTAGTTGGGTTTTACATGAAGGTCACATTCGTTATAAGGAGAGTTACATGATTTTTTTTTTGTGCCTTAATACATACAAGTTTTATTGCAATGTAATATCAGTTATTGTTTAAGTATGAAGAGGTAAAAAACCCACCTTTTCGTAGATAGTAACCCTGAAAAATCATATGGGTCAAATTAGTAAAATTTTCAGAGAATAACAGGAACAGAACTGAATAAATGTCCTGAAAGCATGTTATTTTCTTTCTTGATTACAAAGTATCCACCCTTAAGGACTTTGAATTCTGGTTTTATGCTCAAGAAGTTTTGAGAATACATGGCCTGATTTTCAACATTCAGGTTTATTTCTTACATTTATGTGTCATTCAAATTTTATGTGGTTCTGTTATGTGTGTATATTGTCTCATAACAACCCTACCTGAAGATTACTGTTCATTCCAATCAACCGTTCCATTTTAGATTTTATACACTATAGGAAAGCAATAACTATCACTATCTATCTGTCAACGAGTATTTTCAATTTTAGAGCATAACTTCTTAAGACATCTCTGAAATTTGTTACATATACTACCGTATTTCATGTTATTATTCGTACACGAAAAAATAATTATTTTTTTCAATGTACGAAAAATTATATGTCAAATAAATAATTATCATTTTGTAGTATTGACCGTGTACGAAAAATAAAGGGATCAAGACACTCGACAAAATAATGTACAAAACTAATTTACAAAATCGGTCTCATTCTGCTCAACGTTTTAAAAATATGTTGTTATTATGAGAGAGAGAGAGAGAGAGAGAGAACAAAACGTGTAATTAAAAAAAAAACGTTTGTATTATAAACACAGCATGCTATTTTCATGGATATAATTTTTGATCTAACGTTTGTCGAATGCACAAAACAAATACAAACACATGATACAATCAAACATTTTTTTACAATTTTCACGACTTTTCCAAGTCTTCTAGCTCAAAACCCTTGAACCATTCACATTCTTCGTCACTTGATATACTTTCCAACGGAGTTGCATTATCATTCCTTATGTAGTGGTCCTCTCTACCATTTGTAGCATTTGAAAGTCCAGTAACTTTAAAGCTACTATCATGTCTTTTTTCTTCTTTAACTCTTCATTTGCTTCACAAATCCAGTTGATCATCTGCTGCTTTGAAGGGGCTGGAATTTTTTGGTTGAGTCATCACCAGCTTCCCTAGTTGCAATATTTTGGGAAGTCTGGTCCTTCATATACTTTGACCATTTCTTCCACAACAGGCCCTTGAAAGGTTTGTTTAAGTACACGTCCAGAGGTTGTAGTTTGCTCGTGCATCCACCGGGAATTACTGCCATTGTTGTCCTTGATTTCTTCATGGATTGTTTAACTCCATCAGTCAAATGACCACGAAATGAATCCAACACTAGGAGACAAGGTACACGCTTCGTATGTACTCTCCAAACTTTGTTAATATAATCTAACATTAGATGTTCATCCATCCAGGCTTTTTGCTGTACCTTGACAACAACTCCTTTTGGTATTTTAAAATTCTTTAAGTTTCTTTTCCCCCGAAAGATTATCATGGGTGGCAACATGTCACCAGATGCCAGGCATGTCAGTACATGCGTTATATGACGCTTGTCACTGCCTGTACCTCTAATACGCACCTCTTTTGTTCCTACCCTATCGATTACCTTCCCTGGAACCAAGTCAAAATACACTGGTGTTTCGTCCATATTTGCAATTAAATGGTCATCAAATTCCTCATCCTCTCGCATCTTTCTTATATATCGGGTAAAGCAGTCTAATTTTTCCTCAAGGTCTCAAGGTAGTTTTTGAGATATTGAAGTTCTACATCTCAGTGCAAGCCCATTTCGCTTAAAAAATCCATCAACCCATCCTCTTGAGCCCTGAAACTTTGGATTTTCTTCCTGAATAACTGTAGTAGCATAATTTTGTAACATCTCAATTGTTACAGGCACGTGATGGTCCCGCATACAGAGTAACCAGGATAAAATGTCCTGCTCCTTCTCATGTGAATACGTCAAGGGTCGGCCGGCACATGGGATAGATCCTTTCCTTGTCCTTTGAATAGTTTTCGAAAAATCCATTTTCATCCAGCTTGATAAAGTACTTGGTGTAAGGTGGTACTTTGCAGCTATGGGCCTAATTCCACAGTTTTGCCTCCTGAACAATTCTTATTTTATCGTTAATGTCCCATTTCATGTACTTTCCTCTTGCTGGCGACTTTGCAGTACCAGGAAATTGGCTTACCGGTATATCCCTCATATCTTTGCTGAAGTCTAGCTTGTCTACAGGGAACTGTTCAGCAACAATGGGCACATTTTCAACAGTATCTTTGGGTATGATTGCACTTTCTACTGCATCAATATTTGGTGTGTGCAGTTCAACATCATCTTTTACATTGGTGATCTCGGTAACTGATGGAACAGACAGGTGATGGGCTTCACCTTTGTCTTTTCTGGACCGTCCAGGTCCAATTTTCTGTCTTTTGTTTGGTGGTTCAGTGTATTTAAGTGGTGGTGGGTTAAAAGTCTCTCCCTTTGGCAAGGGTTTGAAGAAACTTAATAATGAAGACATGCCGAAGCAGTCCAAGATCTTTGAAGATATAAACTACCGGTACTGGTATATATGAATCGAACTCACGGAGTCAATGACTTTTGTATTTATTATTAAAAGTAACAGGGTTTATATAGTTTCTTTTGGGGTGTACGTGTGTGTATTTTACTACATTACTATATTGAGCCAATACCGTTAAGAATAATTGCCAACTGGTCTGTGGTCTTCGCGTCTTCCTTAATTGAGATATTATTTTTACTACCGGTAGATAAATAAACTCAAATGGCTTCTGAACTCATTTTCAAATACGCGCGTTTATTTGTTACACCGACTGACGTAATCAGTAGTTTGCGTTAATGACAATGTCCAGCGGTTAATGAATAGAAGTATATATTGTAATGACAACTGAACAAATATATAAATCATTATATTTTCTCGCCGATACAAAAGACAAAGAAGGGCAATAAAACGAATGTGAATATATTCTCAGTTAACAAAACAGCTGCCCTTTTATTAGTAGGTTGAGCAACAGGCTTTCTACACATACTGGTAATTGGTGAACATTTTATTTTGGGATTCTTTTCTTTATCATTATTAGATGCCTCAGATACACATTTACGCGAAGATGCCATGTCGGGTTTGTTGTAGAAACAAATATGTATGTTTATATTTTACGTACCAAATATACTCGACAGAAAATAAATTGGTAGTTTTGCGTATCTAAGTGATATACCGGTATCAGCATTTTTCTTACCCCGTTTGAAACGTGATGCAAACAAAAACATAAAAATACAATAAAATCAATAACCTACATGCATGATTATAAATGACAATTGTTATATTGCGTGAATCTTCGATGCACTTTAATACTTTGCTTGTGACTTTTGTAGTGATATGCTTCCTAAATCCCCAATATGACCACTGAATGTTGATTTTTTGTTGACAGGCGTAATAAGATCACCATTCCCACAAATGAAACTTACCCGGTACATGAGTCACATACCTGTACCGTATATATAAGCATTACGGTAAATACCTTCATTACACTAAAAGAAGGAATGAAAAAAACATAGCATATTACCGGTAGCCCCCCTCCCCATTAGAAAGACGTATGTTACTTAGTAAGCAGTGCTGTATGAATAGTTGAGTTGAGGAAATAAGGTGGAATATAAAATTTGGGAAATAGTAATCACAATTATGATAGCTTGAGACCACGTTTGAACTGTAAACATAAATAAATACCCATTTTAGGCATTGCTAGTTATATAAAAAAAATGACATTGTTTATGTGTCAATCAATTGCAAGGACTTTCACTCTGAGTAGAGCAGGCGGTTTCTTCGAAGTATGTCAGAGAGGCTCGAGTCTAACCTTTAAAACAGAATATGAAACTGGGGCACTTTGGGGTCGTGGGAACAATGCAATCCACAGGGAGAAACGGCATGTCTTTTGAGAACTGCACGCATTTTTGACCCGAAAAATCAGCGAATACCGGTATATAGAGAAAACGATGCTGAAATATGCCACACATTAAATACTTACTGATGGTAGGTCACATCTGCGTGTTTTTGGATTTAATCTCACAACTTGGGTTTTTAAAAGATTTATTTTTTTGCATGACATACCTCATCGTATTACGGACGGCATTAACTAAATATATTCAATGACCATTTGAATTCATTGGAGATCTATCTGTATACATTGGAAGCATTAACACATAATCTGTTTGAAAACGTTTTTCGTTAGAACGTATTCGGAGTTCTTGGAATTATTGGACTTCAAAGATCATTTAGGAAACAGGAATTTATTCGCCATGCTGTAAGTTAATTCAATTCTTTCACTCCTGCATTTTACGATTTAAAATATTTTCAGTTGTGCAAAACTTGTTGATTTGCTACTTTTTGTTGCGTAGAATAAGACACTGGAGTCGTAAAATGGTAAAATGACAAAGTAAAAGATCATTGAGCAAAAAAATATGTGTGTGTGTGTGTGTGTGTCACTTACCCCGCCCGAATTCATGTTTGGTGACACACTCTTTTAAAATATCGCAAACAGTTGAAAATATATTGACGACTTGTGCCTCAGTTAAGAACGTGCCCAAAGCCATTATTCATAACTTACTTTGCAAAACAATACCCTGGTCATTTGATGTAACTAAATCGAACTTTGGTATATTTTTTTAAATCCGTTTGAAAAGTAAATCTTCCCTTCACAGTATCATAGATCGTATTATGTACGAAAAATACTAGGAAGATGAAAAATAAAATGATAGATTTAATTAATTATTATTTCTAAGACTTGATGGTGTACAAAAATTAAAGGGTACGAATAATAACATGAAATATGGTAGACCTAGAATTCAAACTGAATGTTTATTATTCAGTTTTTAAATTTTGTTGTGTCTGTACATTTGTCTTCATATTATCATACATTTGTTTTCTATTGTGGGGAAATCAAGAAGAGATGAAGATATCGTTGAAACATGTACATACACATTATTAGACTACTAGTATAAGTCTACTTTGTGGTATTTACATTTCAATATTTTACAAATTTTCTTCCATTTCTTCATCCATTGATCCATCTATTTTTTTCCTGCCAGAGCATCTTGGTAATTGTTTCGGGGTGGGGGGATATTTTATGTAACTCTGTGCCCCTGCAGTGGTCAAAATTTGTGGATTTCTTTTATTTGCATTTTGTTTTTTGTAGTATTTATATGAAGTAAATTTTAAATGCAGTTTACGCAGTTGATCATTGTATTTCATGCATGCAATGAGTTTTTTCCAGTTGTGACAATAAGTGTGCCTACAAATTGCTACCTCATTGTGGTATCAAATGTTAATGCAGCTACCATGTAATCAAAGGCAGAGATCACCATATGTAGCATATTCAGATTTATAGATTACAAATATGTTGGTGGTTCAACACAATGGCACCTCAGTATAAATTAGCATTCTTATATATGTTGCATATAATAAGGGATCCCATTGCATTATGCATTAATAAATGTTTAATGTAGCCCAGAAAAGTTTTTATGTGATATTACAAAAGTCATTGTTGACTAGATCATACCTTCCACTTACTACAGTAATCTAGTCACTATTGCATATGATTTTTATATTGGAAATTTGCCAAGGGACTAAATTGGAATGGTTATTGTGACCAGCTGAACACTGTTTAAAATTGATTAAAAGGATGGGTTTGACTGTGTGTAACTGTTTGCATTTTTCCCCCCAATTCATTTGTTCATTTCATGTATTGTAATGCTCTTGGTATTTGAATAAAGGGCGACATTAATTTTAAAGTAGTGTATAGGATATATATGCAGGGATTGAATATTTAGGAGAATCAACAGCTCCCTGTGGTCAAAACCCAATCTGTTCGTGGAAAATCACAGCTTTTAATGACCCCCACCCCCCTGGCTTATCAGAATGACTGCTTTAAATTACACCCCTGGTTTATCAAAATCACTGCTTTAAATTACACCCTTGGTTTATCAGAATGACTAGTTTTTACTGTCTTGTAACCTTTCCAGCTGGCATTTGGTACTTTGTCATATGGCATTTTAATTGTCATTACGGTAACCAAAATGGATATTGCTTTTGTAGCATCCTCTCATAGGCAGCATGGGAGTCATTCAAAGGATAATTGTGCACAAATTTCAATGATAATGAAATTTTCAAAATGCAGTGATAGCATGAAGATAGCTTATGGATGATTGAAAAAATTTAGGGGTGTGCACTTTTATATTATGCAGTTTGAGGATTTGAAATTACATGTTTCAATCAGTTCCAAATCAGACTGTACAATACACACAGGATCATAGAAACGTTTTAATAGTGGTAGATGAGATATGGAAATCTCATATTTTGTTTTGTTGTTTTGTTTTTGCTTTCATTTTCCACATTTGGAGAAAATTATTTAGTATTATAACAGATAGCCAAATGTGACTAGCAAAGATCCAGTTTTGTTTGTGGTATATGTTCTGGCAATTCAGGGTTTGTACAATTTGTTTAAAATCTTAAGTAAATTATTCATACAGGTCATTGAAAACTGCTTGCTGTTTTTGATTGCAAAATCAAGAGCTTGAATAAGATAAAAAAATCAAGCCTTGAAGGTTCTTGAATAATAAATTGCAAATCAAGGCCATGAAAGATCTTGGAATGTAAAGTCATAAATCAAGGTCTTTAAAGTGCTTGAATTCAAAGATGGCAGAATCAAAGCCTTGAAAGTGCTTAGTGTTAAGATAGCAAAATTAAGGTCTTGAAGCTGTTTCAGTGTTAACATATTAGCTAAAAAGTGTTTTGAAAGACCTTTAATTTTAAGAGGAAGTTAAATGTCAGTTGCTTACATCTCCTTAACACTTGTAGTTATTTATTTACATATTTTTATACAGAAATACTCCATATTCTAAACTAAATGTTTTATATCAGTCAAGGAAATTGTCAACAGAATCCATAATTTGTTGGTTTAAAAGTATCTGAAGACTAAGGCACAAACTTTAACTTTTTAATGTTCTGTATAGAATTTGGTCCAAGAAGATAATTACACAATTCTTGCACTATCGAGGAGTGTTTATTCATCCAAAGTTCTATGTTAGTGTATAACGTACCAAAACTTTAAATTAAATCCCATTCATCTATCAGCATTTTCCCTTTATTAAACAAGGGTAAGATCATATTGTTGCTGAAGTTACCATTGTCAACCACTTGATGAAGGATTGCTTTTGTTTACAGAACACATGGTGTCTGATGATACTGGTTGCAGGGTGGTCAGAATTACAATCTTTGAGGTTTTAGAAACCATTTTTCACATTATGCTGATATTTTTTGCAGTATAGCAGCTAATGCAGAGAGAAGTGTTGATTGACATCTCAGCTGCAGTGTAAAATACAAGAAAATGAAATATAAGAATCAGTAGTAATGTACAGGTTATTAAACTGCTGGTAAAAAAGGACAGAGACATTTAGTAGACTAGAGAGTGACTCAGTATGAAAACCAACATATACCTTACTTGAAAGTAAATCAAATGTTGAGGTAGCAGTAAGGTATGATTATGTACATAAATTAAATAAATTACATAAATTAAATAATTTATTGATAAACTGGACTGTACCATATTGCCACAACCATGAGAAATGTGGAGGCAATTTAACCCAATTTTTTTTTCATTTACATCACCAGTTATTTTATGTCACAAGTGTGAATGGGATTCATTGTTAGAGAATGTGTCCTGGATTAGGTCTTTAAAACTCATTTCATATGAAGATTAAAAATATTATTTTCAGGTTGATATTTGTTTTTTAGTTCTGCGAAAAGTATACACTGTATCGTTTGTTTTTTTAAATATAAAGTATATATTTCAGAACAAATTAAAGAACTTGTAAAAAAAGAATAGACAGTGATGATCGCTACATCATAAGACAGCAGATTTGTGTCCCCCGTGTTCAGATTAGGTTTAGTACATGAATTATATTTTTGAATTAAAATAGGCTACTAAACCTTTGTTTTTTTAATCAATTCAGCATCATGATTATTTTCTCATTCAAATGTAGCAGTTTATTTTTATGTAGCTGTTTTTTATAATAGTTTAGTTGCCAAGCAATTGTCACAATTGCAAAGCTTTCTGATGTCATAGAATGAATGTGAAGACATTGTCACGCTGTTTGAATGATGAGGTATTCTATCAACAGAATGCAATCTGAATAAACAACAGATTTTTTCATATTTGAATATTATTAATGAAATGCAGTTTTAAGAAAGCAACATTGAAAGTAGGCAATTTCGTTTCAAATGGTCACTTCTTTTCTTGTCATTTTTTGTTCAGTAATAAAAAAGAAATGCTACTTGAAGTAAACGTTTTTTAATTTTTGGCTCACCCCTACTAACAGTTGTATCAAAGTTGACGTCAGTGTTATTGGACCTTCATTTGTGTCCTAGGCACAAGTTTGGAGCGTGTTTCATTGCATCTACTCACTTTGGGAGAGGACTAAGTCAATGCATCAATGTACAGTAGTTGTTCTTTCTAGGTTACGTTTTTTTATTTAGCGTGGTTTTGGTAGTTTATTCTTGTTGCAGGAGTCATTAAAGTTGGTGCCAGGTTGCACCTTCGTGAGTATTATACCCTGATCACAAACCTATGTCATTTGATTTAATGCTTCACTCTTGGATTAAATTTTCAGTTTAAAGTAGTTCTTTTGTTCTTGTAGGAATCCTCAAATTAAATATTAGTGTGCATCTCTATTCTGACAGGAAAGGTTATGGTGACCTACATTTTATATTTGATTGGCTTAGGTTATATTTAGACATCTAGTTCATGACCAAATACCAGTTCTGTTTATGCTTGAATCATAAAGCTAGATGTCTATGTGGTTGTTAGTACACATCTTTACAGCAAAAAAATAGGTCAAAGTGACTTAGATTTTACATTTTGCTGTCTTACATTTGATTTTTACATTCAGCTGATGACTGGAAAAAGGTTATGGCATCTTATATAACATTGTTACATTCCATGTTATGGAGGATGCATGTTTATGAGTTCTACTCCCTCATCACAAAACCAAGTCACTGTGACCCATATTTCATATTAACAGCTTCTATATCAAGCACTGATCATGCTAGAATTGCAGACCTGCCAATCCTTATGATTTTGCCTTAATGAAAAATTTACGAAAATGGCTCTTCAAGTATGGACTTGCTAAAGAAAGCAAAAACTACAGAATAATGATGGTTGCTGAAAATCCGGATAATTGATTCATCCATGTTTGATAATGTAAAGCATCAGCATGATCAAACTGTTGATTATAGAATTTTTTTAACATGGCATCCCTATAGGAAGTGATGCACATTGAAGACAAAATGGAAATTAAGCCTATTAAAGAGTGCTAATAATAAGTGCAAAAGAATCAAAAGATGTAGCGTCCTCCTTAAAAGCAGGAGGTTGTAGGTTTGATCTTTGGCCAGGTGATACCAAAGACTTTAAAAAATGGTACTAACAGCTGCCTTGCTTGGTGCTCAGGATTAAGCAGTTAGTGTTAAGACTGGTCAGATTGGTGTCAGGATAATGTGACTGGGTGTGACATCATGCTACATGTCTGCGGCATGATGCCCCAGTGCTAGACATCACTGTAAACTGAGATATCATAACGATATGACTGAATTTTTTTAAAAGCTATATTAAAATCCTAATCACACAGATTCTTCTGAATGAAAGGAAGGAATGCAATTTTATGTAATGGACATCAATTTGAGTATGTCTCATGGCAGGAGATATGATTGCCATTCTCATGTGAACTGCATGGCAGGAGATATGATTGCCATTCTCATGTGAACTGGGAAAAAAAATCCAAGAATTATATAATGTTGAGAGATAGCAACAACAGCTCATTGAGCTGCATAGGGATGGAACTGATGTTTATGCAACTGTACCTTTATGCAAACATTTAAATAGGTTTTCCAACTTTGCAATAACAGTTTGATATTTTATTACACTTTACAGAAAACTGGTCAAACTTTAAAAAGATTTACTGCCTTACTAAGTTGATCTCATCAGGATTGTAAAGTCTGGAATAGTCATAGTAAATCACTGTATGCATCTCTCAAGTACAAAATGTTACCTATGTGTTTGTGTTGAGCATTGAATCACATATTTTAAATCCTGTATAATGCATGAAATTGGTACTTCACAAATAGCACTTTGTTAGACAATAAACCTCCCACTTTCACAAAATTGTGAATTTTTTTTTTAAAACAGCTTTTATTGTTAACAAGAACGGTATACATCAGAAAACATGAAAAATTTTAAACTGCTGTTGGACATTTCACCTGTTAGAGGCATATACCCCCTGTCATCATCATGCAAATTGGCATTAAATTATTTTGTAAAAATTGCAGACCTCAGCTGTGAACATTTGATGTACACATGCTATTTGACACTATTGCCAAGGACTAACCCGTTTTGGGGGCAGGGGGATGAATGCATTTTTTCAACCCAGATTATTTTTTTAAATCTAGATATTTTTATACTACTATGATCGATGGTGTCTTTTAATGCAAATCAGAGAAAGAGTGCATTTTATTTAAGCTGTTTAGGAGTCTGAGCCAGAATTCCCAGACACCCAAACCTATCCTCACACCCAAACCTATCCTCACACCCAATAAAATTCAGAAGTCTGCCCCTAACCTAGGTAATCCTAACATGTGATGTAGCTAGTTAGTCACACATTTTGAAACACAACCATTTATTTTATATGGGTGCAGGGATTTCCTCTTGTAAGCATAGTTTATGGTCCTGATCTTTGCTGTACATTAAATACAAAGCCAATATAGCTTATATCTGTTGTCATCTTAAAAACAGGTTCTGACCTAACTTGAAACTATTTCATCTTTTGTTTTCACAACCTTTTATGAAAATTACTTCACTGTTTATTGGGGATACCTTTCTACCCATGGAACCAAATGGTCAGCTCGCAAACTTGGTCGATGCAAGTATATACCGTAGTACCCGTCTTGAAAGACCATCCTTTCTACCAAAAAAGTATGGTCTTTCAAGACAGGTCATAATGCAACACTATATAATCATTAAATTTGTGCATTGAGAATATGGTCTCATATAGCAGCAGTCTTTCAAGACAGGTTCCACTATATATATATATATATATATATATATATATATATATATATATATATATAATAATGAAGACTTTGTATAGAGCTTTAAATCATTAGAAACCACCTATGACCTAAAAAAGCAATATGATTTTATATATATATAGATATATATAAACACACAGAGAATGCCATCAAGTCTTCACACAGGTTGATTACTGTGTATTGTTGGGGTAATTCTGAATTTTCTAAACCTTTCCTGTCCAAAAGGTCAGAAGAATAATAGATACTTGTTGGGGGGCATTTTGTACATTACCAGTGAAGGCATGAATATGTATTTTGAAATTATGTCTCTCCAACTTTTGCATTTGTATGTATATATAATTTGTATGTATGAATTATGTATGGATTTTTTAAAAGTTTTTCTTTTTATTCACACTGGCACATGTATATGCACACACACACACACACACACAATCACACATATAAGATTTTGTATGTATTTTGAAAAATGTGCTATTAGAGAAAAAGTTAAAATATAAGTATATGGAATGCACTTGTATTAACATTATTAACTGCATAAAGAGAAAAGCATCAAGGTTTGTTGCATTTGGGAATAGGCCAGTTTTTTTTTTTCTTGCATAAAAAATATTTATTAAAATTTAAAATGAGAGTTTCTTGCTAAACCAATCAATGTATGTATGTTGTAAAGCTGCATATTTGTTTCAAACAATGCTTTTGCTGCTACTCCATTATATAAATACAAGAAATAACTGTTGTCCAAATTTTTTGATAACAGAAATATAATTGATCAATTAAACAAGATTTAAATTATTTCCAGACACATCATTTTTCTATCAAGTTTTTAATCTTATTTGTGGCACAATTACATAACTCCATGCAGTACTATGTAGCCATGGTTGTGTTGATGTGCTGTTAAACCCTACACAAAGATATTCATCCATATTTATTCCCCTCCAGTTATATATGATTGGAGTTCTCTGACATTGATCAGATAGGGAAAATAGAAAGGAGCAGTTTTATGGATCAATTTTAAAATTGATCCTTGCAGAAATGCCATATAATATGGCTAATAGGTTGTTATTGTCTTCTTGTTGTGGAATTAACTGGTGCTTATAATAAGTCTACAAGGATTACACACCTTTCATATAAGTGTTGTTTATAAGCAACTCATCTGAAGGACATTATCTAACTTAATCTATGTATATAATTATTGATAATGTAATAACTAAGCAAAAATGCTAAATTTGATCAATTTTACAAATTTTGTTTTAAAATAAATTGAAACAATTTTTTTTAAGCTCTCATTTACCCAAGTATGAGAATCATAAGGATTACTCTTGGAGTTTTATATGCGATACAAAAGTATGTTGACTGTACTCTGTTTCTTCTGGCAAGTGTATTTGTTGATACATGTATATGCCCTTATAATTCAGATCGTGTTATGCATGTCCTTGCAAAAGTTAGAAATCATGATATTTGCTTGTATAACTGAGACACTATTTCTTCTACATGTCTTAAGGTACGTTTAGATTCATCATTACTGGTGTAATTCTGACAGTGTTTGAAATAACATCTTCATTATGATATTATTACTGCTAAATTACACACAATAAACAATCAAAATCAGGGATGTACCTTACCATTTTGTAAATAATTCTTTCAGATTGATCATTTGTCCTAGAGGAATTTTGATGGCAAAATGTTTCACACTGTAATCAAACAACAGCACTGTACTTTATATGCTTTGAACCTGTAAACTATACACTGTAAACATGAAATATACAATGTAGTAAACTTGTAATATGAAATGTACTAAGTGTATTACACTTTTAACATGAAATATACAATGTAGTACACTTCTAACATGAAATATACTAAGTGTATTACACTTTTAACATGAAATATACAATGTAGTACACTTGTAACATGAAATATACTAAGTGTAGTACACTTGTAATATGAAATAAAGAGTGAAGTACTACATTTTTAGTATTAAATATATAGTGTAGTGGCACACTTGTAACACATGAATACAGTGTTACCCTTGTGTCTTTACAGTGATGCTGAGCACTTGCACAAAATAATATGCATAGGATATGGATCATGTGTATGATTGTATATCATGGTATCTTGAATTTTCCATGTATGAAAGATATTTCTCTATATTGATACCATTACTTAGATCATGATATCAAATTTGAATCATTATTGAAAACTGGGAGGATTGGATGATGATGAGATCATTAATGGAATAACTAGATTGCCATGTATGATTGTTTCAATGATTTTCCTATCCTATGTATTAAAGATTAGTGTCCCATTTTTGAAATCTTAGATACTATTTAATGGAAGATGTGAATTAGATTTGACTTATTTTTTTCAATACTTTTGAGCAGTTGTACATTTGGATTGCTTAGGCAAGTTTTCTTAAGTTTAAATAAACATTTTATTTCAACTCTACAACTATCAGTGTTTGCATTTTGTTAGAGCACTTTTGAATCTGTCTGTTTTGTAATTTTGACATTATTTTCTTTTTAGAAATTGGATAAATTGAGAACACACAGAATATTATAAGACATTACCTTATTATTTTGTATAGCTTTTGTTAACAATATTTAAGTTAAAAAAAGACGATTCATTTCTGGATTATTTTCACAAATTATCCGATAATGCAACACATGTACTTGAAATTGGGAGAGTCAACTTACATTGTTTCTTGTTCATGCTGTACTTTTTCATTGGGATGGGAATTTCATTTCTTAATCATAATGATGTACAATTTAGTTATAAAGGTTGGAACAATATTATATCTCCCAGACATTGTTCTTAGCTATGATAATGATAACAATATGGTAGGTGTTAAGTATACATAAAATATGTAACCATAATTACAGTATTACATTTTGCATGAAATTTGTTTGGAAAAAAACATTACATGACTGAAGTTTTATTGACGTATATTGCAATTTACTATGATCTGTACAATATTATGAACACTACCATATATACTCACATACAAGTCAGAATGGGGTCTGTGTTTTTTGTTTTAATGATACTCTATCTGGACTCAGATCTGTTCTTGCACTATATGATGGCATATCTTGGTGTATGCAGCTTGCTGTTGGTCACAACTTGTATGCAAGTATATATGATAGTCATTTTGTATTCCTAAAATTGTATGTATTTTTGTGTTATCTTGCACTTTATTATATTGTCTGTTTGGCATTAAAATGTATAAAATTTAAAATTGGGTTCTGTTCATTTCATTTGCACAGTTCCTCTTGGGCTGCATTCAGTCATTGAATACAAGGATTAGCATTGAGAATTAAAAAAAGGTTTGTATGTCCTTGAAACATTGAATTTTTACTTTAAAGACAAGTAAACATTGCCTGGCACTCCTTGATTTTTTCCTGAAAGTATTCGAAATATTACCACTTAATACACATATTAGGTGTTAATATAAAATATGTATCTTTGTATTTATTGTCCAGGTGCTCAGCCATGCATTGTGTGGCATCGGAGTTGGGTGATATAATCAACTTTTCCGGCCATGTAGAAACTGCTCATGAATACTTTCAGCTGCAACAATAACATCAACAAAAAACTGACACCACAGATAAAATGAAAATAAATGAATCTCATACAATGGTAAAAGATGAACAATCTAACATGATAATTGAACAGACATACATATTTTAACGAGTCTTAATACTAATATCCCATCATGAAGTGAAGGTCGACCATAGTGATAGTCAAATAGAAAAATAACGCATTCGAAAGCAATTGTGAGGTCACATATAGCAGCAGAGGGGGTGAATCAGACAACATTTTTAGACAAGTTTTCACTGAAATCACGCTTAAAAACAATGAAACCAATGACATCAGGCAAAAAAATCAATGAAATCAGGCAAAAAATAATAATGAAATCAGGCAAAAAATAATAATGAAAAATCAATGAAATCAAAAACTTTTCAAGAGATTACAACGTCGTTGTCACTCACCCTCTCAACCGAATATTTGATCCAGTCCGATACGATATCGTGTCCGAGGGTCATGTAAATTTATTGTTACAAATCCGTGTGGGGCAGACTGAGCATGACTAAAGAAATTTCTAAATTGATTGAAGTCCATATCGGAGCACCATGTCTGCCAAATATTTCGTAGCGTATGTGTATCAACTCCATTAAACACACACAACACATTACAATTATCGCGAATCACTTTTGGTATTTGTGTGTAGCGTTGAGTGACATAGATCACATCCGTGTTTTTTGTGCCTGCCTCTGGAAAATATTCTAGCAGGATTTTTTTGTTTATCTAACATTACATCGTCGTATACTACCATGTTGTTAATACTTCCATCAAGATCTTCTACTGATGGTGCCTCGTCAATATCGGTTATAAATTCAATAACATCCTCACCAGCAATCTCTGAAGCGTTTTCATTAAAATCTTTTAGCACTTCATAGCATTTTTGGTCGTCTACGCTAGGGGCAATTAAATACAACTTATCCCACTTCATCCATCTCATTATTAAATTGAGCAACAATTGCGTTTTACCGGATCCAGATGGCCCGATTATAATTGCGCGGATAGAGTTTGGTAGCGCTGCATGATGCTTCACTGGTTCTCTTGTTTTAGTCGCTGAAAAATCAATTATATTCATATCTCTATACATAAATTATGGATCTATATTGTGTGAAGTGTAAGGCGCGTACTGGCACAGATGACTTGACGACGATTACAACTAAAAATAACCGATCAGCGCTTTCTGGTAAATGCGTACAGTGTAGTACAAAGAAATTTAGATTTGTTTCTAAACCCAAGGAACCTTTAAAAAAAAACGAGGAGGTGATATCGCAGCCAAGCTAGCAAAACTCCCTGGAACCCCATGGGCAAAATACCCCGGAGAAAAACACCTTCCAGGATATAGCTACTGTGGACCGGGAACAAGACTTGATATCAGACTCAATGATCAAAATCAGCCCCGACCCGGTGAAGAACCAATAAACGCCATTGATAAAGCCTGTCACCTTCATGATGTTGCTTATAAAAGCAGCAATTTGCAACACAGGCATCTAGCAGATGTGAAATTAATTCATGCGTTGAATGCCATCCCTGATAAATCCTTCAAAGAAAAATTGGCTTCATTTTTGATAAAATCGGCTATGAAAAGTAAATTGATGTTAGGTGCTGGTAATTAATAACAACATGGAATCTATTTATTACTCCCCAAGAGGATACTGGAGGGGTAAATCAGCAATCCATAAACTCGCTAGCGCTGCAAAAGTGAAAAAAACCACTGCGGCTCATTGGTTATCCAAACAGGCACTATGGCAAATTTATCTACCACCGCCTAAACAAATTAATGTCTCGCATTTTGATGTGACCGGACCCAATGAAGTTCATCAGGCTGATCTATTATTTTTGCCACATGACCACGGTTACAAATACGCATTAACCGTAGTTGATATTGCAAGTCGATACAAGGAAGCAGAACCGTTAAAAACAAAATCGGCCACTGAAGTAGCTTCTGCATTTGAAAGGATTTATCGACGAGGTCCTCTGCACTGGCCAAATCTATTACAAATTGATCCCGGCAAAGAATTTCAGGGTGCAGTGTTATCTACAATGAAAGATCACAATGTCACTATCAGACGGGGGCATACTGCACTGCATCGTGATCAGGCAATTGTAGAACGATTTAATAAAACCCTTGCTGAGCGGTTATTTGGATATCAATACGCAAAAGAATTCATCCAAGAAAAAAGATCCCGTGAATGGGTTAAAAGATTACCATCTGTGATTACTGCACTGAATAACGAGATTACTAGAACCATCAACATGAAACCTATCAACGCGATTAAAAAGAAGTCAATACCTGAAAAACCACAAAAAGATTATAGCGATTCCCAACCAATTCTTGGTAGTAATGTCATTGTGAGGTATTTTTACGAACCAGGAGAGCTTGAAGGGGGTAGAAAAAGGGCTACTGATCCTATTTGGAGTGTTACTACACACAAGATATCTAGTATAACACGATCTACGGGTAGACCTCCAATCTATAAACTGGATTCAACTGCCCCTCAACGGGGGTTTACTAGACAACAATTACAAGTGATACCTGAGGATACTCAATTACCACCGCATGGGCTTAACTAGCACCCTTGCGTCTATTGCACTCAAGACAAGTCAACATCACATTGTTTCTGACATGACCGAGACTATTATTTTTTCTGTCAACGGTAAATTGGCGAGGATCCTTATCCGAATACTGCCAACGCATTATACAATTGCAACTTGCGCAGTGATTATTCTGTTGTTTCTTTAACGCAATTATTAATTCAGCATCAATATCAAATTCTCGTTGGTTTTTTTTGTCCTGTTGTTTGTAACCGGAGAGTTTTTTTATCAATAATATCATTATCGCCACCAATGATTTCATCATCGCCACCAATGATTTCATCATCGAAGACAATTCTTCGAAGTTGATTTATTTTTCGTACTCTGGATACTGAAAGATAGACTAAATTCGACCATTCGATGCGATTATCTACCATCCAAACAATTGTATCCGATATAGTCAATCCCTGTGAAGAGTGTATTGTTGCTGCGTATCCTAGCGTCCATGGGGATTTATTAGCACGCAATGCATCTTCAACGACATTGATATCAACCAGCACAATATCATTTAATACGAGAATCTGCTTTTCACTCTGTCCTGGAATATCAACTTCAATGTTCTGTTTTCGTGTATCCGATGGCCTATAACAAAGAGGCACTGGAAGTGTTGCAAATTTTTGTTTATGCAATTCAAATAATTTCATCTGAAGTGTGTCTCTGACTATTTTTCTACTTGCAATGATCAAATCGTTTGGTCTCCACATTTCCCAAAACTCATTCATTGGAGTTTCCGAAATTATTTCACGGGCTATTTCACACTGGATTCTATCCGGTTGTAATCTAATTAATTTCTTAAATTCTTTTAATTCATTATCAAGTGATCTATGATCGGTATCAATTTCTTCATAATAGTCTACAAAACCCTTTAGCCATTCATGTGGGGATGCACCGACAAATGGTGGTGGTTGGCCGTGATCGCCGCACATGACGATTTTTGTATTCTTCAATAACAACCACTCAAGAAATATTTTTAATACATCTTCTGACACTGTGTCTATTTCATCCCAAATCATGATTTCAGGAATAAATTTCTCTCCCATGCGCTCAGGAGTCCATTTATCTCCTTTCCATCGGAAAAAGCTGTGATAGGTACAGGCATTTACCCCTCTCTGTATCATTTCTCTTGCAAGTCTGTGAGTCGGTGTTAGCACAATCATGTTAGAAACGCTAGCGTTTCCACGGCGATATAACTCAATTGCCCGGGTTGTTTTTCCTGACCCACCACAGCCGTTTAAATAAACTGTTTTATATCTACAGATTGGATCAGAAATCGGTGGTGCACTAGAAAAATCTGATTGAATCTCTTTGAGATTCCGATAATTATTTTCAATGGTAACATCTGCTGATGGAATATAATCATGAATCATTTCTTTCTTAATTCTCCATGATCCCCAATTCTCGTTGCCAGTAGCCTTAAAATCAACCATTTTGCTGTTTATGTAAAATGAGTCAGTGGCAACTCTAACTGCGGTGTTAGGAAATTTATTGATCATCGAAAACAGATTAATAGAAGCATAACCGAGCATAGAAGCTCTCAAATGTGTGTACTGCGGATTGTATCCATCATTGTAAGTAACAATTGTACCCAATTTGGTTCCATCGGACATAAATGCGTCCTTACGATTGACATATAGGCCTTTATTCGTTAAATCCGCCATTACAAAATCGTATTCAGCGTTGTCTATAATCAATCGTGAAGAATATCTCGTATTGTCATCTTTGCCACCCTGAGTGAATTTACCGATTATTCTTCGTCCAAGATTTTTTGCTTCATTGTTTCTGATTTCAAATAACTGTTGGGACCAATCCATGATTTGTTGTTCATTAAAATCAGGAAACAGTTTTCGCTCTTCGCTAATTATTTTTTCTAGATCAGGTTGTGGTAACCAGACTGATTTCTGTGCTCGATAGGATATAATTGCTTCACTGACAATTAATGATTTTAACATCTTACAATCAAGCATATACCGTAATAACACTATTGGCATCCAGTGTTTTTCAGACATGTGTTTACCAATCCAAAGATAACTACACGGATGAAGTCCTTCAGCCATTTCAAATGATACCACACAAGCGAATCCGGTTAAATCAAAATCAGGCAGTGGTCCATTAATAGCAACACGGGTCATTTCGTGTGTAGGGTGTCCAAATCGTTTGAAATATTTCTTGCATTCTCCATACCCAAGAAAACTTCCTGGATAACACGCAATCATATCAACTGAAATAACGGTATCAGCGGTGTATTTTGTATTCCATAATCCTCCATGGCCGTATTCAAGACAGGACAATTTGACATCTGATAAGAACTCACTCCGTGTTGGTTTCCACGCGTTTTTCTTTCTAGCAAAATGTGCTGCAATGGATGGTACTGTAAAACAGTTTGCTAATAATTGATCTTCGATTTCCTCCCCGTCCTCAGAAAACTCACTAGCCAGTTGTTTCATTTGATTATGCAGTTCTTCAGTACGATATAATTCTCCGTTGGGCTTTACAAACTGATCAAATCTACATTCTTCGTCTGAAGTACTATGAAATAGCCACATTGACACAGGATCGTTTTTACTCAAATGGTAAATAGCATCAAATAATTTCTGCTCTGAAAAAAACTCTTCTGTTTGGGGGAGATATTTTACGGTTCTATCCCGTGGAAATATTGTTACTGCAGATGACCACGCGTGTGCGTTGTGATCAATAATTTCAATTGGGGTTCCCTGTGATTTATATTTCGATTCGTATAATACTTCACCGGTGATTGTTCTTACCGATATTGGAAATCTTAATGATTTTTCTAATTTGGTTATATCCTGAATTGTTGCCCCATGCTGTTTCACTGTCAGTTCCCATTCGGTTATTTTTTTTCGTCTTAGATCAGTGAGTTTATTCCCCCGGGACGCATTTGTGAAGTGTTCTATTATTCGTTCTGCTACACAATTGAGCCCTGTCGAATATTTCATGGGTGCTAGTTTTGCAATATCAGGTTTTTCATTGAGCGGATAGATCCCGTAAACAACTGCTGTGACAGGATAAGATCTTTCGTAGTAGGGTTTATCAATTCCAGTCAAAATTCCCGGTTTTGAATCCTGATTCACAGTGATAGTTTTTTTGCCCTTCAAGATGGGTTCAAATTTATCCCTAATAATCCATTTTCCATTCTCACGGATAATGAATTTGATTCGGAAAAAATGACTTTTTTCCCCAAGACGTGAAATGATCTCTGCTGCTTTTTCATCAGTCATGGTAGCGTCAACAACACCATCAATTCGAAATGTTGACCAACAATAAGATGCTCCATCACGCTTGAATTCATTAAAACAGTCTCTGATAGCCTTATCAAGAATTTTATTCTTGGGTGTATTAGAAACTATATCAAGATTGAATTGAGCATCCTTCCAGGGTCCGTCTCTTGGACGTTTGTTACGTTGTTTGGGTCTATCGCGATTAAATTTAGGACTGATTTTCAATAATCTCTTAAACTCCTTCATGCTTCCGTCTCTTGGACGTTTTGGACGTTGTTTGGGTCTATCGCGATTAAATTTAGGACTGATTTTTAATAATCTCTTAAACTCTTTCATGTTTCCGTCTCTTGGACGTTTTGGACGTTTGTCACGTTTGTTTCTGTTTACTACACGTT
The DNA here is from genome assembly GCA_030141615.1 of Unio pictorum. Classification (NCBI taxonomy): domain Eukaryota; kingdom Metazoa; phylum Mollusca; class Bivalvia; order Unionida; family Unionidae; genus Unio; species Unio pictorum. The sequence continues at coordinate 4,291,949 of JARLTB010000028.1, read as the reverse complement.
TTTTGGGTTTATCGATATTAAATTTAGGACTGATTTTCAACAATCTCTTAAACTCTTTCATGTTTCCGTCTCTTGGACGTTTTGGACGTTGTTTCTGTCTATTGGACGTTTTTTTTAGGTCTATCGATATTAAATTTAGGACTGATTTTCAACAATCTCTTAAACTCTCTATCGGTATTGAATTTAGCATTTTTCGAAGTCAATCTCTTGAACTTCTTCATGCTATACATAAAACAAGTATTTAAATGAAAGTTTTATATATAATGAACCAGTGCAAATGGCTCATGATGGGAAATGTAACCCCGTGTAACAAATCATGCAGAAAAAATGAGTACTGTAGGTATCATATGCAAAGTTTTCGACATGGGAGACTTGGTCCGTTACCCTGTATTCGATGTGGGGCTGGGGTTAAGGGAAGATCACAATTGTGTATTGATTGCGGTGGTAAGCGATATAGGGAATTGAAGCGTTATTATGATAAAAGAATCAAAAATGGACAATCCATCAGAAATTATGACCCTGAAAAAGTCTTTGACCCTGATAACGTCACTGACAAAATCATAAGAACTCCGCAAGACTACATCGAAAGGTTCTCCAGTGATGTAATCATTAAACCAAACAATGAATTAGACAAACAATAGAATAGTATATATGAACCAAGAATTCAGACCACATCCAGTGATTACAAATTATGAAGCATCCAGTGATGGTGTTGTAAGAAACCGTAGGCTGAAAAAACCGGTCGGTTTTGTAAGTAATCAAGGGTACTTGATGTTTAGCGCTGGAAAGAAGAAATATCACAATCATCGTTTCATATTTGAATGTTTTAATGGATTGATCAAAAATGGTTTTGTTATTGATCACAAGGATTCTAATCCAAAGAATAATTCTGTATCAAATCTGCAGGCTATCACACTGAGTGAGAATTCCAAACGAGGAGAGACTGGAAAATGCAAAACGGTTTGGAGGAGACCTGTGAAATCTTTGAATACAATAACTAACGAAGAGAAAATATTTTCATCTATGAATGAAGCCGGTAGGCACTTCGATATTTGTTCACCTTCTGTTCAAAGAGTTGCAGAGGGGATTTATCGATCGGCTATTTCAAAAGGGACGGGACAAAAAGTTCAATTTAGTTATGTCTAATGCTTCATATTTTTCAATTAGAGATATGTCATGTTATAGAATAATGAATTCTGAAAACATGAATAGCATCATAGTTGAAATAGCAAAATTGAAAAATCAGGATATCAAACTATCAGATGGCTTAAATCCTGATCAAATTGTGTCTGATTTTCAGGATATAGAATACGGAGTTAGCACTAACAAATATATGCTACCCAAGAAATATGCACTCATCAAAAGAATTCAGAATTCTATTAAAGACTCTCTTTCATTTTCCAGTGACATCAGTGTGTTCGTTCCGTTGTATACTATCGTAGAGGGGATACGAATAGAATTAGGTAACGAATACGAATTGAAAAAAGAAGTCAACTCTAAAATTAGAAACCTACGGGCGTTAATTCAAGAAAATGAACAATTTTGATTGACCGACCATTGATTGCCCGACCATTATCATTTTTTGATTGTGACCGACCTTCATTTTTTTTAGCCGACCTTCAGGAGAAAATGTCAAAAAATCAGTGATAGATGATCAAAATAGAAATGTTGAAACTGTCAGTATTATTTATTTTATATACAATTATGACACTTTCAACAACCTTGATAGAAGCTGTTATAGGATAAAATAACACTTCCATGATGGTGTTAAAAATCATCCGACATGTCAAAAAAGTGGGGAAACTGTCAGTATTAATTATTTTATATACAATTATGACACTTTCGCCAACCCTGATAGAAGCTGTTATAGGATAAAATAACACTTCCATGATGGTGTTAAAAATCATCTGACATGTCAAGTGTTTTACAATTGAAAAATGGTTTGCGATTTCAAATAATGGTCAATGAAGCATTAACAACCCGATTGGCTCGTGAACGATTAGATGCAATCAGGAGATTTGTACCAATTCGTGACTCTGTACGGAATAAACTGCAACAACGACAGAGTTTACAAACTGATTTTGCTTTAGGGTCTGAAGAATTGTTTAAACCAGTAACCACAGCAACGAAAGGGGTAGAGCGTGCTTTACTGGGAGATGATCCCGAGACGGGAAAATCTGTTATTGGTGAACTTGAAAAACTAGCAGCGAAAACTGAACAAACAAAACAAACTGAACAAACTGATCCGAAAAAAACGACTGTTTCTCTGTTGAATAAATTTACTGATCATGCTAAAACATTATTAAAAAAAACAATTTTATTGAAACAAAAGGATTATCAAGCCTTTGGTGATTTTGCTGCTAAAAGCTATAATTCAAAAAAAGATTTTTTAAAGGACGAGTATAAGAATAATAGAATATCAAGTAATGATTGGTTCGATAATTTGTATAAACTAAATAAAGGGATTGGTCGTTTGAATAAGGAGGAGATAGGATACAAGGAATTTCAAAGGGGAATTAGGAATTATAAAAGAGAACAAATAGAAGAGCGACAACGAGAAATAGAAGAACGACAAGAGCTAAAACGTCAAACACCAACACGTAGACAATCAAGAAGACAAAAAAAACAACAACTACCACCTGATGATGATGATGATGATGATGATTATTTACAAAACACGGATTTAGAAGAACTAGATGAAGCAGCTGGTTATAGCGGAAGTGGATTGCAAAATTCAAGGATTAGTTTCTGTCCTGATAGTGTTATCAATGATATATCACGATTAGAAGTTCTTGTAGGAGGGTTCCGAGCTGGAAATAACTCTCCAGAAATAATTAATGAAGCAGCTGATATCTGTAGACGGTTATTTGCCGGCGGTATCATGGATATCAAAACATATCGAGATTTCATTGACGAGTTAGCAGATGGGTATCATAGTGATTAAATAACAATTGAAAACACTAGTGTTTTTATAATAATGATCGTACACTACAATCATGATAAACCAACCCTCGTCTATGTAGTTAATTCACGGTTTCCAGTTTATAGAGCATACTATGGAGATGGCCTCGGCAATACCATTTTAGGATTCTTTTCAAGAATGGCCCCAAAAGTGATGCCGTTAGCTAAACAATTATCAATGAAAGCCATTGATGTTATTCGTGATAAGGGTATTGGTGCTGTTGGAGATCTTGCCGGGAAAGCATTTTCAACTGCAAAGAATAAAATAACATCATTAGTGAGGCGAAAAAAGAAACCGTTACCGTCCACAGAAGAAATGCCTGCAAGTGTTAGTAAAATTATAAATAACGCAGTAGATGAAAAACTAGCGTCAATGGCTTTAACTCCCGACCTAAATATGATAGCAGGAAGTGGCTTTAGAAAACGCTAGCGTTGAAAATCCGATTTAGACTCTGATAAATAGAATAAAATGTTCAAAAAGTCACGTGATCCAGCATTTGATATAGACGCCCCAGTTGGCAAGGATGATTCTGTACGCGATTATCAATATTACGCCTATCATGCCATAGACTCAAATAGTCGAGCAAGAATTGATCTTCAAGTCCATGATACCAGTAAATACTTTTTGCCCTGTGAAGCGTTTATTGAAATCGAAGGAGAAATTGTAACAGCTGCTGATACTGCTGCTGTACCAGCACCGTATCCAGCTGGTACTCAAGTCGGTTTTGTCAATAATGGTATTATGGCGCTATTTGAAAGTGCTAGATATCTCATTGATGGAAAAGAAATTGAGTCGATAGATCGCAATGTTGATGTGGCCACAACAATAATCGGGCTAGCGAGATATTCTGATGATTATACAAGATCAGCAGGACCTTCTATGATGTTTGCAAAAGATGTTACAAATACCGCTGGTGGAAATCAATTTGTTGTAAGACGACCAAAAAAACGTGATAATAGTGATGCTGATGTCGAGAATATGATTATAAACAAAGATGATAATTTCAATCTAGGAGCTGCAACACGAAACGCAATGTTGCAAGGAGCGCGTAAATCATTTTCATGCGCGATTCCACTGCATCATATTTTTGGATTCTGTAGAAATGTCAGAAAAGTTATCTACGGAGCGAAGCATACAGTATCGCTTGTACGAAAGGGTGATGATAACGACGCAATTTGGAGGGTTCCAGCAGATGCTGCAAATCCCAATGCTGATGCCGGTAAAGTCAATTTAACAAAAATATCATTGTGGATGCCAGTGTTGACTCCAGCATTCACCGCAGAAGAACGATTACTATCATTTATGGACCAAGGGGGAAAGTCGTTGTTGAGTTGGTTATCAGTGAGTACAGATGTGAAGCAATCAGAGCTGAACGGGTTATTCACGTGGAACCTAGCATCAAAACAAGGTGTTGCTGCGCCACGTCATATATTTATTGCGTTACAGGATAACACACGAGTTGGCAATCAACAACAAAGTCATATGATATTTGATCAGTTAGGTGTTAGAGAGGTCTCACTGAGAATAAACAGCCAGCAGGAACCATCCGAGGATATACAACTTGATTACACAGAAAATCATATTGCACGAGTTTATCATAGATTGTTGTCATTTATGGCACGTGATCAAAATGTGGATACCGGTCTACAAATATCACAATTGGATTTCAAAAGCCTCTATCCGATTTATTACTTTTCTCTGGAACATCTTGATTTGATGAGACAATCTGTTGTTGATATACATTTTAGAGCCTGTGTAACCCCTGGTGGTATTAGTTATAGAGCGGTTGCTGTCATTCTCAGTGATAAATCAATGCTACTTGAAGGTGTTGGAGGAAAAATGAGAGTGGTAGATGCCCCAGTGGAAAATCTTTGAACGATTTTTCCATTAGAATCAATCTATTATGTATAATGTCATATAGTGTTATTAGTGTTGCGTTAACTCCCGGTCAAATCAAAAAATTACAATCAGAATCGGCTAAGCGATGTGGAACCACAATCACGTTGAAACCCAACCAAATGACTGGTGGTGCAAATAAATTATCACTGACAACTCGTCAAATAAAACATTTCAATGATGCACTTGCAGCCAAAAAAGGTGTTCAGATTACTCTTTCTGCGGCTGCTATCAAAAATATGATGAAAACAGGCGGTATATTCCCGTTATTTGCTGCGTTACCAGCATTGATTGCAGCAGCAGCCCCAGCAGTAGCTAAAGCAGCGGCGTTAGGAGCCGTTGGTACTGCAGCAGGAATGGCGTTGAAAAAAGCAACTGGACAGGGTTATAAAAAAAGGGGAAAGGGTCTAAGACTACCAGGAACCCCGTATTCATGGTACAGCGGAAAAGGCCTGAGACTACCAGGAACCCCGTATTCATGGTACAGCGGGAGATCCGTTCACGGATCAGGCCTGAGACTACCAGGAACGGTTTATTAATGGTTCCCATGTCCAATTTTGATTTAATGGATGCTGCTAAAAACCTAGCGATTAAAAATTTCAGAGGTGTTTTTATGAAAGATCAATTACCACATCAACCAAACAACACTGAAACAGGTATTATTAATCTCGATAACAGCACCGGACCTGGAACTCACTGGGTTGCATACGCTATTGATCCACGTGGGATTGTTTATTTCGATTCATATGGATTAGCCCCGCCAAAAGAGTTTTTGCGTTATATAAAAAATTTTCCAATGAAGACTTGGTATTCTACGCTACCAACACAACAAATCAATGACCCACCAATATGCGGCAGTGAAGTATTAAATGTCCTTAACGCTATTTCTAACTCCTTGAGTAACCCAAGGGGAAAACCACCTCATATTGTCGTAAATGACTACACTAGTAATCGCTGGAAATCGAAACGATTTTAAAGAGAGAAAGAGTTTTACAATAACATGATTGATATTTGGGGGAGATCTTTGAAACCCAAACCCGATGACACTGCAACCCCTGGTTCTATCAAGGATATAACAAAAAAAATTAAAGATGAAATCGCTGAGACGTTGAATTTAACAAGTGTTGACCCGAATGAAATAGTTGTATTTCAAGACAAACAGGGTAAATTGAAATCTAGTAATGTGTCGTTGGATGATATTTTAGTTAAACAACAAAAGGCAATCGAGAATACCGTTGCGCTATTTTCCGATCAGGGTAAACTCAAACCGGGTGTACTCTTCTCGACTATTACAGATAAATTCACTGAATACAATAAAGAATTTGACGATCATTTAAAAAACTACAATAGTTTCCGTAGAAATGTCGTTCAAAAGTTCTTTGGATCCCCAATTGTAGTTACACCATCTATCGCTGAAATTAAAACGTTTGTTGATGATCAAAAGGTTATCAACGAAGCAACAAAAACAACAACCGACGCCATTGATAAATATATTGGAACCCCGTTAGATAAAATTGAACTAAAACTCCCTGATATTAAAAAATCCATCGATGAGACCAAAAACTTCATCGAAGGCGTCAAAGGTGATATTTCGAGGATGATAACAGTCATTGAAAAAACAAAAATTCCTCATGCGAAAACCAACAACTTAGTATACACCATCCAACACGGATCATTTGAGTGGACACCTACAAACAACAAATTAGATATCACTGCAACCGTTAAGGGTATTTATCGATTAACACTAGTGACACCATTGAGTCAATTTAATATTTCATCGTCCAGTTCATCCGGGGTCAATAATACGATTTCAACGATCATCGACAAGAATACAACTGAAAAGTTCACAATCACAGCTACTGATAAAAATTTGGTTAGAGTCTCAACAACGTGGTATGTGGAATTCGTAGCGGATTTAAGTAAATCGTAATTGAAAACGTTAGCGTATTTAAAATAAAAAAATGATTTCATCATCGCAATATCGTTATGATCAGGTTAGAGAATTTCAAACTAGACTCAAAACCCTGTCTGAGGAGTATGCAATGAAAATAAAAAAATATCGCAGGAGAATTACAGCAATTGATGTTACAGTGTATTCAGTGAGTGGTGTAATCACCGGAGCTGGTATTATACTGTCTTCAGTGACAATGATGGCCCCGATAGCTGTTCCAATTTGCATTTCTGCGGCAACAACAATCGCTGGAATTATTTCAATAATCACAAAAAAAATATCATCATGCAGCCAACGGAAACTACAAGACTACATAATTCAATTTCATGTTGTGTCCACTGCATGCTCGCAATTATCCTCATTGATATCGTCATCTCTCGATGATACAATTATATCAGAGAGTGAGTTTTCAGCGATGGTAGATATATATGATTCTGCGATGTCAAAATTAGAAATACAAAAACATGAGTATAATAACAATGACAACACCGATGGAATCAGAAAAAACCAGAATGATCTCAATAACCTCAACGATATCAGATAGTGAATTCTCAGTGATGGTACGTGTCTATGATTCCGCAGTATCAAAATTAGAAATACATCATGAGTATAGCAACGATGACAACACAGATGGAATTACTTCAACAAATAGTGGAGAACACGAACCCAGTACAAACCAGCATGATCTCAATAACCTCAACGAATCCAGAATTCAGTGTGAATTTCCCCTCTCCGGTCCCAGTGAAGGAGATAGCGCTAGCAAAATTACGAGTATACCATAGTTGGCCAAATATCAGATCAAAATCATTTGGTGGTCAACAACCCAATAATTCTTTAGTGTTTGCAAATAAGAATAAACCCGACGGGACTCCAGACTGGAATGTCGTTTCGATACCAACAGGGTCATACCAAATCGAACAAATCAATAATGAATTCGCGCGTAGAATAAAATCGATTACTGGAGCAGAATCAAAAATAGCTATAACAGTTCATGAGCCAACACTATCATCTGCCATTGAAATAAACTCAGAAGAATACGTCGTAGATATATATCAAAGCTCAATAAGAACAGTGTTAGGTTGGCCTGAATTACCACCCGGGGGGAAAACCGTTGATTTACCAGAACCACAAAAAACTGATTATATCACCGACAGGATAAAATCTGATAATCCAATAAGGAGTTATAGAGATTATGATAAGTCGTATTTTTTCATTAGAGTAGAATATGATGAAAAAATACGACTTATTCATCAAGTTGCTAACCGGGATAAAATCACTGAAAATTTCACAGCTTTCAATAACGATATTTCACTGTTGTTAATATCTCTTAAATCCGGTACTCTCACCCGAGATGAATTTATCAGTGTCGTAGAAACATGTAACAAAATCATCAATGACATGGAAACATTTCATTCACAAATTATTCAAGAGGTATTAGGTGACAGTAGTCCTAAAACAAGAGATGTATTTGCAATAGACTATAAGATCCGCATAGGAGATATTCCAACATTCAAACTACCAGGATATAACGTACCACAACTAACAAAACATCTCAGTGACTCCATCGATGAAGGTTTCAAAAAAATCCATGACACATGGAAAAAAACACCATCAACTATCCTGACACACAATAATGACCCAGATGGCGGCGGCAGGCATATTGCTCCGTTCAATGTGAATATTTCATCGGTGATAGCAATCAATTTAGTATGTGATGTTATCGAAGGAAGCTATCAAATAAATTTAGAACGATCAAATCAAGCTCAGCAAGGATATATTTTGTATTCATTTGCACCAACAGCTCCTCCAGGATTTTTAATAATTGAGTCTCCGGTGAATTCAGTCTATATGCGGTGTCATAATAATTCATTAACCAGAATTAATTTCAAACTCACTGACCAGTCTAATAATCTGATTGATTTACAAGAGGAGGTTTTACAAATAAGTCTGTTTGTAAAGTCATAGTGATTTTCGACCCTCGGACACGATATCGTATCGGACTGGATCAAATATTCGGTTGAGAGGGTGAGTGACAACGACGTTGTAATCTCTTGAAAAGTTTTTGATTTCATTGATTTTTCATTATTATTTTTTGCCTGATTTCATTATTATTTTTTGCCTGATTTCATTGATTTTTTTGCCTGATGTCATTGGTTTCATTGTTTTTAAGCGTGATTTCAGTGAAAACTTGTCTAAAAATGTTGTCTGATTCACCCCCTCTGCTGCTCATATTTTCTCGGGCAAAGTTAATTGGAAATATTCTCGAGGGGTTGTCCTAAACACAGCTAGCACAGCTTAATGCGGCCAAACGCAATAGCATTCCACGCGCAATAACACTTAAGGACCATATTAAACAAAACGAAGATGAAATCACCGACGCATCAACTTGATCAAAAGGTCGACTTAATAATCTATTGCTGCAGGTTTTGATAACCTTAAAATTGTTTATGAGTAGACCATACTTGTTTATCATAAGTACAAGTGAAGGTTCTTGGGGAAGAATGGTAATGCTAATAAATAGCAAGCGGCATCTTGATTAGAATTTTATACCACCAATATCACGTATCAGAAACAATGATGGAGAGTACACAGTTGCCTTATCAGCATCGTTAGTTGTCGGAGATTAAATTGAGTTTTCACTACTCAGCGTTATTCCTTTCGAATAGTTAACTGTAGCAGCAGAGAGTGTGAACAGACCAACTTTTCAGGCAAAATATTTCGTAAGCGATTCGTTACAAAAACCGAAACAAAAAAAAATCTTACGATGATAGTTTGCCAATCTAGTTTCACAATACATGACTGCGACATCCTAATCTTACAATTTTTTATTTCGCGATTCGTTACAAAAACCGAAATAAAAAAAAATCTTACGATGATAGTTTGCCAATCTAGTTTCACAATACACGGCTGTGACACTACGACATCCCAAGGCAACGTTGTAAGTGGTCGTGAAATGAAAAATAATAATCTTACAACCTTTTTGCCATATAGTTGGCGTTCACACTCTCTGCTGCTATGCGCTAACAATTTTTTTACGATGAAAGTCCTAGGACGAAAATCCTTTTAGGACTTTACAAACAGACTAATTTGCAAAACTTCACCTCGCAGATCAATCAAATTATTAGATTGGTCAGTGAGTTTGAAATTAATTCTCGTTAAAGAATTATTATGACATCGCATATAGACTGGATTAGTTGGGTCTTCAATAATTAGAAATCCTGGAGGAGCCGTTGGTGCAAATGAATATAGAATATAACCTTGCTGAGCTTGATTTGATTTCTCGAGATTTATTTGATAGCTTCCTTCGATAACTTCACATACTAAATTCAATGATATCACCGAGGATATATTTACGTTGTTCGGAGCGATATTTCTCCCACCGCCATCTGGGTCGTTATTAAATGTCAGAATATTTGTTTGTTGTCGTGATAATTTCTTCCAATCGTCGTGGATTTTCTTAAACCCAATATCGATGGCATAACTGAGATATTTTTTTAATTCGTCGGGTTTATACCCCGGAATTTTAAATGTTTTAATATCCTCTACGCGGATATTGTATGATTCCCTAAATATCCCCTTATGACTTTCGTTTATTAATACTTCTTGAATAATTTGTGTATGAAATGTTTCCATATCGTTGATGATTTTGTTACCTGTTTGTACTACACTAATAAATTCGTCTTTGGTGAGAGAGCCGGATTTAAGGGATATTAACAATAATGAAAAATCATTATTCATCGCGCTCAAATTTTCTTCGATTGAACTAGTGTGAAGTATCTCACGATTAGAGATGGGAGAATAATCTTGATAACTTTTCAATGGATTATCAGGTTTTATCACGTTGGAGACATAATCAGATTTTACAGGTTCTGGTATATCAACGGTTTCTCGTCGAGGTGGTAGTTCAGGCCATCCTAACACTGATCTTATAGAACTCTGATAAATATCAACGACATACCCAGGGGAATTAATCTCGATCGCAGATGATAACGTCGGCTCGTGAACCGTTATAGCGATTTTTGATTCTTTTCCAGTGATAGATTTAATTCTTCGTTGTAATTCATTATTGATTTGTTCGATTTGATATGACCCTGTTGGTAACGAGACAACGTTCCAGTCTGGAGTTCCGTCTTCACGATTTTTCCACGCGAACACCAAGGAATTATTTGGTTGTTGACCACCAAATGCTACCGATCTGATATTGGGCCAGCTATGATACACTCGTAGTTTTGCTAGCGCGATCTCGCTCACCGGAACGGGAATCGGGAAATTCACACTGAATTCAGGACGCGTTGAGGTTACTGATATCATGCTTGTTTTCACCGGTGTTGTATTTGTTACTATTTGTTGAAGTAGTTCTTGCGATGACATTGTTATTATTATTATTCTGCTCTAATTTTAGCATTGTTGATTTATACAATTGAGCCATCGTTGAAAATTCACTATCTGATATTGTTGTGTCATCGAGTGATGATGATATCAACGAGGACAATTGCGAGTAACCGGCAGATGCAATGTGAAATTTAATTACATAATTGTGTAGTTTACTCTGGCTACACGATGATAGTTTTTTTGTGATCCCGGTTAATATACCCGCAATTGTAGCCACCGCGGAAATAGCGATTGGAACTACGACCGGAGCAATCATTGTAACCGAAGACAGTATTATCCCAGCAGCAGTGATTACTCCCGACACCGAGTACACGGTGATATCAACTGCGGTTATTCTTCGTTGGTATTTTTTTATTTTTATTTGATACTCCTCACAGAGAGAGCTGAGTTTAGTTTGAAATTCTCTGACCTGATCATAGCGATACTGATTAGATGATGGAATCATTTGGATCGTCATTTTATTTTAAAAGCGCTAGCATTTTCAATTGTGATTTCCCTTTCAGTTTAATTGTTTACTTAAATCCACTACGAATTCTACGTACCACGTTACTGAAACCCTGACTAGATTTCTATCTGTGGTCGTTATCGTGAATTGTTCAGTTGTATCCTTGTCGATGATCGTTGATATCGTATTATTGACTCCAGATGAACTATTTGATGATATATTAAACTGATTCGGTGATACTATTGTTAATCGATAAATACCCTTGACTGCTGCGGTTATGTTTAAAATGTTGTTTGTGGGAGTCCACGCAAATGATCCGTATTGAATCGTGTATACTACGTTGTTGACGATAGATTTATCATGAGGAATTTTTATTTTTTCAATGACGCTTATCATCCTCGTTGCATCATCTTTCATTGCATTGTTGAATGTTTTAAGCTCATCGATGGATTTTTTAATATCAGGAAGGGTTATTTCAATTTTATCAAATGGGGTTCCGATAAACTTGTCAATGATGTTTTTACGAAGCGTTGAAAACTGTTTCACGTGTTTTTCATATTCAGATTGAAGAGAAGCTAGTTCCAACATAGAATTTTTTATCGTGGTGAGTTTTGGTGTGGTCACTGGTGGATTTCCAAAAAATTCTAGCAGGGGTTTGTCAATTTGGTCAATTGTATTTCTTTGTGTTTCACTAAACTGATCAAATACAACTATATGATCGTCATACTTATCATTGAGCGATTTCAATGAATTCACCGTGTTATCGAATGTTGCTAATTTATCTGTAATTGTTGAAACAAGTACACCTGGTTTGAGTTTACCCTGATCGGAAAATAACGCGATAGCATCCTCTGCTGCATCTCGTCGTTTAACCAAAATATCATCGAGAGAGATATTACTAGTTTTCAATTTACCCTGACGATCTTGAAATACAACTATTTCACCAGGATCAACACTTGCTAGGTTTAACGTTTCGGATATTTCATCTTCGATTAGTTTTTTAACATCCTTGATTTTATCAAAGGTTTCAACTCCACCAGGTTCGGGTTTCTTCAGCGTTGATAAAGGTCGTCCCCAAATATCAATCATTATCATAAAAATCCTTTCTCTGTTTAAAATCTAAAAGATTTTCAATCCAGCGGATTTTCAATCAAAGATTTTCAATCCAACTACCGCTAGTATACTCATTCACTACTACATGGGGTGGTTTTCTTGATTGAGGAATCAAAGATTTCTTTGAAATAGCATCAAGTACGTTTAATACTTCATTGCCACATATGGGTGGGTCAAGCATTGTTTGTGTTGGTAACGTGGAATACCAATAGGGTATTTTTAATTTACTTACATAGTGGTTAAATTCTTTCGGCGGCGCTAATCCATATGAGTCAAAATAAATAATCCCACGTGGATCAATCGCGTATGCAACCCAGTGAGTTCCAGGTCCGGAGCTGTTATCTAGATTAATAATACCGGTTTCAACATCATTTGGTTGTGCTGGTAACTGATCTTTCATAAAAACACCTCTGAAGTTTTTAATCGCGAGTTTTTTAGCGGCATCAATTAAATCAAAATTGGACATGGGAACCATAGGTTCCTCAATCGAAGATTCCCGAGTTAGTAAACCGGTCCTAGTCTCAGGCCGCTTCCGCTGTACCATGAATACGGGGTTCCTGGTAGTCTTAGACCCTTTCCTTTTTTTTACCAGCGCGGACGGATCCACCAGTTGCTTTCTTTAGTGCCATTCCTGCCGCGGTACCAACGGCTCCTAACGCTGTCGCCTTCGCCACCGCTGGGGCCGCTGCGGCAATCAACCCTGGAATCAACCCTAACAACGGGAATATACCACCAGTCTTTTCCATGTTTTTAATCGCGCTCGCAGAAAGAGTAACCTGAACTCCTTTTTTTTCTTTAAACGCTTTATTAAAATGATTAATCTGAGTCTTCGTCAGTGATAGTTTATTCCCTCCGCCATTCATTTGATTAGGTTTCAGCGTTATTGTGGTTCCGCATTGCTTAGCTGATTTGGATTGTAATTTTTTTAGCTGACCAGGTGTCAACGTAACATTGATATTACTATACGACATTATACAAAACAGATTGATTCTAAATCGGAAATGCAAGCATTTCTAAATTCAATTATAGATTTTCTACTGGTGCATCTACCAGTCTCATTCGTCCACCAACACCTTCAAGTATCATTGATTTATCACTAAGAATAACAGCAACCGCTCTATAATTAACAATACCAGCAGGACGGGTTACACGAGCTCGGAAGTGTATATCAACTACGGACTGTTTCATCAAGTCAAGATGTTCTAGGGAAAAGTAATAAATCGGATACAGACCTTTAAAATCCAATTGTGATATTTGTAGACCAGTATCTACATTTTGATCACGTCCCATAAATGATAGCAATCGATGATAAACTCGTGCAATGTGGTTATTTTCATAGTTAAGTTGTATATCTTCTGATGGTTCTTGTTGTCCGTTTATTTTTAGTGAAACTTCATTACATCCGATTTGATCAAATATCATATGGGAACTTTCTTGATTATCCAATCGCGCTTTATCCTGTAGAGCAATAAAAATATGCCGTGGAGCTGAAACACCCTGTCGTGCTGCCAAATGCCATGTAAGTGTACCATCAATATTAGAATCCATGGTATCTGTGGACGTTGTCAACCAGCTTAATAATCTCTTTCCCCCTTGATCCATAAATGATAGCAACCGCGGTTCTACTGACAATGATGGAGTCAACACTGGCATCCATAGTGATAGTTTTGATAAAATTACTTTACCCGCAGCACCGCCAATACGCCAGATTGCATTATTATCATCACCCTTTCTCACTAGTGCTACAGTATGCTTTACTCCATAAATAACTGTTCTGACGTTTCTACAAAATCCAAATATATGATGGAGCGGAATCGCACATGAAAATCGTCGACGATCTCCTTGTAATGTTGCTATTCTTGTTGCAGCTCCTAGATTGAAATTCTCATCATTATTTATAATCATATCCTCGATACCACCAGCAGCACCAGCACCAGGACCAGCAAAGGGGGCACCAGGAGCAGCACGATCATTTGGTTGTCTTATAATAAATGGATTTTTTCCCGCCGTATTTTTAACATCCTTTGCAAACATCATAGATGGACCGGCCGATCTTGTATAATCGTCAGAGTATCTTGCTAGCCCTAGTATTGTTGTTGCTACATCAACTTCACGTTCAATAGATTCGATTTCTTTTCCATCAATGAGATATCTAGCACTTTCAAATAATGCCATGATACCATTATTGACAAAACCGACTTGGATATTAGCTGCATATGGTGTATTAGCTACAACATCTGTTACAAGTTCACCTTCAACTTCAATAAAAGCTTCAGCGGGTAAAAAGTATTTACTGGTATCATGAACTTGAAGTTCAATTCTTCCTCGAAGATTAGGTTGTACTGCGTGATAAGCAAAAAATTGATAATCGCGTACAGAAGTATCTTTAAGCACTGGGGCTTCCATGTCAAATGCAACATCAGGGTTTTGTTTGAACATTTTTTATTATATATCCGATGGTCTAAATCAAAAATTCTGAAAGAATTTTGAAATTATTTTAAAATAGTTTCATATGAAAACCCCAGGAATTCATTTAGAGAAAATCGATTTCATGAAATTATGTCGACGGATTAGCCAAAAAACAATACAAAATCAATAAAAAAAACATCGAAAATTCGATGAAACAACATAATTTTAGCCTCACAGGATAAAAAATCTGATCAAAATCGATTTTCTCTAAATGAATTCCTTGGATTTTCATCCTCGATTTTCATGAAATTTTGTCGATGAATTGCATAAAAACACTAGAAAAATGAGTAAAAACACTAGAAAAATGAGTAAAAAAAGTAAAAAATCTAACAAAATTAGCAAAAAATAAATATTTTATAATATAAAAATAATTTTTATAAACTAATTATTTAGTTGGGTGTATTTAATAATGATGATGAAAATATCTGAAAATGCTGATGATAATGAAGATAGCGTAAGTAGAATCACAAGTGATTCTGATACAAGTATTTCTAACACAAGTGATTCTGATTCTGATGTTAGCATTAGAAACGCTACCGTAAGAAATGCTAGCATTTCTACAATAACCATAACAACTGAGAATCCTATTCAAATAAATAGAAACACAAATATTTCTAACACTAATGTAAGAAATGCTAGCATTTCTACAATAACTATAATAATTGGAAATCCTGTTCAAATAAATATTTCTAACGTTTCTGTCGAAATTTCTTAAAACCACTTCCCGCTATCATATTTGCTGTTATATTATCCTGAATCATTGACTGTAGTTTTTCATCTACTGCATTATTTATAATCTTACTAACACTAGCAGGCATTACCGTGGTAGATGGTGAAACGCTTGCGTTAATGTTTCTAGGTTTTGAAAATCTTCGTGATTTCACTAACGCTGTTAATTTATCCTTAGCAGCTGAAAACGCCTTCCCGGCAAGATCACCAATAGTATTAATACCCTTATCTCGGATAACATCAATTGCTTTCATTGATAATTGTTTTGCAAACGGAGCCACTTTTGGAGCCATTCTTGAAAATAATCCCATTATAATATTACCGAGACCATCTCCATAGTATGCTTGGTATTTTGGTAATCGTGAGTTTACCACGTAGACGCTAGTTGGTTTATCATGGTTGTAGTGTATGATCATTCTCTATATAGAAATGCTTGCATTTCCAAATGCTAGTGTTTTCAAATGCTATTTATCTAACACTAGTGTAATTTCAGTCGCTATGATAACCATGAGAATTTTCAGCTAGCTCTTCAATAAAATCTCGATATGTGCTGATATCCATGATACCACCTTGAAATAACCTCCTACAGATATCAGCGGCTTCATTAATTATTTCTGGTGAATTATTTCCGGCTCGTTTTCCTCCTACGAGTACTTCTAATCGTGCTATATCACCAAGAATATTACCAGGGCAAGAAATACTTGTATTTCCAGAAACGCTAGCGTTTCTACTAGTGTTTCCAACTAAACCACTACCACTTGAATATCCTTTTCCTGAAGATCCCTCATCTTGAAAGGATTTTAAAAAATCCTCAAGTTCTGTATCAACACCCGTTGCACCTTGTGTATCTATTTCTGAACTGGGTTTTGATTTTTTAGGTGAGAAGGATATTTTCTTCGAGGGATGTTTCCGCCGCTGTAATTTTTGTGGTTTTTGTTGTTGTTTTAGTTCTTCATATTGATTGTATACATTACCCACTATTTCCATATATTTAATGTATGATGCACTATCTGTTTTAATTTGACTTTCCCCAGTTTTTATTTTGTAAATCACATCAGCGTAATGTTGTAAATTCTTAATATACTTATGATACTCTTTTTTCAACATTTTTTTTCTTTTTTCATAACTCGTAACAACAAACATAGGAATATCTACTGGTTTAGTGTTATCAATTTCTGCTATCCCCGCCTCGTTAAATCTCTCCCGTAAACCCTCTACTGTTCTTTTTGATTCAAGTGGCAATTCATCACCGACATCAATACCACTTTGTCGTTGTATTTCCATCTGAGTTGCCATATCACCTGAAAGTTTTTGTACAGCCTGTTTTGTTTGTCCAGTTTCGATTGCTATTTTTTCAAGTTCACCAAGAAGAGGCCTCTCTATTCGTTTTCCTTCTTCAGGGACATCTCCATATATCGCCCGTTCAGTAGCTGTTTTCACACCCTCAGTTGCACTAACAATAGGTTTGAAGAGTTGTTCTGTATCCTCTGTAAAATCAGTCTGAAGTAATTGCCGCTGTTGAAGTTTTTCACGTATACGATCACGAAGTGGTAATATTTTCTTAAGAGCTTCAAGTCGTTCTTTAGTGTTACGTGTGGTCAATGATTGTCCTATCATTATTAAAAGAGTATCACTATTGTCAAATTGCAAGTAAAAAAAGAAATCACTAAATTATACACTAACTTGTTATACTTCCTTGTTATTGTACTGGGTCACACACATAATTTTACTTCCTCATAGGTAGTGTGTGTATACCGTACTGGTTGAGGCTCTCTACGCGTGCTCCTCAAAATCCAAAATTCTACGAATTTTTATTGAGAGTTTTCCATCAACATTTTTAATTGTCTCACTTTACAATTAATAAGTCTCTTTTGTTCATATTCTAAGCCTAATTGCTTTCGTACACGTTCAACGATGCTACATAATGGTACGAATACATTAATATCTTCCGTATTGACTAAGCTCTCACGTATAAGCTTTTGGATATTCTTAATTAAAAAATATTTTTTAGATAGGACGTATTTTCCGGTCTGTTCTGCAAATTGTATATCCTCGAAATCGGTCATAATTTGATCACAATCCAAACCTGAACATAATTTTATATTTTGATCCTTAAGTTTGTTGATTTCAATAATAATCAATTTGAGATTTTCAAGATTCATATATATATAAAAATATATTTGTTTAAATACAAAGTATGAAAATTCTTTAGAATTAAAAATACAAAGTATTTTCAAAATGAATTCTGGATACACTAAGGTGATGAGCATCTTAGTATACCCAGAAGCTTAATGCGATTATAGGTGATTATGATTATATACAATATAATGAATGACGACGGCACAATTACACTGAATGAATTGATTTTCAATGACAATGGATGACGACGGCACAATAACCCCTGATCTAGTGTGGTAGGCGATTATATACACATAGGACGGTACAACAATAGATTATAGGTGAATGAATTGATTTTCAATGACAATGAATGACGACGGCACAATAACCCCTGATCTAGTGTGGTAGGCGGTTATATACACATAGGACGGTACAACAATAGATTATAGGTGAATGAATTGATTTTCAATGACAATGGATGACGCGGGCTATTCTACATTCAAGTGTAAACAAAACCGCAAAATCAAAAACTTTGGTTTTGAATGTCAATAATAACGTTCATACCACGTGTGACGGTGTGGTTTTGTTTACACTTGAATTTCGGCTAAATGCCCAATTATAATAAAGACGAATTTGTATATATACACTCATTACGACGAGGTGATATAAAAGAGGTGTAGTGATTGTAATTGTTTGTTTGTTTATTAGCGATCACTGACAACGTTGAAAACACATATAATACTTGAAACAGACATTAAAAAAAATGTTTAAATACGACGTGTCTATAAAACAGTTCTGTTAATACTTGAAAAAAGACAAAATTGATTGTGTTTTGTTCAGATTCATAATAGCGAAACTAACCAATCAAAATCAATGACTGTGTTTAAGATCTGTAACTCTGTCATTGGTGGAAATCCTACGGATTTCACACGCGTTATACCTAACGGAGTTATCTCCCCACATAAATAAACTGAATTTTGTTTTTAAAACGCTTTGAAAAAGTGGTCTTATAAATTCCCTCTGCTACTTTTTGTACCGAGGAGGGGGTAATATCGAAATACTTACCAGCTTCTGACATTGATTGAAATACCATCTCCTTGTTGTCAGTATTAAACGATCTTACTGGTCTCTTCCCAATTGATTTACAAGTACCAGTATTTCCAGATGCAGTATTCTCACTTTGTGTAACAGCTCGTAAATTATTCAAAGAATTATGTGTCCTAATACCATCAATATGATCAATAACAAGGCCATCCTTGATTGATCCATTATACACTTCATAAACGAAACGGTGATTAAGATACCTTTTCCCTCCAGCATTAAACGTCAAATACCCTATACCATTATCCCGCCCAACAGATTTCCTATTTTTACAATGTCTGACAACACCATCACGAGAAGCTTCGTAATTTTTAATAACAGGATGTCTTTGAAATTCTTGGCTCATTTATATATAATATATCTATTTGTCTAATTCGTTAATTGGCTGAATTATAACATTGACAAATCTTTTTATATAGTCAGCCGTAGTTTTTATGATTTTGCCGTCATTGACGTCGTCAGGATTTTTGATTCTTCGCTTGTCATAATAACGTTTTAACTCTCTATAACGCTTACCCCCGCAATTTACGCATAACTGCGATTTGCCTCTTACACCTACCCCACAATGCAAGCATGGTAGAGGTCCCTCCGAACCGTTTCTTACACTCTGCATATGATACCCACAGAATTCATTTCTACATGATTTGTTACACGGAGTCTTTGATCCAATCATAAGCCATTTGCAATGATTCATTATATAAAAATTTTCTTATTTAAATACTTGTTTTAATTATAATATGTCAGAATCTAGGAAACTCTCTAGACCGATACATAAAAAAAGAGTTTCCAAGAAGGATTTTACGATGGAGTTTAAGAGATTATCGAAAATTAATATGTCAGAATCTAGGAAACTCTCTAGACCGATATACAAAAAAAGAATTTCCAGAAATGCTAGCATTTCTAAGGATGAAATTGCAAAGCAATTTACGATGGAGTTTAAGAGATTATCGAAAATTAATCCGGATAGAATCTCTGATAAACCATTAAGAGATGATAAAGCCCTGTTGAGTAAAATCAACAACTGTTTTAAAGAGTTTAAGTGTGATGGAGCAGAATATATTTATTTCACATATCGAATTGCTAGTGTTCCAACGGTTGATTTTACCATGAATGATGAAAGAGCAGCTGAGATACTTTCACGTCTGGTAAGGAATTATTTTTTCAGAATAAAATTTATTATCAAAGAAGAAGGTGAATGGTTTATCAGGGATAAATTTGAACCAATCCTCAAGGATAAACAAACTCTTACTGTGAATAGAAATTCCAGGCCAGGAATTCTAACAGGAATTGATAGACCATATTACGAGAGATCATATCCTGTAACGGTCGTTGTGTATGGGTTATATCCGATAAATAATAATCCTAATATTGCAAAACTAGCACCTATGAAAACGGCGATAAAATCACCATGTGATTTGAATTTGAATTTGAATTTAAATTGTGTAGCAACACGGGTAATAGAACACTTTACAAATTCCCTCCGAGGAAACAAATTAACTGATCTACGAAGAAAAAAAATAACCGAATGGGAACTAACAGTGAATCAACATGGAGCAAGGATTTCCGATATAGCTAAATTAGAAGCATTATTAAAATTTCCAATATCGGTAGCAACGATAACCGGAGAAGTATTATACGAACCAAAATATCAATCGCGAGGAGCTCCAATTGAAATTATTGATCATAACAAACACGCGTGGACACCAGCGGTAAATATATTTCCACGAGAACGAATCGTGAAATATATCCCCCGGAAATTTTCCGGGGAATTTTCAGATGATTTCTATGAAGAGAAATTATTTGATGCTATTCACGCGTTAACCAAAGACGACCCTGTGTCAGTATGGTTAATCAGGAGTAATGAGGATCCGGAAATAGGATTTGATCAGTTTGTAAAACCAAATGGTGAATTATATCGAACTGAAGAATTAGATACTAGAATGAAAAAAATCGCTAATGAGTATTTAGAAGGAAACACTAGTGTTTCTACTGTAGAAAAACTACTTACGGATAGTTTTACTATTCCATCAGTGGTAGCTCACTTCGCAAGAGAAAAGAATTCATGGCGCCCAACACGAAATAATTTTCTGGAGGACGTGAAGTTGAGTTGCGTCGAATTAGGTCATGGAGGATTGTGGAATACGAAATACTCACGTGATGGTATGATTTCAATTGATATATCCGCGTGTTATCCTGGAAGTTTTCTCGGGTATGGAGAATGCTCTGAGTATTTTAAACGATTTGGACATCCCACACATGAAATGACTCGTGTTGCGATTAATGGTCGTTTGCCTGATTTTGATTTAACCGGGTTCGCTCGTGTGATATCATTCGAATTAGCTACAGGGTTACATCCGTGTAGTTATCTTTGGCTTGGTAGACATATGTATGAAAAAGCGTGGATGCCAATTGTGCTATTGCGGTATATGATTGATTGTGGTATGCTAATATCGTTAATTGTCAGTGAAGCGATTATTTGTTATAACGCTCAGAAAGATGTTTGGTTACCAAAACCCGATCTAGAAAAAATAATTAACGAACAACGAAAACAATTTCTAGATGGAAATTCGAAGAATTTCAGCGAGGAACAAATCATAGATTGGTCTAAGAAATTATTCGAAGGTAGTAATAGAGAGGCTAAAGATCTCGGACGAAAAATAATCGGTAAATTCACTCAAGGTGGAAGATTTGATAATGCAAAATACTCTTCGAGATTAATCATAGACGATGAAGAATACAATTTCATAATATCTGATTTAATAAAAAAAGGGAAATTTGTAACCCGTAAGAACGCTTTTCTATCAGGGGAATTAGATGAGGAAGCTTACAAATCTGCGAGCGGAACTAATAATGTTTGGGTAGATGATGTCCTTCGAAATGGTAAGAAACTAGGTACGGTTGTTACCTACTGTGATGGAAAAAGTTGTCAATACACACATTTGAGAAGTTCTATGCTAGCCTATTCTTGTATTAATCTATTCTCGATGATAAATAGATTTCCTAATACCGCGGTTAGAGTAGCTACTGATTCGATGTATATCCATGAGAAATACAAATCAGATGTAGCTAAATTCACAGATCCTAAGGAAGCGTGGGGAAATTGGAGGTTTAAAAAAGAAACACTACATGAGTATTGTAAATCCGCAGACGTTACTATGGATGATAAATACTTGAAAAGTAACCATAATATCTCAGAGATTCAATCAGAATTTTCTACTGCACCGCCCGTATCAGATCCGATTTGTAGATACAAGACAGTTTATTTAAACGGCTGTGGTGGATCAGGAAAGACAACTCGGGTAATTGAATTATTTCGTCGGGAAAATCCTACGGATTTCACAAACATGATTGTGCTAACACCAACTCACAGACTCGCCAGAGAGATGATAGCGCGGGGAGTAAAAGCCTGTACTTATCACAGCTTCTTTCGATGGAAAGGCGATACATGGACTCCTGATCGAATGGGCGATAAATTTATTCCTGAAATAATAATCTGGGATGAAATATGCACGGTATCGTTGACAGTATTACAGATATTTCTTGAATGGTTGTTATTGAAAAATACAAAAGTCGTCATGTGCGGGGTTCACGGCCAACCGCAGCCATTTGTTGGTGGATCTCCACATGAATGGTTAAAGGGTTTTGTAGACTATTATGAAGAGATTAATACCGACCATAGATCACTTGATGAACAATTACGCAAGTTCAAAGCGCTAATTAGATTACAACCGGATAAAATCCAATGTGAAATAGCGCGTGAAATAATCTCTGAAACTCCCATGAATGATTTTTGGGAAATGTGGAAGCCAAATGATTTAATAATCGCGAGTAGAAAAATAGTCAGAGACGCACTTCAGATGAAGTTGTTTGCGCTACATAAAGAAAAATTTGCAACGCTTCCAGTACCACTCTGTTATAGACCTAAGGATACACGAAAGCAGAATATCGACGTTGACATTCCTGGACAACAACAAAAGCAGAATTTAGTATTAAATGATATTGTGTTGGTTGATATCAGCGTCGTCGAAGATGCATTAGGGAACTCTGATAAATCCCCGTGGACGCTAGGTTATGCAGCAACAATACACTCTTCACAGGGATTGACTATATCCGATACAACTCTTTGGATAGTAGATAATCGCATTGAGTGGTCAAATTTAGTTTATCTAGCAGTATCGAGAGTACGGCGAATAAACCAACTTCGAAGAATTGTTGTTGACGATGAAATCATTGGTAACGATATAATCATCGGCGATATAATCAGAAAAAAACTCTCTGGCTATAAACAACAGGATAAAAAAAATAAACGAGAATTTGACATTGATGCTGAATTAATAATCACTTTGAAGCAACAACAAAATAATTACTGCGCGAGTTGCAATTGTATAATGCGTTGGCAGTATTCGGATAAAGATCCTCGCCAATTCACCGTAGACAGAAAAAATAACAATCTCGGTCATGTCAGAAACAATGTGATGTTGACCTGTCTTGAGTGTAATAGACGCCGGGGTGACAACACCCTGGGTGCTAATTAAGACCACGCGGTGGTAATTGAGTATCCTCGGGAATCACTTGTAATTGTTCGCGTGTAAAACCCCGCTGAGGAGCAGTTGAATCCAGTCTATAGATTGGAGGTCTACCCGTAGATCGTGTTATGCCGGATATATTATGCGTAGTGACACTCCAAATAGGATCAGTAGCTCTTTTTTACCACCCTCAAGCTCTCCTGGTTCGTATAAGTACCTTACAATGACATTACTACCAAGAATTGGTTGGGAAACGCTAACGTTTCTAGATAAATCTTTTTGTGGTTGTACGGGTATATACTTCTTTTTAATAGCGTTGACAGGTTTCATATTAATTGTTCTAGTAATCTCATTATTGATTGCGGTAACTACACCTGGTAATCTCTTGACCCATTCACGGGATCGCTTTTCTTGAATGAATTCTTTCGCGTATTGATATCCAAATAACCGCTCAGCAAGTGTCCGATTAAACCGTTCAACAATTGCCTGATCGCGATGTAGCGCAGTGTGTCCTCGTCTGATGGCGACATTATGATGTTTCATCGTTGTTAAAACAGCGCCTTGAAATTCCTTGCCAGGATCAACTTGTAACAGATTTGGCCAGCGCAGAGGACCTCGTCGATAAATCCTCTCAAATGCAGAAGCTACTTCAGTAGATGATTTTGTCCTTAACGGTTCTGCTTGTTTGTATCTACTCGCAATATCAACTAACGTTAACGCGTATTTGTAACCGTTGTCATGCGGCAGAAATAGTATATCAGCTTGATGAACTTCATTAGGTGTTGTAACATCAAAATGCGAGTAGTTAATTTGTTTAGGCGCTGGTAGATAAATTTGCCATATTGCTTGTTTAGATAACCAGTTTGCCGCTGTAGTTTTTTTCACCTTTGATGCGCTAGCGAGTTTATTAATTGCTGCGTAACCTCTCCAGTATCCTCTCGGAGAATAATAAATAGATTCCATATTATTAATTATCCAGCACCTAACATCAATTTACCCTTCATAGCAGATTTTACCAACCAAGAAGCCAACTTTTCTTTGAAGGATTTATCAGGAATAGCATTTAACGCATGAATTAATTTTACATCTGCAAGATGTCTATGTTGAAGATTACTGCTTTTATAAGCGACATCATGAACATGACACGCCTTATCAATAGCGTTTATTGGATACTCGCCGGGTCGGGGTAAATTTTGATCATCAAGTCTGATATCTAATCGTGTTCCCGGTCCACAGTAGCTATATCCTGGAAGGTGCTTTTCTCCTGGATACTTTGCCCACGGTGTTCCTGGGAGTTTTGTCAATTTGGCTGCAATATCACCTCCTCGTTTTTTTTTAAAGGTTTCGTGGAAGTAAATCTAAATTTTTTCGTACTACATTGTACGCATTTACCAGAAAGCGCTGATCGATTATTTTTCGTTGTAATCGTCGTCAAGTCATTTGTGCCAGTACGTGTCCTACACTTCACACAATATAGATCCATAATTTATATATAACAGTTATGAATGTAATTGATTATTCAGCTACTCGACAACGAAAACCTATTAAACATCATGCAATGTTACCAGATTCTATTCGCGCGATTATCATCGGACCATCTGGAAGTGGTAAAACACAATTGCTACTTAATTTAATAACGAGATGGATGAAGTGGGATAAATTGTACATGATTGCTCCGAGTGTAGACGATCAACGATGTTATGAAGTGTTAAAAGATTTTAATGATGCCGCGAGAAATTAACGGCGATGATATCATTGAGTTTATAACCGATATCGAAGAGGCACCTAGTATTGATGATATTGATGGAAGTATTAACAATTTAGTCGTATATGATGATGTTATGTTGGAAAGACAAACAAATCCTGCTAGAATATTTTCCCGAGGCAGACATAAAAACATAGATGTGATATATGTTACACAAAAATACGCACAGATTCCAAGTATAATAAGAGAAAATTGCAATTTAGTATGCGTATTTAACGGTACTGGAAAATACACATTACAAAATATTTTTAATTACTGGTGTGACGGTGATATGGATTTTAATAAATTTAAAAATTTCTTTAGTATGGCTAGAACCACCCCATACGGATTTATAACGATAAATTTAGCAGACTCTCGGACAAGATATCGTATCGGACTTGATCAAATATTTAGTTAGCGCATAGCAGCAGAGAGTGTGAACGCCAACTATATGGCAAAAAGGTTGTAAGATTATTATTTTTCATTTCACGACCACTTACAACGTTGCCTTGGGATGTCGTAGTGTCACAGCCGTGTATTGTGAAACTAGATTGGCAAACTATCATCGTAAGATTTTTTTTTATTTCGGTTTTTGTAACGAATCGCGAAATAAAAAATTGTAAGATTAGGATGTCGCAGTCATGTATTGTGAAACTAGATTGGCAAACTATCATCGTAAGATTTTTTTTTGTTTCGGTTTTTGTAACGAATCGCTTACGAAATATTTTGCCTGAAAAGTTGGTCTGTTCACACTCTCTGCTGCTACTGTCTTTGATGTTTAAGATTAGTCTGATGATCATTTGTACACACACAATAGAATCTGACCGCCGTGATGTGGTTGCGGAATCCACCGACGGGGCGTTGACAGCTGTCAGCGGTTGTTCAATTCAATAACACGTTTTATGCATTTGTTGATAATCTGCGTCAAAGTGGCGTTACCAAATCCTCGTATGACCAGTCATAATTTTAAGGGTCAAATTGCCCTTTGGAATCACTCTGATGTACCAATGCCAACTTGAGACCAGCTTGGAATCATCGCACGTGCAAGTGACAGCACTCAATCGCTAACGCCTAACAAGATATGAAATCACGCAGAGATTGTTTCTGCAATGGCACGCACGTGCATGTGAAATAACGTAATCTCTAACTGCCGAACATGGTACTTTAATCTCTCTGAGATTGTTTCTAGAATTACAAAGTATTATTCATCGATGTCTCCACCCGACTTAAGTTCACAACGAATAGTTTACACCATAGTTGTTGTTGTAGAGTTTAACGCCATTTTACATGGCGGCCAGTATTATTGGTGGAGGAAGAACCCGTGAAAACCCCCCGGCAAGAGCCACCGACCCACGAGAAGCTATTGCTGGCAGAAATGAAAAGCCACCGACAGTTACGAGCACAACTTAAACATGGCACGGATTTATAATAGTCAAAGGTTGAGGGATCTGCTTTGAATAAGAAAATAAAAATATAAAGTGCAAAAAGCAAAAGTAGACCTTTCGCTAGAAGCTATTGAGGAAATACAGAGCCTACTTAGTTCTTTTACTGCAAAAGAAGTCAATGAATGGTATTCTGTGACATACATGAGTTACTAGAAAATATGAGTAAGATATATCAATGACGCCTTTTCACCTAATAAAACTTCCAGATATTACAGTGGTAGCCGCACATTGGTAATACAACTCGTATAATGTAATAAAAAAAAATGGAGCAGAAAGGTAAACACATGATAAATGGGTTATTAGATCAAATAAGAAAGGTGTTTATTCACTACTGTAAATGGCTGTCACTGTATATCTTTCGATGGGGCAACTAGTCACTCTAGTGAATTGTCAATGCAACCACATCCATAGTAAGCACCTCGATAAAATAAACCTGTATACACAATCTGTAAAGAAAACCAATACACCGCCTTTGTGCAAAGGCCTGTTATTGACCAAAACAGAAGCTACTGACATTGTGTTTGTTAACTAGGTTTTCGGTGTTTCAATCCGTTCCGTATTAAGCCACGTCTGGTCAAATGGAAAGTTAAATTTCTAAACATGTGTTATGAAAAGGCTTTTCCACCATAATTAATTGATTGATTTAATTTTAACGGCGCACAGCTATTAAGCGCCATACAATAGGTTGTATGTACACATGTTAAAAAATATGGAAACGTTTAATATCGATCAGCGATATAAAAAACCAAATAGTTCAAAGTAAAATGGTAAGATGTTGGTAACAGTACATTATAAAGCTTCACAATCAACGTGAGATGTAAATGGTGTATGTTGATGAGTACAGATGAAAAGATGTTGAAAATAAGGTATGGTATTAACATAAAAATGCTCTAGGTGATGGCATACAAGTTATAGTTTGGGGCCCCGAGTGGCCGAGTGCTAAAGCGATATCCGTTACGGATCACTGCCATCTCACCTCTCTCTGCGTGGGTTCGAGTCTAAGATTCGGCTAATGTAGTTATGTGAGAAAGCTTGCCAGTAGCTTCTCGTGGGTCGGTGGTTCTTTCCGGGGATTTTCCCGGGTTCTTCCTCCACCAATAATACTGTCCGCCATGTATAGACTATCGTGTGCTGAAAAATAGCGTTAAACCCTACAACAACAAGTTATAGTTTTAAATAAAGCTAAATAAATAAAATAAAGTAAAATAAAAGTTTACTTCTTTCAGGAAACTACTTAATTACATACGCAAATATACTAAATTGATTGAAAAAACTAAATAGTCAACCAAGAACTCCTTGGAAGGCTGCCTACATCTACTGGTATGGTTATAGCCTTAGGAATAAATAAGAGATAAATGGGGGATAATAATTTAATTAATTATAATTTAATTAAAAAATTGGAAGCACAAAGGAGTTGTAGAGCATTTAAATAACTACTATGTACATTTAGGGATATCAAAGACAAATGGGAAATAGAAACAAGTAAGACATACAACTAGTTAAGGAACACAATGTAGAACAGAGAATATAGCAGTTAACTGGGGCAGAGTATGAAAGCACTAGACCAACATCGCCTCTCAAAAAATTAAAAGTATAATTGTTAAATATTTACACAATACATGGCTGACTGGAGAAGTAGCCCTAAGAAGAAAAATGATAAACATAGTACATGCCCCAGGTGTGAAAACGTTAATTGGACAAAGTACCACACAATAGCGCAATGTCAAGTGAGAAAAAAAGGATAGGATACAGGTTATTATGGCAGTTCAGAAACACCATAAATACACTAGGAAACCAACACTTATTTTTAGACAGGGAGCTAATCCGATCAATTACAGACTGTATAAAGCAAACAATGAGGCATGTGGTCAATTCATTACAATACAAAAATGACAAATAACAAACTGAACAAAGGTTTACGTGACATGATTAATAATGAAACGGAATAGAGACCCTCAATGGAAAAGTACGAGATAATGACGTCATGGGGCTAGCCTATGAAATAGTCGAGAATAAGGCAAACAAAACACATACACGAAAACATAATGATAAGGCAGTCTAACTAGTACTCATCGTCTCTCCTTTCTCAGACTGCAAAGCTCCCGTACTGGACAGTCAAATCCCATTAAAGGGAACAACATACTTTTTAGGAACCTTTCGCGAGATGTAAATAAATAAATAAATAAATAAAAAAAATTTAATAAATTTAATAAATAAATAAATAAACAGTTGACCAAACTCGAGTAGGGCGAAGTATAGTTTAATATATATATATATATATATATATATATATATATATATATATATATATATATATATATATATATATATATATATATATATATATATATATATATATATATATATATATATATATATATATATATATATATATATATATATATATATATATATATATATATATATATATATATATATATATATATATATAAAAACAATATAGCAAAGACAAAAATAACACACACGGGATTTAGGAAACCTCTAGCCAAGGTCGACAAATGAACTTAGGGATAGAGTTTTGACATAGGAGATTGTCAAATTGTAGACTTAACTAGATTTCAATATGTGTACGTTAGACCCTGAGGTTATAATTTCGCGCCGTCAAAATGTAGTAAGGTGTCCATTCAGTTAATTGACATAGCCATACACTAGTGAAGCGCGCTTTATTTTTGCCAAAGCCAGTTACGTAACATTGTTGACAGGTAAGTAGGGAATTCTATGTTTGGAACACGGGAGCATCATAAAATTAAAGGTCGTAAACCATCCCTGACCGACTGTGTCTGATCATTATACGAGCCAGCATCCGATCGGAATTGAGCAAGACGTGGTCAGATATTAGAATGGCAAGTTTAAATCTATTATCTTGAGAACTAACTGTTAGTATACTAGAATCATCGTGTGGAAAGTAAGGAAAGTTACTCCGACGCTATTCAATATTGGCGGGAAAATTGTTATTCTGGGAATTACAAGGAGCTTCAGTACAGAAGTTTTTAGGGACCAAAGGGAATTACTCAGTGCAATGATCGGAGTGTCTGGGAGACAAAAGAGAAGGAAGAACGGAGAGATAAGTTCAAAGGAAAAAGAGAAGGAAGAAGCATACAGATGAGTAGGAACTCAGGAGAGGAGGAAAATGTCATACACTAATTCAAAGGATGAAACAGGCCGTCACTTAGTCGAGTGATAGGGATTTAGTTGAATTTATTTGAGAGATATGAGAGACGACTGTTATTGAATGATATTAAATTGTTGTTATTTAAATTTCACAATTTGTGTATTCATTAATTCAACACTATTTATTTTTTGGGAAAATAGGGGGTGGGTGCATCTCTCTGGTGCCGCCCCCTCCCCCCCATCTGGCCTAAACAAAGTAAGTCAACAGGATTTCAATGAGTGAATTTCAAGGTGTTGGACAGTGCTTTTAAAGATTGTATAGCTGGCGGTCTTCTGTACTATATTTATGTATTTTTTACAACAAATTTCTCTAAGATTCAATATATTTCTTGCAATATTTCTTTGCATGTTTGATCAAGTTTCAAACTGTATACAAAAAGACCTTACTTACAAAGTACGATCCAGAATTGATTTAGAAAAAATTAAGATTTAGCAAGAGACATATAAGTGTGAGACATGCTTACCTGCATTTTAGTCGAGACAGTAAAATGACAAGCAAAGGTGCAATGGAAAAGCTAGACGTACGCCAGTTGAGTACTAATTTCAAGACGTACTTTCGTTGAGGGGAATGATGGTAGTGGAAAGCTCATTGCCTATCACTACGATGGCTGTCAGACCCTAGACTTTGCGACCTTTGATATATGTCCCCGCCAGACAGCCCTAAAAATCCAATGGATTCCAATAGCGGAGATTGATGGGCTGCAGTTCAGAGGAAAAACTAAGTATATTCTTTACCCGAAGAAAACCCTCCCACTCATATTTGCAGGGTTTGAAGACATGGTCGGGGGGGGGGCAGTAGCTTAAGGTATCTAAGACATCCCCAATCATAAAAGAGGGGGAGCTCAAAATTGTGGACGTTGTGGTGTCCTGGCTCCCTCTAGAAATAAGAGACCAGATACATTATAGAAAAAGTCCACAACAAACTAAACATCTTGATAAAGACAAATAAAATGGGGACTATATACGGCTAAACAAGTGTAAAGATGGAATAAAGGATCCCCAAGTACCCCGCTATGAAGCCAGGTATAGGGGATGTAACAAGGAAAGGCCTTGTCAGATGCAAACAGACGGAAGATGGGGTTAAAGAATGCCAGATGAAAACAGGGCCCTTAAAGCCCCAGTCAAATCCACTGTCGTACACTTCAAAGGTAGCAAAGAATGGCGCACCAAATTGATCAAATGCAACAGAAACTGAACAGAATAACGTAGGACCAGTAGAAGAGGCGGAGGAACAAAATACGCCAACGGCGTGGTCTCAATTCCTCACCCCTGTGCAAACAACATCCACGACAATACACCGGCAAATTCAGATTACCACAAAAAGTCGGTTTGAAATATTGATGGAAGAAGAATTGGAAATGGAACAGGAGAAGTCGAGGCAGAATTAGGTGGCCTCCAGGACTTAACCTTCACTCCGATTCCAAAACAAAATGTTTGAGCAAAGCGCAAACT
The DNA here is from genome assembly GCA_030141615.1 of Unio pictorum. NCBI lineage: Eukaryota > Metazoa > Mollusca > Bivalvia > Unionida > Unionidae > Unio > Unio pictorum. The sequence continues at coordinate 4,260,414 of JARLTB010000028.1, read as the reverse complement.
GGGAAAGTCTATTTTAATGTCAGTGACATCGTCTTGCAGTCAAGATGAGTACACGTAAAGAAGACAGACAAAAGGCCTGGAATAAAGGAGAACAATCTTAAGAACATACCTAGTATAACAGACACGAAGGAAGAAACGACCACAACGTAGACAAACACAAGACAAGAGACAGAGAAAGAGAACAACACATAAACGGACGGGAAAAAGAGAAACGAACGACAACGACAATGAGACTGACAACTAAGTGACCTTGACCTATGAGATACGGACACTTACACAGACTGTGGAAATAGCAACGTTAAAGACAACAGTAAAGTGGCTGATGGGGTACTAGTGCCCCCAACTTTATCTAAGAATAAAATAGGATAAATTTAAAATGCTAAATTACTAAACAAAATAAATGAAAACAATTCAGGAGGCGGCACCTGGGAGAAAAAATGGACCGAACAAACTTCCGAATTACATCAATTAACGTAAATGGTTTAGGTTAGGAAAAATAAATAAATTAATTAATATTTTAAAAATTGACATAATACGTTTTACAATAAACTCATAACAACTTGACCAAATAATTAATAACAACAACTAAGGAAAGAATGAATGCCATTGTAATACTAAATACGTTCAAACATGAGGACATTAGGGCGGGAGTAGCAATATTAATTAAGAATAAAAATAATGTTAATTGGGAAAGGATAGAGGAAAAACTAACGGGAAGTGTAATTCATATTAAAAGTAATACACGTAACATGGTAAATGTGTATTGTCCAGCAAATATGTATAAAAGAAAGGAATTTATTCAAAATCTGGGGAAACATATTAACAATATTACAACAGAAAATTTAGTGATAGGGAGAGATTTTAACACGGTGGGTGGGGGAATAGATAGAGTAGGACAACTATCAACAAATGCCGTAATAGATAAATGTTTAAGAAACCATAAAATAGTAGATGTATACCGCCGATTGAATATATCAAGAAAGGAATTCACTTATGAATATAGAAACCATGGGCAAGGAGGATAGATCCCTTTTACGTAATTAAATACGAGGACAATATACACACTAAAGCCGACATTACTAATTACAAAATTTAGGACCATAAATTAATAACCTTATAAATGAATATAATACATAGGAAAAAATGGGGTAATGGGTTATGGAAACTAAAATCAGTATTTTAGAAGATGAAAACTTTATAATGGAAATCAAAAAAGAAATAATGAAGATAAAAAATGAATGTGAGAACAACTAAATTAAAATGATACATGATTGTGAAAGGTTAAAATATAGGATTAAAAATATAGCAATCTACAACTCAAAAAAGACCTAAATTATAAAAAATAGAAATAGAACAGCTCAAACAAATATATATAAAAAAATAAAACTATCACCAACGCAAACAAAGAAAAATACACAAAGAGATTGGAACAAATGCATGCAGAAATAATACGTGGAGTTGAAGTAAGAGCTAGGAAATTTTATCACATTTACAAATCTGCAGACGGTTTATATTAAAGGGAAGAACAGAGGAAAAAGGGAGGGAGGAAACAATATAAAAATTAAAATACACAGAGAAAGAATTAACAGGGGAAAAAAACTAATGCAGAGCATAACATAATTCGACAGTAATTATACACAACTCAAAAAATAGACGTAGAATAAAAATTAGGTATCTATAAGGCGTTCTTGTGAAGTGACTTCGACAGAACATGGCGACATTTGTGACGATTTCATCTCATTGGGAGAAATAACAAAAACAATTAGGGAACTCTCAAAAAGGAAATCCACAGGAAGAGATGGACTCACTACGGAATTCTACAACAAATTCCAAAGAGAGTTAGCGCCAATTCTAGAATGTCTGTATAAACAATATACTTTTAAGGAATACTGAAATGAGAATGTCGATGAGGGAAGGGGTTATATTTAAAGCGAAGGTGGATAACGAAGAATTAAATAACGTGAGGCCCATCTCCCTCCTAAATAAGACTATAAGATAATAAGTAGAATACTCTCAAACAGACTAAAAGAATGTAATCGTTACAATCTTAAACATAAGTCACACATGCGGGAAGGGGGTGGGGGTGGGGTGGCGGCTGGCGAAGGGAACATATATATTCAGGATAATATATTAAATATAAAAACAATTGACTTTATATATACATAAAAATGACAAGTGCCATGGTACTTTTCGATCAAGAGAAAGCTTATGACAGAATAAAACGAAACTACATACACAAGGTGTTACAAAATTTGGTTTTGGAGTTTTGAAACAAATTTCCTAAATTAGACTAAAATGCTGTGCAACAAAATAACTGCTTGTATACAGGTAACTGCTACGTAAAAAATTGAAATACAAAGGTCAGTGAGACAAGGATGCCCACTGTCCATGCTATTATACGTAATATCAATAGAGATACCAAGTGTAAAAATAAGGACTAGTAAAAATACAGAGGGAATAAAAACACCGAATCTAAAGGAGGAGTTTAAAATACAATAACAATTTTACAAACTTTATCAGAGATTCGAACTCCTTCCATCATTTAGTAAAAGGTTACGAACAATTTGGTAAGGCTTCAGGATAAGAAATAAATCATGACAAGACTGAAAGTTTAAAAATAGGCAATTGGAGGGGAAACCATCCTGGACCCAACATCTAAAACGAAACAGAGTTAAGGCCCTTGGAATTTTCTTTTGGGGCAGACGAAGAAAGAAAACTGTAAAAACAAAATGTTAACATCAAAATACAAGAAAATATAAACATCGGGGCTCTAACGTCACTCTCTTTAATAGAGCGGGCATAAGTTGCGAAAACGTACTGATATACCTTTTAAATTCAACACACACACATACACACACACAGACACACACACACATATTTTTTCCCATTGTCTATTATTTATATATATATATATAAACAATAGACAACGAAAATATAAAATACATAAGGAATTTTCAAATGCACTACGTTAACAAATCAACTTTGCATAGAGCATAAACTAGAAGGTGGCTGGCACTACCAATTCCATTATTAATAAAATGTAAAAATATATTAAATAGGTTTCAAACTATTAATAGCCAACCAAAAATGCCTTGGGAGGCTCTTTACATGTACTTACATGTTCAGTTACAGCATGAGGAATGGGGAATAAATTTATAAAAATAATAAACTTCTGAAACTACTAGAAATACCAAGAATACCTAGAAGCATTCAACATTTGTTTTGCAAATACAGAGATATTAGGGAATTATTGGGAATTGAGAATTAAAAGACATACGACTGGATTAGGAAGACACCTGCTTTAACTGGGACAAAGTTTGGAGGCACTGGGCCAACATCGGCTCCTAAAAAGTACAGAGCCTAATTTTAAAATGCTTGCGTAATGCCTGGCTCACAGGTGAAGTGGCCATGGGAAGGAAAATGATCAAAGTCAACGTTAAAATGCCCATTATGTAAAAGGGCGAACTTAAAAAATGTGAAACAAGGAAAGAGGAAAAAATGAAACTTATAATAGAAATCTTAGGAAAGAAAAAATACAATAGGAAACAGATAATCTGCCTTGATGACAACTTCAACAAAATAATATCAAATTAATAACATACTATATCACACAAACAATGATAGATTGTGGCCAAATAATGACTAACAATAAACAATAGGATATATTTGATTATAGTAATGTCTACCACTGGGGCATCATGCCGCAGACATGTAGCATGATGTCCCACCCAGTCACATTATCCTGACACCAGGCCGATCAGTCCTTACAGTAACCTCTTAATGCGGGGAGCCAAGCGCGGCAGCTGTTAGTACCATTTGAGTAACTCTTTGGTATGACTCAACCGGGGAGCGAACCCACGACCTCCCGACAACGCGCAGACGCTCTAACCATTAGGCCACCGGAGCGGTTAATATTAAGATAAGTAATTACAAAAAAATTACTTTACTTTTTACTTTTGCTTCTACTTTTACTATTAATTATGCTTAGGAAGGGGGTACAGTGACCCTTAATGGGGGAATTCCCATCGATGTTATTAGTGTCAAAAATATGGCCGTCATGAAGACCGCTGTTCTAAAGTCAAAATATGTGGCCGATGCGGAGACCAGTCTCATCAGGAATCTAGTTGTAGAGCAACTCCGCATTGTCAACTGCGGCAAGGAGCATTACGCCAGTTCCAAGGATTATTATTAGGGCATAACCGATTAGCATTTTTCTACCGATTTCCGATTCCGGATTTTGGCATGAAATTTTTCCGATTACGGATACGATTCGATTAATCGGAAATGCTAAATCCGTATTTTTTTTTCTAAAAATTTCATCTTCCGTTTCCGGGTTTCTGGTATCTGGTTTTGCCGTGTCTAGCATGTTACTTAGTACTTTACCATATCCGGTTTCATTTCCGGGTTTCACCCGTCGGTTCAAATAGATTGTCTCACAGCGTGGTTGTGTTGACCATATTGGACTTTTCTGACTTCTTATTTAACTTTATTAACGCACTATCGAATGACACGCAGTGTTAGACACGGTGCTATAGAAATTCAACTTTATTATTTTTATTATCCGAATCGGTCGTTCCTGCCTTGTCCGACTCCGATTAATCGGAAGCTCATACTATCCGGTGGAATCCGATTTCCGGATCAAAAGTCGGTTATGCCCTAATTATTATATTTGGAAACAGGAGAAGGAGATTCAAAGGGTAAAGAACACGTCAAACATTCCCTATTCAGGGCCAGAAAACTTGTTTAGGCAAAAACATCCCTTCCTGGCCCATCCTTCTCCACTGTCGTGAATAACAATACCAGAGCCACGAAGGACGCTCAAACACAGACAGATGTGCCAGTTTCAACATCAAGTATTAATATTGTAATAAATTTGGAGTAAGTGTTAGTGAATTTGAACCATGCTTGGGTCGTTAGTAGTGAATTTGGGTACAAGCCGAATGACTGTCCCTTTCAGTAACCTAGTCCATATTAAAATTCAGCGGTGTATACAAGTATTGTGATTGAAAAGGCAGCATTTATGGTTGGAAATCAGTAAATTATAGAATGGAATCAATAAGTTGGAACTTGGTAGGTACCGTTTATGTGGCCATAGTGGAAAATGGGCGTATGTATATGAGCGTGATACGCCGGAAATTCTGTGGATTGACTGGCCTAGGGTCGCGCAGTTAAATATTTCCCAGTTAGTAAGGGAATACTGGTGTAATTTCTATGGCATGACAAGCTATCGGTACGGAAAACGGATGATAATGAATAAAAACCATGCAAAGGTGCAGTTAATGGACGTTTGGGCAAGTTGTCTCCTCTGGGTCGCCAATTGATTAGAGCAAAGATTATTAGTTATAGCAGACACGTCTTTCTTTCCATTTTACAACTCAAGTTGTATGGAAGTCTTTGGAAATTTGGGGAAAACTTATGACTTCCAGCGTGACTCGCGCCAGGGTTTTGACACCGCTCGGTCAAGTGAATACCCCTGTGCGTGTAACAATATAACCCATTAAAAACCACAGAAAAAGACGGCATCTGCAACAACAACTTTCAGTAACACCCAACCACCGAAATCACCAAAGAATAAAAATGAATCGCAAGTAAATAAGCAGCAAAAGGGATCATATGATCCCAACAAACTCTAAAACAGGTTTGGAGACACTGAGAGCATGGAAGCAGAAGACACTGCTCAAGGAACTCAGGGTGGCTCCAAACCTAACAAAAGATACCCCACCGTACTTCCTCCAGAAACAAAACCCACACAGATTGCCTCCGCGAAAGGTCTACCCTAGGCTCTAGCTCCACAATCTACAGCTTAAACGTATAACGAAGAACACCATCATACAATGGAACTGTCGAAGACTCAAAGCTAACTACAATATTATTCTGCTTTTAAATGACCGTGTTTACAGGAAACATTTCAGAAAGAGACGGATAACATTGCAATTAAAAACTATTCCCTCTTTAACACCCACTATCAAAATGCTGACAGGGAGGAGTTTTTGTTGTTGTGAGCAGTAGAGCCTCGAACAGAGTCATCCCTTTAAACATAAATGTACAAGCCATTGCTGTAAGGGTTACTCTACATCGAGTAATTAGATTACATTTCCCTTGGATTGGGAAGCTTCATAATTTACTGTTACCAGCATCTTACCATTTTACGTTGAACTATTTGGTTTTTGATATCGCTGGTCGATATTAAACCTTGTAGTATTGTTAAACATGTATACATACAGCCTATTATATGGCGCTAAATAGCCTAAAAGTGCTGGTGCACCGTTAAAATTAAATTCAATCAATCAATCAATCAATCAATCAATCAATCAGCAATTAAAAACTACTCACTGTTTAACATCTATTTTCAAATACCTGACAGGTCCTCAAGAGGAGTTTTTGTTGTTGTTAAAAATAGAGACCTTTACAGCGTCATCCTTTTAAATACAAATTTACAAGCCATTGCTGTAAGCGTCACTCTACATCGAGTGATTATCTTTTGATATATTTACATAGCACCAAACACCAACCTAGTACCAAACGAAATTTAGACATTCTTGTTCACCAACTTCCCGCAACATTGTTTTACTCGGGGATTTTAATGCCCATAACATTTTATCGGGATCAAATAACACATGACAGAGAAGAGAAAGTAGAATACTTCATTTCTAGACAAGATCTTTGTCTATAAAACACAGAATAATCGACATATTTACACCCAGGAACGGGTACATACGTGTGTATAGATTTGACAATTTGCTCTCATTCACTGCTTTTGGACTATGAATTTAAGGTCGCTGATGACCTTCATAGCATTGATCACTTTTCAATCTCCCTTGAAAATATGAACTTAACAATTGATGACGCAATTCTACAATTGAATATAAAGAAGACCGACTGGGCTACGTTTGAAACACTCTATAAAACTAGACGTAATGAGGATACAGTAATCAACGTTATTAATCCTATTCAGCATTTTACTTCCATTCTAATCGAGATTGCAGAAGCATCTATTACAAAGTCCTCACCTAACTGTTAAAAAAACTTTCGGTAACTAAGAAATGTAAAAAAGCAATTTGATATCGCTGAAAAGCATGGAAAATTGTATATATTCGTCCAACGCCCGAAAATATAAGTAAACACCGTTTTCTGCTGGCTAAATCTCGCCTTAAAATCAAAGAAAGTAAACGAGAATCTTGGAAGAAATATATTATTTCTTTAAACTCTCGTTCCGCAATTAAGAAAGTTTGGGACACTATCCGCAAAAAAAAAAAAATGGAAAGAGAAAATAGAATTCTCTCCGACATCTAAAATCAAACAATAACACTTTTAGTTCGAAACGTGCTGTAGCAAATATTCTTTCAAACATATTCTCTAGAACATCTAATTATTCAGAATCCTTCCAAAGATTAAAATATCAAAAAGAAAAGTCACGTTGAATATTCACATCGAACAACTCTGAAAGTTATAATCAATTGTTGTCACGATTGGAGTTTATGGAGGATTTAGACAAGACCCATTATTCATCCACTGCGCCTGAAGAAGTACATTACCATTTATTGAAACACACTCAGAATCATCACTAACACCTCTTCTGAAAATCCACTTTCACATACTAAAAGGTGAAGTTCCACCATAGTGCGTTATTTGCAATGAACCATTCACTGTTAAGCACTTTATAACAGTGTTTCGACCTTCACCCTACGCGTGATAAGTAGTATAATGTTCACGACATGAAAGAACTTTTTGATACTATAAATATTACTCGCATTATAGATGTCCTGGAGGAAGTAAACCTTTATTTTAAACTATAACATTTATACCATCACCTGAAGCACCTTTATGTATTGTAAATACCGTCCATTTGTTCAAGTTTGTTTCATCCTTCTTCATTACCATACTGTATTTTTATCCCCGGTTCAACGAGAAGCTGTATATTTTACCGTAACCGTTTTACTTTCAACTATTTGGTTTTTGGTATCGCTGTTCATTATTAAAACTTTTACCTTTTTAAAACCTTTTTACATATAATCTATTGTTTGTCTCTAAAAAGCCTAAACGACCTGTTGCGCCGTTAAAATAAAATCAATGTCAAACCAATCCATTCATAGGGTATATACGTTGTCACAGGATGAAGCCGAGCTGGGACTGGATTAGTGAAGACACCGAAAGCAACTGCGTTAAGAAGATGTTTATTTATAAACGCAGTTTAAACATAAACAAATCTGATACCATTATAAACAAAAGATAAGGACAATTACATGTAAAGAGAACCTAACGAGGAGCTATCAACAAGTAACTCAACAAAAGATAAGGACAATTACATGTAAAGAGTTCCTAACGAGGAGCTATCAACAAGTAACTCAACAAACAAAACTCAAAGGATGATTTTAACGAATGGAATTTAATACTAACGTGAATAACGTCCTATCACCCGATCAAAAAATACAAGTATATGTATGAATTTACGAATATTTCGCTCGTATAACAGGACTGAGATGTAAATGCCTGTAATTTTGATTATATCGTTCACATAACGATTTAGAGATGTAAAAGCATGTAATTCGTGATTTTATCGTTCACATAACGATAACGATATGTAAACATGAAATTATGAATTTATCGTTCATATAACGATTTTGATATGAAACTAGTGATATAGATAACGTGGCTAAATCCAACTAACATCCCCTCTCACTAAGAGAGAGAGAGAGAGAGAGAGAGAGAGAGAGAGAGAGAGAGAGAGAGAGAGAGAGAGAGAGAGAGAGAGAGAGAGACGTTACACCCATTTCCATACAAAAAGCCTTCCAAATCGTTTAATTTGACGCCACGTTTATATCAAAATCCTGATAACAACATATTATGTGATTTCAATCTGGTAAACCGTAATTGCACTAGTCGCTTTGTGATTGAAGATTATCGGGGGTGATTTTATCAGCAAAAATGAGCCTTGATGTCACACGTTTCTGAACAGATGTTCCATATTGTGACATGCAATAATATAAATGGGCAAATTGAATCTATTTGGCTAGTTATGGGGACTTGAACAGTCGCCCAACTATCATCGGGACAGCAAAAGCATTATTGGAGTATGAAATACCTAATCTAGTCCATAATCGTGAAGAATAGGTGGTATTGGGCCGCTCGCGTGCATAACGGACTCACGAATGCGTTATGAAAAAACAAAACTCAGAATACATGCTCCGCCAGTGGACACTGAACACGTTAAGTTCACAACTTCACCCTAGCAGCAGAGGGGGCGAATCGGACGTCTCTAATTGGGGTAGATTTTAAGCAAAACATTTTAAGTCTCCATTTGCCAAAAAGAGCCTTAGCGATTTTAAAGCCCTATTTGTCAAATTAGGGGTTTCTCAAAACCTCTTGGATTTAAGTCTCCTTTTGCCAATGGAGCCTTCTTGAAAGCGTAAAAAAAGCGTCGACGAGGCAAATTCCTCGAAGACGCTATTGTCGCCGCCGTCAGCTGCTAAGGGTTAACCGAATATTTTATCAAGTCCGACACGATATCGCATCCGAAGGTCTGATAAATTTATCGTCACAAATCTGTGTGGGATTGACTGAGCGTGACTAAAGAAATTTCTAAATTGATTATGATCCATATCACCGCCGCACCAAGTTTGCCAAATATTTCGTAGCGTATGAGTATCAACCCCTTTAAATACACACAATAAATTGCAGTTATCTCTGATCACTTTTGGTATTTGAGTGTATCGTTGAGTAACATATATCACATCAGTGTTTTTATGCCTGCCTCTGGAAAATATCCTAGTGGGATTCTTTTGATTGTCTAGCATCACATCGTCATATACGACCAAATTGTTAATACCTCCATCAATATCATCAATGCTCGGTGCTTCTTCGATATCGGTTATAAATTCAATGATATATTCATCGATTTCCGATTTTGCTCTCTCGTTGTAATCGTTTAACACTTCGTAACATCTCTGATCGTCTACACTCGGAGCTATCAAATACAACTTGTCCCATTTCATCCATCTCGTTATCAAATTAAGTAACAATTGTGTCTTGCCACTTCCAGATGGTCCGATTATAATCATTCTAATTGAATTCGGCAACATCGCGTGGTGTTTAATAGGTTCCCGTCGTCGGGTAGCTGAATAATCAATTACATTCATGTTATTATAAATAAATTATGGATCTATATTGTGTGAGGTGTAAGGCGCGTACTGGCACAGATGACTTGACGACGATTACAACTAAAAATAACCGATCGGCACTTTCTGGTAGGTGTGTACAATGTAGTACAAAGAAAGTTAGATTTGTTTCTATGAGATCTGCAGGAAATGCTAGCATTTCTGATGATTCAAAAAAAAACGAGGAGGTGATATTGCAGCCAAGCTAACTAAACTCCCGGGAACAACATGGGCAATGTATCCAGGAGAAAAACACCTTCCAGGGTATAGTTATTGTGGACCTGGGACTAGACTCGATATTAGACTCGATGATCAAAACCAACCCCGACGTGGTGAAGAACCAATAGACGCCATTGATAAAGCGTGTCATGCTCATGATGTCGCTTCTAAAAGCAGCAATCTGCAACACAGACATCTCGCAGATGTGAAATTAATTCATGCGCTGAATTCTATCACTGCTAAATCCTTCAAAGAAAAATTGGCTTCATGGTTAATAAAATCGGCGATGAAAGGTAAATTGATGTTAGGTGCCGGAAATTAATAACAACATGGAATCTATTTACTATTCTCCAAAAGGATACTGGAAGGGGTAAGGCAGCAATTGGTAAACTCGCTAGTGCAGCATCGGTGGAATATACCACCGCGGCTAATTGGTTATCCAAACAGGCGATATGGCAAATTTATCTACCACCGCCTAAACAAATTAACTACTCGCATTTTGATGTGACCGTTCCTAATGAAGTTCATCAAGCTGATATACTATTTCTGCCGCATGATGGTCGTTACAAATACGCGTTAACTGTAGTTGATGTTGCGAGTCGATACAAACAAGCAGAACCGCTAAAGACAAAGTCGGCCACTGAAGTAGCTTCTGCATTTGAAAGGATTTATCGAAGGGGTCCTCTGCGCTGGCCAAATCTGTTACAAGTTGATCCTGGCAAGGAATTTCAGGGTGTAGTGTTATCAACGATGAAGCATCATAATGTCACCATCAGACCAGGACATACTGCACTACATCGCGATCAGGCCATTGTTGAACGATTTAATCGTACACTTGCTGAGCGGTTATTTGGATATCAATACGCGAAGGAATTTATTCAGGACAAACGATCTCATGAATGGGTCAAGAGATTACCAGCTGTGATTACCGCGCTGAATAATGACATTACTCGAACAATCAACATGAAACCTAACAACGCGATTAAAAAGAAGTCTATACCAGTAAAACCACAAAAAGATTTTTCAAAACAACCAATACTCGGTAATGTCACTGTTAGGTATTTATACGAACCAGGAGAGCTTGAAGGTGGCACAGAAAGGGCTACTGATCCTATTTGGAGTGTTACAGTACATAACATATCTAGTATAACACAATCTACTGGTAAATAAAATCGAATAATTTTTTCTCAGAGAATTCTGAGGGGGATTCAACGGGTATATACTTTATTGTTCGTTCCTGCGGGAATATTGTTACCGCAGATGTCCATGCGTGTTCGTTATGATCAATAATTTTGATTGGGGTTCCTTTTGATTTATATTTCGGTTCGTATAATACTTCTCCTGCTATCGTCATTACCGATATTGGGAATCTTAATGATTTTTCTAATTCGGCTATATCCTGGATCGATGCTCCGTTTTTCCTAACTGTTAATTCCCACTCGGTTATTTTTTGCATCTTAGATCAGTCAATTTGTTCCCCCGGGGATGCATTTGTGAAGTGTTCTTTTATTCGTTCTGCTACACAATTGAGTGGCAAAGCCACTGACGACAGTTTCATCGGTGCTAGTTTTTTAATACTCGGTTTATCATTTCACGGATATACCCCGTAAACAACTGCTGTTACAGGATAGGATCTTTCGTAGTACGGTTTGTCAATTCCAGTCAGAATTCCTGGTTTAGAAACTTGACTCACAGTGACAGTTTTTTATCCTTCAAGATGGGTTCAAATTTATCCCTGATAATCCAGTCTCCGGTGTCTGAACGAATAATGAATTTCACTCTAAAAAATACCTTTTTTCCCCAAGATGTGAATTTATCATTGCTGCGTTTTCGTCGTTCATTGTAGCAACAACTTCACCATTGATTCGAAATCTCGACCAACAGTGAGATGCTCCATCACGCTTGAATTCATTTAAACAATCACGAATTTTACTTATCATGGTTCTATCACGAATTTTACTCTTTGGTGTATCAGGGACTCTATCGAGATTGAATTTAGCATTTTTCCAGGGCGTAATTTTAGATAATCTCTCAAACTCCTTCATGTTATAATTGAAACAAGTATTTAAATAAAGAATTTATGTATAATGAATCATTGCAAAAGGCTTATGATTGGATCAACAACCCCGTGTAACAAATCATGCAAAAAAGGAGTTCTGTGGATATCATATGCAAAGTGTTCGACGTGGAAGCCTTGGTCCGATTCCTTGTATACGATGTGGGGTAGGGGTGCGTGGTAAATCACAATTGTGCCTCGGTTGTGGTGGCAAACGATACAGAGAGCTGAAGCGTTATTATGATAATATAGTTTAAAACTCCATCAAAGATTCCACTAAAAACTCCATCAATGACCTTGACCCTGACACTGTCAGCGTCAATGACAAAGTCATAAGAACTCCTCAAGACTACATTGAGAGATTTCCAATGTAATCATTCGACCAAACAATGAATTAGACAAATAGTATAGTATATAAATGAACCAAGAATTCTGACCACACCCTGTGATAAGCAACTATGAGGCTTCCCCTGATGGTATTATCAGAAACCGCAGATTGAACAAGCCAGTTGGTTTTGTGACTAATCAGGGGTATTTGATGTTTAGCGCTGGGAAGAAGAAACATCTTAATCATAGAATCATATATGAATGTTTCCATGGATTGATCAAGGATGGTTTTGTTATCGATCACATTGATTCCAATGTTAAGAACAATTCTTTTTCAAATCTGCAAGCTGTTACACAGAGCGAAAATTTGAAACGAGGAAAGACTGGACAATTCTCGAAAAAAGCGAGACCCGTAAGATCTTTTAACACAACAAATGACGAGGAAATAGTATTTCAATCAATAGCTAAGGCTGGTAAGTATTTCGATATTTGTCCATCGTCTGTTCAATGCGTCGCGGAGGGAATTTATCGATCTGCGATTTCAAAAAAGACCGGACAAAAAATTCAATTCTTTAATGCATAGACGTCCACGGACAGGGTTCATTTTTGAAAAATATATTTTTCATATTAGAAGTATATAATTATCAGTAATATGAATTCTCAAAATATCAGTGATGTAATAACCGAAATTTTAGTTTTAAAATCTCAGGGGATTTACATATCAGATAATGTAGACTACGATCAAATTATGTCCGACTTCCAGGATATTGAATACGGCGCTAACAATAACAAATATGTATTACTCAAACAATATGCATTTGTAAAACGAATTCAGAATTCTATCCGTGATTCCCTGTTATGCTGTCAGTAAGTTTGTCCCGTTATTTACTATCGTGGAAAAAATAAGAAAGGAATTAGGGAAGGAGTATAAAGTAAAAAGAACAATTAATTCAAAAATCAGAAATATAAGATTGTTAATTGAACAAAATGAAAAGCCCCTTTCGGATAATTGTTAGTAAAATTCTTACTACAATCCATGGACGGTATCATAAGTGTTTTACTAGGAAGTTGTAAAACTTCTTAGCAAAATATGTTATTCATTACTGAAATTTTCATAGTAAAATATTTTTTATTACTAAATTTTCATAGTAAAATATTTTTTTTTTTTGGTCGTTATCGACTGATTTTGGTTATTTTTTGACTGATTTTGACCGTTTTTGACTGATTTTGGTTATTTTTTGACTGGTTTTAAGCAGTTTCAGTACGGTCAAATGGTCGATTTTGCATGGGATTTCTCGTAGACTTTTTCACTTAGGAATGACTTTGAGTAAAAAAATCATAAAAAAATCACAAAAACTGACTAAAAACGACTAAAATCGGTCAAAAACGACTATAAAACGACAAAAATGACTGTTGTTTTCAGTAGGGTTAAATGGTCGATTTTGCTTGGTATTTCTCGTAGACTTTTTCCACTTGAAACTCTTTGATTGGAATCTCTGGAAATTGCTGGCAATTTCTGAGATTCAGAAAATCATTTTCGGGTGACAAAATCACTGCATTCAGATTGAAATCTCTGGAAAATCTTTGATTTTCAGATTCAAATTGGAAAATTGTTTACAATTGGAAAATTGTTTACAATTTCAAATAATGGTTAATGAAGCATTAACGACCCGATTGGCTCGTAAGAGACTGGTCGCGATCAAAAAGTATATACCAATCCGCGACTCTGTCAGGAATAAACTGCAAGCTAGACAGAATTTACAAACGGATTTTGCTGCGGGGTCTGAAGAGTTGTTTAAATCAATAACCACAGCAACGAAGTGGGTAGAGCGTGCTATATGGGGGGATGTTCCCGAGACAGGGGGAAAACCTCTTATTGGTGAACTTGAAAAAATAGCAGCGGAAACTGAACAAACAAAACAAGCTGTACAAAAACTTCACGGTGATATTGATGTTAGTGAACTACCTGAATCAAAATGAACAGTAGATGATTTACGCGTGAGATTTAACGAGGAAGGGTTAGCAGCAATTGATAAGACTGATCCAGCAAAAATTCGTGCACTTGTTGTTACGACTTATGAAAACAGAAAAAAAAATGTTGAAACCAGAACATCATAAATATATTAGAAATATAACTCATTGGGCTGATATATTCTACAAAATCAAAACTAACAAAAGTCAAGTTGAAACAACAAATACATCATACATAGGATATATCAATGCGGTGGTTACAATGTATAAAAATATGAAGAACTAAAACAACAAAAACAGCAACAATTGCAAGGAAGAAGACAACAGCGTTCAAAGAAAATATCTTTCTCACCTAAAAAACAAGAAGAACCTCAACCCCAAGCTTCGCTTGGACCATTGCATATACCATCTGATCGAGATGATGATCTTAATTATTTACAAAGTACGAATTTAGAAAACGTGGATGCAGCAACTGGTTATAGTAGCGGGAAGGGATTTTCTAAATCTCAGAAATTGCCAGCAATTTCCAGAGATTCCAATCAAAGATTTTCCAGAGATTCCAATCAAAGATTTTCCAGAGATTCCAATCAAAGATTTTCCAGAGATTCCAGTGGAATTTCAATTCAATGTCCTGGTAATATTCTCAGCGATATATCACGATTAGAAGTTCTCATCGGAGGGAAACGAGCTGGAAATAACTCACCGGAAGTAATTAATTAGGCAGCTGATATCTGCAGGCGGTTATTTCAAGGTGGTATCATGGATATTGGTCTATATCGAGATTTCATTGGCGAGTTAGTGGAAAATCCTACGGATGGTTACCATAGTGATTAAGTCATCGGTGATGAATCACTGATTAGACAAATAGTATTTAGAAATTGCTAGCAATTGAAAACACTAGTATTTAGAAATTGCTAGCAATTGAAAACACTAGTATTTAGAAATTGCTAGTAATTTCAGAATAAGATGATCATACACTACAACCATGACAAACCAGCCAGCGTCTATGTAGTTAATTCACGGTTTCCAGTTTATAACGCGTACTATGGTGATGGTTTCGGTGATACCATTGCGGGGTTATTTGCAAGAAGGGCTCCAAAAGTGGCGCCGCTAGTAAAACAATTATCGATGAAAGTCATTGATGTTATTCGTGATAAGGGTATTAGCGCTGTTGGAGATCTTGCCGGGAAAGCGTTTTCAGCCGCGAAAGATAAATTAACAGCGCTAGTTCGACGGCGAAAGAAACCGACAATAACGAAGCCATCGTTGGGACCACTGCCATCTACAGCGGAAATGCCCGCGAGTGTTAGTAAAATTATAAATAACGCAGTGGATCAGAAACTAGCGTTGTTGATGACTCCGTCATACACCAACGATCAAAGCAACATAGCAAATATGATAGCGGGAAGTGACTTAAAAAACCACGACGAAAACGCTAGCGTTTTTCACGACAAAGTCGTCATCGACGATGATGAAAATCAAAGATTTTCCAATTACGATTTAGACTTTAATAAATAGAATAAAATGTTCAAACGGTCACCTGATCCAGCGTTTGATATGGACACCCCAGTGCTCAAGGATGATTCCGTACGTGATTATCAATATTATGCCTATCATGCAATAGATTCAAATAGTCGATCAAGAATCGAACTTCAAGTTCATGATACCAGTAAATAATTTTTGCCTTTTGAAGCGTTTATCGAAGTAGAAGGAGAACTTGTAACAGCTGCTGATACTACTGCTGTACCAGCACCGTATCCAGTTGGTACTCAAGTTGGGTTTGTCAATAATGGGATCATGGCGTTATTCGAGAGTGCAAAATATCTCATCGATGGAAAAGAGATTGAGTCGATAGATCGCGATGATGATGTGGCTACAACAATAATCGGGTTAGCGAGATATTCTGATGATTATACAAGATCAGCAGGACCTTCTATGATGTTTGCAAAGGATAATAAAAATACTGCTGACAAAAATCAATTTGTTGTAAGACGACCACAGAATAATGCTGGTAATGCTAATGCTTATGTCGAGAATATGATTATAAACAACGATCCTAACTTCAATCTAGGATCCGCAACACGCATGTCAATGTTGGAAGGGACACGTAGATCATTTTCATGCGCGATTCCACTGCATCATATATTTGAATTCTGTACAAATGTTCGAAAAGTTATCTATGGAGCAAAGCATACAGTAGCACTCGTGCGAAAGGATGATGATAATGACGCAATTTGGAGGATTTCAGCAGATGTTGCACATCCGGAAAATGATCCTGGTAAAGTCAATTTAACAAAACTATCACTGTGGATGCCAGTGTTGACTCCATCAATCACCGCAGAAGAACAATTACTATCATTTATGGACCAAGGAGGAAAATCATTACTAAGTTGGCTAACGGTAAGTACAGATGTTAAACAATCAAATATTAATGGGTTTTTTACGTGGAACATGGCATCAAAACAAGGTGTTGCTGCGCCACGTCATATATTTATTGCGTTACAGGATAATACACGAGTTGGCAATCAACTCTCCAGCCATATGATATTTGATCAATTAGGTGCTAGAGACGTCTCGCTGAGAATAATTGGCCAGCAGGAACCATCCGAAGATGTACAACTTGATTACGGTCAAAATCATATTGCTCGCGTGTACCATCGGTTGTTGTCATATATGGCACGCGATCAAAATGTCGATACTGGTCTGCAAATATCACAATTTGATTTTAAGAATTTATATCCGATCTATTATTTTTCGTTGGAACATCTTGATTTAACAAGACAATCCGTCGTTGATATACATTTTAGAGCTAATGTGCTTCGTGGTGCTATTGCTAATTATAGAGCAATTGCCGTCATTCTCAGCGATAAATCAATGCTGCTCGAAGGTGTTGGTGGAAGAATGAGAGTAATTGATGCACCAGTGGAAAATCTATGATTGAAAATCCTTTCGGATTTTTCCATTGAATCGCTTTGCGATTTAGAATTAATCTGTTATTGTATGATGTCATATAGTCATATTAGTGTTGCGTTAAGTCCCGGTCAACTCAAAAAATTTCAATCGGAATCGGCTAAGCGATGTGGAACCACAATAACGTTGAAACCCAATCAGATGACTGGCGGAGCGAACAAATTGTCGTTAACAACTCGTCAAGTAAAACACTTCAATGATGCTTTCAAGGATCAAAAAGGCGTTTAGATCACTCTCTCTGCGGCTGCTATCAAAAATATGATAAAACAGGAGGTATATTCCCGTTGCTAGCTGCGATTCCGGCTTTGATTGCAGCTGCGGCCCCAGCGGTGGCTAAAGCGGCAGCTCTAGGAGCCGTTGATACCGCGGCAGGGATGGCACTACAGAAAACAACTGGGAAGGGATACAAAAAAAAGGAAAGGGTCTAAGACTACCAGGAACCCTGTATTCATGGTTCAGCGGGAGATCGGTTCATGGATCAGGTCTGAGAATCCCAGGAACGGTTTACTAACTCAGAAATCTTCGATTTCCAAACCTTCGATTGAGGAACCTATGGTTGTAGAGTCTTTGACTCCAATTTTCAATTTTGATTTACTCGATGCTGCTAAAAAAAACTCGTGATTAAAAACTTCAGAGGTGTCTTTATGAAAGATCAGTTACCTGCACAACCAAACAGCTTTGAAACCGGTATTATTAATCTCGATAACAGCACCGGACCTGGAACTCACTGGGTTGCATACGTGATTGATCCACGTGGGATTGTTTATTTCGATTCATATGGATTAGCACCGCCGAAGGAATTTATGCGTTATATAAACCGCTTAAAAACCTTTCCAAAAATCAAAGATTTTCTAAAAACGAAGACTTGGTATTCCACGCTACCAACACAACAAATTATGCGGCAACGAAGTATTAAATGTCCTTGACGCTATTTCAACATCGAGAAAACCACCACATGTTGTCGTAAATGAATACACTAGCAGTCGCTGGTAACGACGAAGTCGTTAACGAAAAGATTTTAGAGAGAGATGTATAAAATAACATGATTGATATTTGGGGGAGATCTTTATCAGCGCTGAAGAAACCCGGTGCCGATAGCACTGCATGAATATCTGCAACCGGTGATATAAAGAGAATAATCGCAGATGAAATAGCTGAGACGTTGAACTTAACAAGTGTTGACCCCGGGGAAATAGTTGTATTTCAAGATCGTCAGGGTAAATTGAAAACTGGTAATGTGTCGTTGGATGATATTTTAGTTAAACAACGAAACGCAGTCGAGAACACCGTTGCGCTATTTTCCGATCAGGGTAAACTCAAACCTTGTGTACTTATTTCGACGATTACAGATAGATTAAAAACTCTCAGCGATGAGTTAAAAAATTCTATGTTGGAACTAGCAACACTTCAATCTAGAATTGAAGATAACGTAAAACAGTTTTCAACTTTTCGTAGAAACATCGTAGATAAATTTCTTGGAGCCTCGTTGGATAAAATTGAAATAAAACTCCCTGATATTAAAAAATCAATCGATGAGACGAAAAACTTCATCGAGGCAATCAAAGATGATTTTCCGAGGATGATAACAATCATTGAAAAAACAAAAATTCCTCATGAGAAAACCAACAACGTAGTATACACGATCCAACACGGATCATTTGCGTGGACTCCTACAGACAATATACTAAGTATCACTGCAACCGTCAAAGGTATTTATCGATTAACACTAGTAGCACCAAATCAGTTTAATATATCATCGTCGAGTTAATCTGGGGTCAATAATACAATATCAACGATCATCGACAAGGATACAACTGAAAAGTTCACGATAACATCCATTGATAAGAATTTGGTTAGGGTTTCAACAACGTGGTATGTGGAATTCGTAGCGGATTTAAGTAAATAACTGTTCTAATTGAAATCAGTTATAATAAATAAAATGTCATCACTGTTGACATCGTCATCAACGGTACCTTCGGTATCTCAATATCGCTATGATCAGGCTAGAGAGTTTCAGACTAAACTCAAAACTCTCACTGAGAAGTATCAAGTAAAAATTAAAAAAATACCAACGAAGAATCACCGCAGTTGATGTTACCGTGTACTCGGTGAGTGGTGTAATTACCGGAGCTGGTATAATACTATCCTCGGTGAAAATGATTGCTCCGATAGCTGTTCCAATTTGTATATCAGCGGCAACAACAATCGCGGGAATAATTTCGATAATAACAAAAAAAATATCATCATGCAGCCAACGCAAACTGCAAGACTACATAATTAAATTTCATGTTGTATCAACCGCGTACTCGCAATTGTCCTCGTTGATATCGTCGTCGCTCGATGATACATTTATATCAGATAGTGAGTTCTCAGCGATGGCAAGTATTTATGATTCCGCAATGTCAAAATTAGAGCGACAACATGAGTATAATAACAATGACAACACCACAGGAACTACTTCAACAAATAGTGGAGAACACAAACCCGAAAACCAGCATGATCTCAATAACATCAACCAATCCTGAATTCAGTGTGAATTTCCCTATCCCAGTCCCCGTGAAGAAAATCGCGTTAGCAAAACTACGAATGTATCACAGTTGGCCTAATATTAGGTCGATAGCATTTGGCGGTCAACAACCGAATAATTCCTTGGTGTTTGCGAGTAAGAATAAAGAAGACGGGACTCCAGACTTGAACGTTATTTCAATACCAACCGGATCATACCAAATCGAACAAATCAATGCTGAATTTCAGCGTAGAATAAAATCAATTACTGGAGCATAATCGAAAATCGCTATAACGGTTCATGAGCCGACGCTATCATCCGCGATTGAGATAAACTCGCCTAGTTATGTCGTAGATATCTATCAGAGTTCTATTAGAACCGTACTAGGTTGGCCTGAACTACCACCTCGTGGAGAAACCATTAACATACCACCTGAACCACAAAAATCTGATTATATCACCGACAGGATAAAATCTGAAAATCCAGTAAAAAGCTATAGCGGTTACAATAAATTTAAATTTTTTCTTGAATTGATAGAAACTCTCGCTAATAGAAGATTCTACTTTTTTCTACGGGATAAAACCACTGAAAATTTCACAGCGTTCAATAACGATATTTCACTGTTGTTAATATCTCTTAAATCCGGTACTCTCACCCGAGATGAATTTATCAGTGTCGTAGAAACATGTAACAAAATCATCGATGACATGGAAATATTTCATTTGCAAATCATTCAAGAGGTATTAGGTGACACTAATCCTAAAACGAGAACAGATTTTGCGACGATGTATAATATACGCGTAGAAGATATTCCCACATTCAAACTACCCGGATATAACGCACCAGAACTAAAAAACTTCTCAGTGATGCCATCGATGAAGGTTTCAAAAAAAATCCACGACGCATGGAAACAAACAGCACCACAACCACAAACAACTATCCTGACACATAATAATGACCCAGACGGCGGTGGTAGGCATATCGCGCCGCTCAACGTAAATATTTCATCGGTGATTGCGCTCAATTTAGTATGTGATGTTATCGAAGGAAGCTATCAAATAAATCTAGAGCGATCAAATCAAGCTCAGCAGGGATATATTCTATATTCATTTGCACCAACAGCTCCTCCAGGCTTTCTAATTATTGAGTCTCCGGTTAATCCAGTCTATACGCGATTTCATAATAATTCGCTAACGAGAATCAACTTCAAACTCACTGACCAGTCTAATAATCTGATTGATCTACAAGGTGAGGTTCTACAAATTAGTCTGTTTGTAAAGTCATAAGGACTTTCATCGTAGCGATTTTCATCCTAAATGATTTTCGTTGTTAACACCATAGCAGCAGATGCGGCGACAATAGCGTCTTCGAGGAATTTGCCTCGTCGACGCTTTTTTTTACGCTTTCAAGAAGGCTCCATTGGCAAGGTACTTAAACCCAAGACGTTTTGAGAAACCCTTAATTTGACAAATAGGGCTTTAAAATCGTTAAGGCTCCATTTGGCAAATGGAGACTTAAAATGTTTTGCTTAAAATCTACCCCAATTAGAGACGTCCGATTCGTCCCCTCTGCTGCTACCCTCGAAAACGAAAGTTTTTTCTGTGAACTCAATTAACAAATTATATGACGATGTAACATTTTCAGACGATTTTAGTCTGTTAATATATATATATATATATATATATATATATATATATATATATATATATATATATATATATATATATATATATATATATATATATATAGAGAGAGAGAGAGAGAGAGAGAATGAAAGAAGTATAATGCTCATTTGTAATTATAAAACGAATACCAATAAGACAATAACACTGGCATACAATGTGCAATTTGATGAATGTTATATACCCATATTCTAAATAATATACTAGTGAAAGAAGTTTCTTCAATAATAATATTGTGTGGGTTTTTGTTTGTTTGCTTGTTTTTTAACGGCGCACCAGCACTTTTAGGCTATTTTACCGCCATACAATATGTTGTATTTATACATGCTTAAAAATAATAAAAAGTTTTAATATCGACCAGTGATATCAAAAACCAAATAGTTAAAAGTAAAATGGTAAGATGTTGGTAACATTAAAAGATGAAGCTTCCCAATCAACGGGACATGTCAATGGTGTATATTAATTAAGACGGATGAAAAGATGTTGAAAATATTCACATTAAATAGAAAAGCTAAAATGGCATACAAGTTATAGTTTAATAGAAACGTTTAGTTCCTTCAAGAAATCTAAAATACAAATAATATGTATGGTATCAAAAAGTTCCTTCATGTCATGCGGTTGTTTTTATTATTATATATTTTTATTATTATATACATACATTTAACCAGTAATGATTATACAAAGGTAATTACTTTATTGATTACGAAAGAACTATAGTAATTAAAATGTCGTACGAAAGCAATTTAGTCAGATGTTTCCCTTCAAAATGTTGCGGTATATATGTGTGTTGTTCGGGTAGCTTTTAATGTATTTACTAATATATGTTTTATCTGACATTTTTACGTTTTACGTCCCAGGGCGGCGAGAAATAGTAATACTTTAGCGCCATATTAGACACACACACACACACACACACACACACACACACACACACAGATTGTCTGACAACACCTGTAGTGTGGATTTAATTACCGCACGTTTCATTTCCTTGGTATAATCAGTGTTGGTTGAAAATATATGGTTTTCTCTCTTATCTCATACAGGGATCATCTCAAAAGAAGATTAACGACTCCTAAAGTAGAAAAGCATTGAGCGGCAGGTTAGTGAAGCACCTGTCTAAACCTTTACACCACGACATGACGTTTGGAATTTAATGAACTATCTCAACGTTTACACCACGACATGACGTTTGGAATTTAATGAACTATCTCAACCTTTACACCACGACATGACGTTTGGGATTTAATGAAGTGTCGCAACCTTTACACCACGACATGACGTTTGGTATTTAAAGAACTGTCTCAACACTTACACCACGACATGACGTTTGGGATCTATTGAACTGTCTCAACCGTTACACCACGACATGACAGACTGTAAATTAAAGTTGTTTTTAAATTCAAACGTTATATTCTAAGGACATCTTCTATTATGAGGAATACATTCATCTGCTTTTGTACGCAACATATCGCATAGCTAATTCCTATTTATCATTGTAGATTATATATTAAGATCATTATTAATTGGAGGTAACATGTTTGTGGATGTTGAAGGTCGATTAGTTGAGAGAAATTAAGAAACGCCTAGACGCATCTTGCTTATGTATTTAATGATAATTTCTATTACGATGACGTATCTCCAGAAATTTAATAGCAGCATAGGTCAGGTGGGGAGATATGTTTATTTTAGAAGTAATCATTCCATATCTTAACACCATTGCTAGACACGATATGTGTCTATTTAACACCAAATCACAAACATAGTTACATCTGGGAACGGTTACATATACGTATATCGATCTGACAATTTGGTCTCCCTCCTTCCCTTATTTTGGATTATGATTTAACCAATTCCTAATTTATCTAACGAACATTCAACCCTATCATCGCTGGGCCGATTCCACACTGGAATTTAAAGAAGGTCGAAACACTTTGCAAAACTAGATTAACAGGTATTTTTTTTAAAATATCAATAATCTTATTAAACATTTTACAAACATTTTGCCTGACATGTTAGATTAATCTATTCCGATATCTCGATCACTAAAGCAAACAGTTGTTCGCTAATAAATGCAAAGAATTCTTGAAGCAGCGCCGAGAAGCAATGAACAAAGTTAACAATCGTCCTACCCACGAAAAGTTGTGACAGCATTTTTGCCGGATTAGGCTCACCGAATGCTTAAAGAACGGATACGTGTTGATGATGTGAAATGGCGAAATCATAACGTTTAATTCGTAACTATATTTATCATTCAGTAATGTGACAGGTGGGTATCACTAGCATTTCCTGAAATGTCATGTTCTCTTTCTTTTCTGTGTTTTTTTCCATGTCAAAAAAGTGTCTGGCATCATGCTGATATTGCCCTGTGTATTGCTAAAGCAAATAACGTCCAATGGAATGAGCCGTTATTTTTGTTAACCAAGGAAGCGTATTCGCACCGCACATCACATCTAATAATAATTCTGATTAGACATCTCTACGTTTTAAGTGTGACAATGTAACACGTTAGAATCGAATTTTCGGACTTAAATGTGTTTTACCTTTTTTCAAAGGTGAAAGCTAAACCTTGACTTTTGGTCGCCAGCAAATTTCTAACGATTGTGTATTTTCCGGATGTTCCCATTATTAATTGCAGTGTTCATTAAATAAAACATGTTTGATATTAGAAACTTGTAGATATGTTTAACACAATACATGTTTTGACCAATACTGCTGCAATAAGCATATTCCCATGTTAATATGAAACTTAATTTGGGATCAGTGATCAAATTAAAAGAATCATACATCCTGAGATAATATAACAAATTTCCTAAACAAAACAAACAAGCAGTCTCGGATTACCCGTTAGGCAGAGTAGGCAACTGCCTATCGGCCCCGCGACTTTTATGGGCCCCATCAGGGGCCCCCAGGGGCCCCCATGAGACCGTGACCGTGGGTCTGGGGCCCCAAAAGTTTGACTGCCTATGGGCCTCCACGGTGCTTAATCCGGCGCTGCAAACAAGAATATTGTTCAATTGTTACCGCGTTTAAAAATAAACGCACTTTTCTAACGTGTTAAAAAGTATGATTTCCATGTTGCTTTCAAGCTTTTTCAATACAGAGAAATCTAATAAAATTGTAAACCGTATGTATGTATGCATTGTTACACGCACAGGGGTATTCACTTGACCGAGCGGTGTCAAAACCCTGGCGCGAGTCACGCTGGAAGTCATATGTTTTCCCCAAATTTCCAAAGACTTTCATACAACTTGAGTTGTAAAATGGAAAGAAAGACGTGTCTGTTATAATTAATAATCTTTGCTCTAATCAATTGGCGACCCAGAGGAAACAACTTGCCCAAGAGTCCATTAACCGCACCTTAGCATGGTTTTTCTTCTTTATCATCCTATTTCCGTACCGCAAGCCCGTCATGCCATAGAAATTCCACTAGTATTCCCTTACTAACTGGGAAATATTTAACTGCGCGACCCTAGGCCAGTCAATCCACAGAATTTCCGGCGTATCACGCTCATATACATACGCCCATTTCCCACTATGGACACATAAACGGTACCTACCAAATTCCAACTTATTGATTCCATTATATTCCCCCCATAAATAATGCCATTTCAATCACATCACTTTTATACACCGCGGAATTTTAATATGGACTATGTTACAAAAAGGGACAGTCATTCGGCTTGTACCCAAATTCACTATTAACGACCCCAGCATGGTTCAAATTAAATAACACTCGGCTCTGTGATGTTTGCTCCTACTAACTGGCTAACTATTTCGGGCTAGTAATGTTTCCATGGCACCGAAGACCAAATACTCGCACAAATTAAAAACGGGATGCTGTCAAATACACATACTCCAAATTTATGACAGTATGTATGACTGACTGACTGACTGACTGACTGACTTTATTTCCTCTTCAATAGAGATTACATCAGGTTAATCAAATTCAGGATAATACAAAATCATGAAATACAACACAAAAGAATATAAATAAAACAAATTGGAAACGTATACCAGTGTAATTATCAATGTAGTTCTTTCTACATGACATATATGCTTATGCACACACACACACACACACACACACACACACACATAAATGTACACACATACACATACATACATATTTACCCACCCAAACACATATTTATACATACATATATACACACATATACATACATATATACATATATATGAGGAACAGCATGAAATCCTTCTCAAAGGAATAAAGATAGCAAAAGGTGACACTCGTATATTATATGAGCCAGAGAGAATTATATCTCCGTGATCTGTAATACATCAAAATTGCGGAATTTGACAACAGCAGGATATTTGTTTTTGCTTGTTTTTTTAAATTAATTTATTTATTTATTTAGATTAACTACTTATTATTGCTGTTATGTTATGACATGTTGGTTGAGAGTAGGGCATGCATTTTATTGTAAAATGAGGTTATGCTTTTTGCCGTTACCAACATGAGTTTATCCCATACATCATCGTCGATAGACGACAAGCAATCTACTCTGCTTCCAAGAAGTGTCTCCAATAGTATATCGTCTTTTTGATTAAATTAATTAACCCCGTCTCTCACCTCTAAAGTGTCAATCACCCTCTCAAAGAAGACGTTTTGTTCTTCAAGGAGCTTTTCACAACCTAATATAAGATGTTTCGCTCTGTCATCAGTCTCTTTTCCACAGAGTTTACATATCATAACTTTTCCAACAGGCATGATATATAGTTTCACTATTTCAGAGAGAGGCCATAATATAGATGGAAATTTACGTCCAAGAAACCATATGCTGCTTGGTTTTAAGTCCAAATGAATGTTTCTGAAGTGAATTAAATCGCTCCTTAGTTCAATATCTGTATTCCAGGTAGATTCTTCGATGTTTTGAATATTATCAATAATATTCCGATTCCAAACAAGTTTACCTTTGGTTTGTACTCTTACTGCATAGTCTAAGAGAACACTTCCCATATAATATTTATTGAATATTTTGTCAATATCTGCTATAAACCCCGTCTGTCTAATTGGGTTGGTCAAGTACTGACATAAACGCAAAATGAAAATCTTTTTCCAGATAAGAGTCCAATCGCCCCTACACAGCCGGTTGAAAAAGCACAATTTCATCTAATCTATATATGCTTCCATTGACCAGAGTCCTAAGGTACTACGCGTTGCCTCTATGGGCGAATATTTATCGAAAGCTTGCATACGTCGCGCTGCATATCTCTGACATAGCTCAAGTTCTTCTATATTGGTGTTTGTCATATTCGACCATAATTCACATCCAAATAGGACTGAAGGTAGAATGATTCTTTTCTAGATTTTCATACTTGTTAGAGTGTTCATTCCTCCGTCTCTGATACCAATAAAATAAAAAGAGTTTAATAAGTGTTTACCTTTATCGCATGCTTCTTTTATCGCATCGTTAGGTTTAAAGTTGTACTTTAAAGGTATGCCGGCATATTTCTTACTTTTGACTACTGGAATTGGCGATTTGTCGAATAGAAAAGAAGGGATATCATTTCTTCTTTTGTTTGTGAAGAGGATGCTGCAACTTTTATTTGCGTTATATTTCAATCTCCACCTTTTCGCATAATTAGAGATTGTATCGAGCAAATGCTGCATCGAATGATGCGAATTAGCCATTACAGTTGTGTCATCCGCTAATAAGACACACGGCAGGTGGAGATCGACAAGATTTAGGCCTCGCAAAGTGTGATCTAAATCAGTGATCAAATCGTCTATCATAACGAGAAAGAGCCAAGCGGACAAGATACGACCCTGCCCTACACCCTGCTTAATATTGAAATATTTGCACAATTTGCCCGCAAATAAAACAGAACTAGTTACTCCTTTAAACGAGTCTTTCATGATGCGCCACGTCTTCCCTTTAATGCCAAGTTTGTACAGCTTGTAAAATAACCCATTGTGCCAGGCTGTATTGAATGCCTTAGCATTATCAAGAAATGTTGCATAGACAGGAGTATCTTTATCCATATAGTAGCATATATATTCTTTGATACAAAACGCTGCAGTGATACTGCCACAATTATTCCTAAAACCTTGTTGCATTGGATTTGGAAAATTAATGTGCTTAGAAAATATAAGTAGTCTACTAGGATTTTCTGAAGCACTGGAACTATAGTTATATCCCGGTAGTTATTCATATCTAATTTGCTTTTTCCCCCTCCTTTAAATATTGGTATTACTAAACCTTGTTTAAAATGGCATGGGTACTCCTCGGCCTCGTACACTTTTTTGAAGACAGTTTCAAGTGACTGTACACTGCTTTGAGTGTCCGCAAACAGTAAATGCTCGGCAACAATACCGTCGTGACCACAAGCCTTATTTTTATTGAGAGAACTAATTGCAATACTGATTTCTTCTCTAGTGGGAATTTTGTCAACTTCATCAAAGTGGGAATGGGTTTCTATACTCTGTTTTTTTAACCTCTGCTAAGACCATCTGGTAATGATTCTTATCGTACAAATAGGTATTGTCAGGTAGTGACAAATTGGAAAAATGATTTGCCCATAAGTCTCTTACAATTTTTCCGTTGGATTCAATTTCGTATATGTAATCACGTTTATGTCTTTTGTTCCGTATAAACTTATAGAAAGTAGAAATATCGAGCTCTGCAGCCTTTTCGAGCTCACTGAACTGTTCTCTGTCATACATTTCTTTTGCTCTCAGTAACTCTTTTCCAAAACATTTCTTCGCTTTCTTATAGTTCGCGTATGACTGAAATTCCCATCCTCTTGGCCTACCATCAGAGATCCATACCTTACGTTTCAGCCTAAATTCCGTATGAAACTTTTTTACGTTTAATAGTTTCCAATAGGGGTTAGATTATGGGCAAAACCTTTTTATGGGCAGAAACCTAGAAGCTGCGTCATGTAAAATCTTTACCGTGTCTTGAATAATAATTTCAATATCGACATTTGTCACTAGTTCTGCCTTATGTAGTTGCGCTAAAAATTCATTGCGTGTTGCTTCCTTATACCTATTTATTTGTTCTGCCGATGCTTTCTTCCAATTTATGGAGGGAAGTATATGCTTGTCAGCCATGATTATATTATATGCAAGAGGAATGACCAACTCTACTTTTACAGGATGATGATCTGAAATGTTCAAAGGATGGTCATCAATTATTTCGGCCTTAACCACTAAATCGAATTTGGTTTTTTGCAATAGTATATGGTCTATCAACGATTTGGATTTACCATCGATTGAGTAAAATGTAAAGTCAGGTCCTTCACAAATAGATTGACTATTAACCGATATTAAGTGCCTATCGGTCAGAAACTTTTCTAGAGTAGCGCCTCTAGCGTTTGTTGTTAGACAGTTCGTTTTGAAGCTAAGCAGTGAACTTAACTGGCCATTGAAGTCACCCGCGAGTATGGGAATGCCTTCTTTACAGAACATATCAAACTGGTCCTTTAATTCTTCCATTGTTTCATAGTAACTTGCAATAGGAAAATTAGTTGATGGCAAAAGTGCTCCGAATACAAAATATTTCAATTTATCATTACATATCACTTCTATCCCTAAGACTCTATCACTGCCGACGCTCAACAACGGATTAACGCAGAGTGACTTCCTATATAGGATTGCTATTCCCCCAAACCCTATATGTCTTATCCTTTCTTCGAAATTCACTTTTAGCCTATTGCCAGAGCGTGAGAAAGATTTAAACGTGTTAAAAAGTATGATTTCTATGTTGCTTTCAAGCTTTGCGCTTGAACTGATTAGTAATTATTGATTGATATCGTCAAAATTTAGAGGTTGCACTAACACTGTTCACAACACTGTTCCTGGCTACTTGGATGTATTTAACCTATTTCGCTAAAGGAATGTACATAGATTATGTTTAATCACGCGTTTATTCGTGAGAACTTTGACATTTATTGGGTTATTAAGCGGAAGTTTTATATTGCTATGAGTCACTAGTTTGGATTACTACTTCCGTGCTCTCAATCAAACTATCATGCATACATCAGTACTATGTTCTACTTCAATACAGAGAAATCTAATAAAATTGTAAACCGTCTGTATGTATGTATGTATGTATGTATGTATGTATGTATGTATGTATGTATGTATGTATGTATGTATGTGTGTGTGCATGCGTGTAGGTAGGTAGGTAGCTTTAGTTTAACGGCACACTGACAAAATCGAGGCGTTATGATTTAGATATTAAAATGTAAAAGTTTAGAAAAGTGTAAAATGTATTAAAAAAACAAAATTACAAAATTAGAAAGATACATTCTTTAAATATCGGGACAAAATACTTTCGTCCGCTGAAGAATAATGAGATTAATAAATTAAAAGGAAACGTTAATTAATTGTGTCGAAACCCTGTTTTGTACGGTGTGTGATTCTGTGTGACTTGGATTATAACGTAGTTTTAAAACATTTCACTCATATCGCTACGATGTGTGCAGTATGGCAGTTCACAGAAATTTCTAACACCGGGGCATCATGCTGCAGGCATGTATCGTCATTCCCCACCCAGTCATATTATCCTGACAACAAGCCGACCAGTCCAAACACAAATCTTTTCATGCTGAGTGCCTAGCAAGGCAGTTTGTTAGTGTCATTTTTATGTCTTTGGCATCATACGGCCAGAGTTTGTACCCGCGACCTTCCGCATCAGAGGCGGACGCTCTAACCACTAGACCATCGGAGAGGTGTATAGTACGGAGTGCCATTAAAAAATAATTGTGTTGAGAACCTATCTTTTGTCGTGCAATTATTAAAACATTAAACACAAAATGAACTGAAATGATTATCAAGGTTAAATCTCATTAATTACTATAATCAACGTCTAACATGATTTCACTACAACTGATTTCTTTCTAACTAATCACTGCAACTGATTTCTTCCTAAATGATTTTCAAGGTTAAATCTCATTAAATACTATAATCAACGTCTAACATGATTTCACTGCCTGAACGATTACATGATTTAACCAAGCACGGTTTGGTTATGATAATCTACATACATTTTCAGGATTTCAGTGATATGTAACACTTACACGTACTTCATGTATGTGTCATGTTATAAACTAGCATATTCTTGCCTTGGTTGTAGGTCACTGTAAAGTGATTCAGGATTAATCACAAGTATTTACCTCCAATACTTTATTACCTTGTGAAATCATAAATGACAGCTTATATCAGTCACTGCGGCGTTTTGTATGTACCTGTAGACATTCAGGTGTTCAGTTCGAGCAATGTGAAATCAATTACAGCTACGGTATATGACTGGAAGATAAAATTGATAGCAATATTGATGCCATCTTCGACTCAAATGAAGAGAAAATGAAGGGTGTCGGACTTTTCCAACAGGAAATTTAATGAAATTAATAAGTGGGTGGCTCACATCCATTTTGTGTTAGATGCAAAAAATACTGATTTTATGTGTGGAATGGATAGCGATTTTCTTACCTTTTTATAAAATGAAATTTGACATTTAAATATGAAACTATAGGAAGTTTGAAAGAACGAGCAGAGTTACATGTATGCAGCGCCATCAATGTATGCACAGGTACGTCTCTCTCTCTCTCTCTCTCTCTCTCTCTCTCTCTCTCTCTCTCTCTCAAGATTAGAACTAATGCCTAATTTGATATATTTAAGTTCTATAAATCTCTCAGATGACATACATGCTATATCAAATTCATCTGCATATCCTACGTTTAAGAGTTGAAGGAAACGGAGATTTTATTTTCAAAATATGACCACTTCTAGAAGTAAATAATGTCGGTAAGATTTGAATAGAAAAAAGTCATTTTAATTTCAAAAGCATACACACAAAAACATTCGAGTATCAAGTTTGAAGTATTCAGAATAGATCTTTAGTTCCATATGTGACTTTTCACAATTCTATATTTATTCTGAACAAGCTGAAAGCCAGACAGAAATTGATAAAATAATGAATAAAAATTTTAAAAATAGTCATGTATCTTTCAGAGCAGTTAACCTGTACAGTTAGTGTTATCACGCTATGAAGATTACTTATAATGCAAATATGCATGTAGAAGAACATGCACTTGATATTGAAAAAAAAAAACAGATCGCTTTCCCACAAGACAGAAAATGTTTATGTCAAAAAGCCATCCAACATTTTGAATGCCGATATTTTGTTTCCTCAGTCAGTTTGGTGGTTCACGAAAAAAAGACTCTGCTTCAGACGAAAATATGCTTATTAATTTGCCATATTTTTTCCGGTCTACATTCGTACTAGGGAATTAATATATTTGTATAGTACCCGACATTAAGATTGAATAAATAAGATGCCAGTCTAGCTAAAGATAAATTAATTCAAATGGAAAAAAAATGAGATCGGTTATTGAATGACTGAATGAAATA
Source organism: Unio pictorum (assembly GCA_030141615.1). NCBI lineage: Eukaryota > Metazoa > Mollusca > Bivalvia > Unionida > Unionidae > Unio > Unio pictorum. Next base: position 4,228,151 of record JARLTB010000028.1, on the reverse strand, counting down.
GATTTATTGATAAATGGACGGATGAATAGTAGATCATGGAAGCATTAGTGGATAATTCTTTTTATTAAGATAAGAGAAAGAGAGATATAGAGAGGGAGAGAGGGAGGGAGATATAGTATATTGAACCAATATTGCATATATTGTCGAGCGCATGCTTTCTTTGTTATATATGTCATTTATACGTGTACTATCGAACTATCCTGCCTTGACTTTGCGTTGGTCAGTTGTTGTATGAAGTATCACAGTACCAATTGTTTTTTCCATATACCTCAATGCGAATGTTTTATGAAATAAATATACTTTTCTATCCTAAATCAGCATGCGTGTCACACACTGTCAAAGAGAACAAAATTATCTTATCAATTGCATTTAAGTGAGATAACTGCTGGAACTATAGTAATGGTTATCTAGTCACAACATACATTTTAAGCCATATATACATTTAAAAAATTATAAAAAAAATACAAACTATAATCTAGATATAAGTTAACATAATGTCACATGTTGCCAAGAAGCTTAAGTTTTAAAAAGAAGCCTAACAGAAAGTAAAATTTTTACACAATGCACCAATCGCAGCTAGTGTTGTTATTTCTGTATACACGCTTCCCTACACCTTAAGCTCCACCCACATGGGGTTGTACAATTGCTTCTGTTATACCATAACCAACTCTCATAGTATTCACCTCTTTAATTTCCGATATTCTCAGTATGTGAGTGATGCACATTGATACAATTAGCAATAGTAACCAAAGATGAATTCGGGGTGGGGTGGGGAAGGGGCCAGCAGCTGCCCTCTTTCTCCAGCACATTTCTTAAAAACAAGCGTTCTTTACAGTTTTATGGTTACACCTATGTCCTAGGCGCTTCTTTAAGCTCTCGTTCCTCATTTATAAAAGTTTGGAACACTATTCGTAAATAAATGGAAAGAGAAAAAAACAATCCTCTCCGACACCTGAAAACAAATAATAACAATTTAAGTTCGAAACGTGACATAGCAAATATTATTGCAGACAGTTTCTCTAAGAAGTCCTCATTATTTAATTATTAGCAAGCCTTCCGAAAATTAGAAAAAATCAAAGAGAAAAGTCACGTTTAAAATTCACATCCAACAAGTCTGAAAGCTATAATCAGCTGTTTTCACCATTGGACCTTAGGGAGGCTTTAGACAAAGCCTATGATACTTCCGCTGGGCCTGATGAAGTACATTTCCAGTTCTTGAAACACCTCCCAGAATCATCACTAACATCTCTTCTGAAAATCTTTAATGATTTATAGATTGCTGGTAATGTACCTAAGAGCTGGAAAGAAGCAACAGCAATACCAGTTCCCACACCAGGTAAAGATATCGGCGATCCAAACCGCTATCGACAAATTGTTCTGACAAGCTGTGTGTGCAAAATAATGGAACGAATGATTAATTCTCGGCTTGTGTGGTACTTGGAAAGTAGCAATATCTCCTTTCTAAAGTGGCTTTCAGTCTGGTCGTAGTCCAACGATACTCTGGTTAGACTGGAAACATTTATTCGCGATGCATTTATCAAGAAGGAACATTTAGTAGCAGTTTTCTTTGATTTACAAAATGCCTATGACAACATGGAAGTACGGGCTACTAAATGACCGGGGCCATGAGTGCGCGAGTGGTCTAAAGCGCTCTCCTTTACGAATCACTGCCACCTCACCTCTCTCTGCATGGGTTCGAATCTTAGATTCGGCTTTTATGGGTATTTGAGAAAGCTTGCCAGTAGCTTCTCGTGGGTTGGTGATTCCATCTGGAGTTTTCCGGATTCTTCCTCCACCAATAATACTGGGTGCCATATATAGACTATCTTATGCTGAAAAATGGCGTTAAACCCTACAACAACACCTGCACGATCTGGGTCTTAAAGACCGTCTGTCCTCTTTCATATCAAATTTTCTCTCAGACTAGAGAATTCAAAGTATGAGTAGGCTTTATCATGTCAGACATACAAGAGAAAAAGATGGGTCTGTCCTAGGGCAGTGTTTTATCTGTGACGCTATTTAATATTGAAATAAATAGTATCACCAAGTGTTTGGTTCCCGGTGTGGATTGCTCACTATATGTTGATGATTTTCTAATATGTTATAGATCAAAGCACATGCATACAATGGAAAGACAACTACAACAAAATATCAACAAGATTCAAAATTGAGCCAAATCTAACAGTTTCAAATTTTCAAAATCGAAAACAGTGTCCATGCATTTCAGACAGTCGCGAAGACATCACGATGACTCTAAACTCACTCTGGACGGACCACCTATTCCAATTGTTGAGGAAACAAAGTCTTTAGGTATTATCTTCGACCTAAAACTGACTTTCATTCCACACATCAAGAATTTGAAAGGTAAATGCTTGAAATCTTTAGATCTACTTAAAGTAGTTGCGCACACCGACTCATCATCATCATCAGTCATATTTGAAAATGCTTGACCTAATTCATCATCAGGGAATAAGACTTGCTCTGGGGTTATTTAGAACATCTCCATGTGAAAGCTTTCTCGCGGAAGCGAATGAACTAGCTTTATTACGTCGTGGAGTAATGCTTTCTGCACATCACGCTTTCAAATCGAGATCGAAACCTCTAAACCCTGCATTATGGGCTGTTGTTCAACCCAAAAACAAAACCTTATATAAAAACAAACCAAATACCATACCTTCATTTGGCATCAGAATATCATTCTGCCTTGCAAGTAATAAAATTGATCTCTCTACAGTTCAGAAAGCGTTTGTATCGGAAACACCACCCTGGCTCCTTAAACAATCAAAAAGTACATTTTACGTTACACGATGGGAAAAATAAACCTGAGACAAACCCTTCCATCTTCGTAAACTTTTATAATGAACTCTTCACGAATTTAGAAACTGCTCTATAATTTATGCTGATAGATCCAACGTAGAGGAAAAGGTTGCTGCAGCCTTCATTAGAGGCAAACACGTAACAAAAGTTCGTTTGCCAAATGATGCGTAATTTTTTCCAGCCAAAATCAGAGCAATAGACCTTGCTCTGAAAATTATCGAAAAGAAACGTATTTTAAACAGCATTATCTTCTTTGAGTCACTATCAGTGCTTCATTCACTGCACAGTAGAAAACTGGAGAACCAATTATTAATCAATCTTCTCATGAACAATACTGAGCGGAGTACCTCCTACACCATAATAATAAGCTGTCTCTGTCTACCTCAGGTAAAATTTGACCATCGGTCACACAGTGCATGATATCAAAATTCGACTGGAATCAATGGAACAAGGTGGCTTCTCACACATGTACTCATTTATTCAGGTAATACTGATTATTAAACAGCAGACAATCACTCAAATTACAGCAAAATCAAGAGAAAAACATTTTTAAAAAACGACAAATTTAATTGTCTTCATAGATTAATTATATTTTATTCATGCTTCTATTTGAGCTTGTAGCCATCTGCAGAATGTTTTTGTTATTTCCTTATCGTACATAATTGTTAATTTTCTTGCCTTATTAATATGGATCTCGATCAAATATATAGAGAGATAAACCTTGTTGTCTTGAAATGTATTTCTTTTCATTAATTTATCATTAAATAAACAAAACAACCCAACCAAATTGTGTTCTATAGTTCATAATACAGTAATATATGGTAATTAAAATACCATGAACATCTACTGAGAGATTTATTAAATATGATTGTATGCGTGCGTCTGTCGGAGAGAGAGAGAGAGAGAGAGAGAGAGAGAGAGAGAGAGAGAGAGCATTTTAACGAAATGTATCAGCATCACGTCTAATTGTATACGACTCAATTTTATCCAAAGTTTTGACGAGCATATAAACAAAGAGAGGGTTTGTTTTACATTTTGGTCTTATAGTGCCAATAATTTAAGCACCATTAAATTAATTCCTAACAAAAGCACATACACACTTTGTCTCCTTTAATTAGAAAAAATATCTCTATTGTATTCAATATGACCAATACGTCAAGGCATTTTTTGCTGGAGATATTTATGGTCAATGTATTAATAATGTTGTTATTGTCTTCGTCGCGTTCCTTTGTAAGTATCTTGCATGTGCCCTGTTATATTTTACCAATTTATTATCTACCTCAAATATAGAAGAGTAGCTTACGCAAAATAGTTTCATAGACGTGTGAAATGTTACTACTGATATCGTTTTAAACATACATATGAAATAGCATACGATTGTGCGTAAACTTACCTTGCGCCGTGAAACGTTTTTTTTTTTTGGTGATCTTTCAAGTAGCCTAGAAAGTAAATATGTTTAGTATTCAATCATGTTAACTGGTTTCGGCCAGTTAGTTTCGAATATATTCGTAAACTGAATGAATGAATACACGACAGAATGCATGAATGAATAATGAATGAATGAACTATCACTAAAACACATACTGGATATATATGTAGATGCTTAATAATCGAAAGGATAATTCAATTCTAATTTTAAAAATAATACACAGCTTGTCCTTTTTTATTTCAGAAAATTCCTGGTTAGTACACCAGTGACTTTCTTTGATTGACTAAATTATAACTATCGTCATGTCGACAACCGATGCTACCCTTCGCATCAGGGCCGGAAATCTCACACAGCATGTACAAACTAATGAAAGCAATTCCACTGACACAGCAGAAATTCTGTGGCGTTATAATGACGAAAAGGCGATCCTGTACATCCCTGTCATCACCTATATGATAATTCTGACGATCGTTGGGACAACAGGAAACATTCTCGTTTGTTATATTTACGGCAGCAAACGCAAAAAGACGTCTTCTCATTTTTTCATTTTGACCTTAGCTGTCCTTGACCTTTTGACCTGCATCATTGGCATGCCAACAGAGGTTGCAGATCTTCGATATCCGTACATGTTTTATGCGTCGGCCGCTTGTAAGCTTCTTCGTTTTGTGGAGTCAATCACGAACACAGGATCTTCAATAATCCTAATCGCCGTAGCTTTGGACAGATATTTAAGAATATGCAAACTTGGACGCCGTGTGTCACTAAAAACGGCAAAACTATTGTGCCTAGCTGCAGTTGGAGGTGGGATCTTAATTTCTTGGCCGACATGTTTACTGTTTGGCAGGCAAACTGTCGCGTTGGAACGTAATATAACTGGAGTAGACTGTTCCACAGAGGACGCTGTGAAAAACACAGTCTACCCAATCGTCTACTACGGTTTTCTGTTTATTTTATTTATCGGATCCACTGTGTTTTTCACTGTAATGTATTGCAGCATTGGCGCCCAACTCTGGAAACAGAAGACGATGAAAATGGGAGAGAAAACAGACAGATACAGTTCATCATCTAATAAGGTCTATTTTAGTAACAGCTCATCCAAGAACACCGACGGTACTGAACCCCGATCTTCGGATCCCATCAGTACTCAAATGTCATCCGAAATAACTGACGAAAACTCGTCACGAAAATACAGCAAGGAAAGGCGCATCACATATGTATCACAATCAGGCATGAAAAATGGCAAGAAGCAGCAGATAAAAATACAACGGACAACTGTTGTTTTATTCGCAGTAACGGTTGCGTACATCATCAGTTATCTACCCTTTCTCGTCGTCATGGTACTGCGGAGTATAAAGAAAGATTTTATGGCTGAGTTGAGTCCTACAGAAGAAGTTATTTATAAATTTTGTGTCAAATCCTATTTTATCAATAATGCCATCAATCCACTGATCTACAGCTTTCTTAATTTAAATTTTCGAAAAGACGTTCGCAGTGTGATTAATCGTTTCTGTGCAGCATGTTGCTGGTGTCGACGTAGCGAGATTTAAAATGAATATTATACAACCAAATAAATTTGAGAACGTATAATATTCCTTTATGAGCCATTGCTATACCTCTCTAGATACGAGATTCATAATAAAATAAAGACAATATCGGTTGCATGTTAACAGTTTGCGTATTTCATCAAAGTAAAGATCGTTGATTTATTAATCAATTAGTATTCAGAGGAAATGCGTGTTGTGTTTGATGGTACCTGGGTCGATGGAAAGCAATATACGATACAAGGAGGATGACAAGCCTTAGCATCAAGTTTATTGTTGAATGAGTCGGACGTACATTTTATGACCAAGTCTACAAGCAGCACAAGGATGTTCTCAACATTGTTACGACTACAAATGTTAAAACGTTTTGAATCCTTGTAAATAATTTTAAATGTCGTGTGAACATTATTCTGGACATTTCGGTGCAGAGGAAATAGTTGTGGTAAAGGGCTATAAAAGAATGTTGTTTGTCGTTTTACTTTGGCATTGTCTGGATGAAGGAAAAAACTGCCAAAACGAAGGATAGAGCTCAATAAACATTGTAATGTTGTTGCCAAATTATGATCAACAGCAGATAGTGACTGAAAATTACGACTATGCGCAGAGTCAAGATTGGTTGATTTTATGACTGACTGATTGTTTAATTATCGGAATAACTGTCTGACTGACTGATCGCTTGATTGATTGATTGATTGATTGATTGATTTATTATGGATTTTACTGCGCACCGGACTTTTAGCGTGACATAAAGGTCATATGATACAAAAGTACTATAAACGCACACAAAAATATATCGACTACGATGGTGAAAATATAAGAGGGCTCCCGATCAACGGTGAATGTAAAGGTTCTTTGAAAACGGTAACATGATCAGAAAAACTAAAATAGGGTTTTAAATAGCATAATCGTTTAACAACAAATAATAATAATCATTCAAACCAAAAGCAAGCAAGCCTTATCAAAAACTCTGTTGAAAACATATTTATTTAAATTTAGAGTTTTCAGTTACATGCACTTGTTTAATATTGCCGACATTAGAAAATGATATCGCAATTAATCGAACAAACAAATTGCTCACTGGCGGGGCGATATAGGACTTTAAAACGTTTGTAGGACCTACTCTGTAGAGGTTACCTGATAAATGGCAATTTAGTGTTTAGTTCATGATTAAACATACCTAAATATACAAAATTGTAATTTAGTATTCTGTTCATATTTAGACATATACTAATAAGTAAACATTTTAATTAATTTATTGATTGCTTTCACGTCACATCAGCACTATCACGATATAGAACGCTTAAAAAAGATTGTATGATACAAACGTATGCATCTAAGAGGTTTATTACCAACGAGACATACAACAACGATATGGTGAAAATATATGTACAAATAATGAATAAAATACGAGAAGGATAAAATGCTAAAGGTACGTCATGTTGCAGAATAAGTTTAAACGTACTTTAAGTAATTTAGTCACATTTATCGCATGAAAACCTTACTTCATTACTTTAACAATATAGTAACTATCGCGTTTAGTTTGGACATCTAAGCAATCTCGCAACAAGTGTTTCGCGAAAAAGTGTTAAGTGCAAGAAACGTACTCAAATGGGTGTACGCGTTTCATTATGTAGAAGTGGGTTATTTAGGTATGACCAATTCTAATTTTTCCAATGACCCCATTGTCGTTACGAGTCCGTTCGCATTGCATGGAGCTTGTTATTAACAGCATCATTCCAAGATGCCTGCCACTCATTAAAGCATTTTATGACCCCAGGTTTACAATCATTAATATTTCATTACAATCATTAATATATCATTACAATCATTAATATATCATTACAATCATTAATATAGTAAAATCAGATGGTTGTCAAGATAGGGCTATATTACCAGCATGGTCACTTATTCATTACCGTTAATATCAACATGGTTGCCTAACCAATAATATGATATTGTGAGAGGTATACAGTTTTAATTATTGATATATGGCCAAAAGTGCGTTTTCAATGTATATTGTGTAGTGAAAAGCAAGAGTATTTCATAGCAAAATTATATTATTACCTTAATTTTGTCAGAACATAGAGCTTCACCGTCTGGCAACCGAACGTATATTGTATGATTTCCATAAATGCAACCTACATAAATATTCGCCTCATCATCTGAGCCCTCGTTCTAAATTGTCTTGTAGTTCTTAAATTGGTTAACTGGTTGTTTGCGAGTGTTACGGTGCACCAGCACTGTCTACATTGGTGGACATCTGTGATACAGTCTGAAGAAACTCGTGTTATGATGTGCCATACATCTATACGAATATGGCGATGCTGTACACATAGTTCTCCGACATCCACATCAGTCTCGTTCGACATACAGCACGTGATACACTAGCCGACCTGTACCGCTGTACAATCCCATCGACCATTGGTCCAAATACACAATCTTCAGTAGATGTCAGAACACTCATCAGCACCTGACCATATTCATTCACTGTATGTGTGTCCCAAAATGCAGTCCATGCATTGTGCCCAACAAATTTCTTCAGAACCTGGTGATCAAAAGTGAAATACATAAATAATGCAACACGCATCCTCAAAATAACATTTGAGATATATTATATTTTTTTTAAGGTACTTGGAAATATTGCGTTCTAAGCCAACTGCTTAAAATTGTTATATACCCTGCAGTTCTTAGCTAATAGAACAAACATATAAACGTGTTACTTATGTTGATCAGAAATTGTTTATTTATTAACATGATGAAAAGGTTTGTTCCTATATAATTAATTATAACAGCTTCTCTTTGCTACATATTTTTGTACTCTGCATCTCTGAACTGTGTGTATATAAGCCTTAAATTGTTGCAAAGATAATGAGTCATCCCTCTTGTCTTTGCAAAATACAGCTTAAAATATTACTACCTTCTGATGAATCCGTTTAATATATTTAGCCAAAGGTAAAGGTAACGAGAGCATTGACCTCATCAAGCCTTATGAACACATCATTGCAGTGATTATACGTAATCACTTGTACATTTAAATTGGTATCGGTGAAGGTGGAACCTCAAAGATGGGTTTGTTGACCAATCATGCCCTTGCATTTTCTGTAACATATTCATGACAGTCAACTATTCATGACAGTCAACTATTCATAACAGTCAACTATTCATGACAGTCAACTATTCGTGACAGTGCAACTATCTGCAACCATTCTTCGCTATGCAGCTCTGCAATATTTTGTTGAATCTGACTGGTTAAGTTTCCAGATCAACGGTGCCTTAACGTTCTTAGAACTTGTTTTCGCAAGCAAATACGTAGGTTAGCAAGACTGGGAATTTCAAACGGTGACCTAATGGCACCACGCCAGCGTTTACCTCTTGACAAGCAGAACGTTCCAGATACTTTTTATAAATGCTCTCGTATCCACCATTATCGAGGATCTGGCGACCACACGAATAGGTTCCTGCAGACTTCTGTTACCGTTGTCTATATAGAACTGACGCCAGATTAGACGGCGAAACAGTTAAGTTGGCACCCGCGATAGTAAACGCTGTATACAATATCGAACAGGATGAAGTGACATACTGCATATCATGCTGGATAATAGCGGGAACACCTACACACTGTTGACTCTGTCCCAGTCCAAGTCTGGCTTTTCTTTCCTGAACACTTTTATAAGTGCTTTTAATATGCACTGATGGTCAGCTGAAGCATCTAATCAGCTGATGACACACCGCCTTCTTGAAATTCTTCTGAGTGTAGAAGAAAGGAAAATTAAAGGGATATACAGTATGGGCAACGGAGACGATAGAAGAAGTGCATGAATGAATAAAGACATCTAGGGCTAGAGCGTGAACAGCCAGTTGGTTGAGACCGAGCCCTGCCGACCATCTGTCTAGAAGTAGTAGCGACTAAAATAGTGAATCGTCTCGGAAAGCCAATGCTCAACTACTAGAATCCTTTCCTCCCACGACACGGGACGCAACTACAGCAAACAGGTTGCATGTACATAGTCGCCTCTTACGACACATAGGGAGGCCTCGTCGGATAATTCGACAACCTCGGACCTGCAGCGGTGTTCTAGAAGCAGTGTAACCAGATATGTTTAGCAATATTAAAATAAATCGAAAATATCAAAGTTCTGTACGCACATTCTGCACTTGCAAAATATTTGTATAAAGCAAACATGACCCAGCACTTCCTGAAAAAAAACCCAGAACTTTCATGTCAATGGAACTCGATAGTTCAAGTGCCACAGCAAAAAAATGAATAATTAATGATATAAACTTGTGCAACAAAAAAAAAACCCAACAATTCCACAAGTATGTTACTGACCATGATTAACCAAGCTAAACTTATTTGCTATGAAATTGGTCTTAGATTATACCATACTAATGCTTTACAAATCAAAGTCCTACCAAATTGTCCATACCATTGATAATACAAATGGACATTATATAATTCCTTTAAAGCTTAGACAATTTTCGAACAATGCAATTGCTAAATGGGATATATGAGTAAACAACTTTAAGACACGTACAAGACAATTAATTCGGTCAATGAAACTTTATTTTACAAATTATAGGGTGATGTATTTACTCTGTTCCAAACGTGTCTCCACTTTCAATCTCAACCAGAGTTCTTGAACTCCTTAGTCTACAGCCTTAGGTACAGGATAAGGGTTATGGAACTATGTATGCAAGGCCTGTGTATGGAAATGAACACAAGACCATTTAAACACCAGATAAAGGTCATATAACTTTAATTCCAAGAGTTAGAAATACTGTAATTATGTAAGAGAAATTAACGCAGGGATTTGTGTAGATACTATTATCATTATTATATACTATCATTTCACTTCATCGAGGGGATCCGTTTGGCCGTGTGGTCTAAATTTAAAACGCTTCCAGTTACGGATCACTGCCGTCTCACCTCTGTCTGCGTGGGTTCGAGTCTAAGATTCGGCTAATGTAGTTATGGGAGAAAGCTTGCCAGTAGCCTATCGTGTGCTTAAAAATGGCGTTAAACCCTAAAACAACAACAACAACACTTTATCGAAATATTTTATTGATTTGTTTCATTAGTCTAATTGTAATATAGAGAAAAAACCTGTCATTGCTATACACAGTTCACCTTATCAAACTATTTTAAATGTTTGAAACCATTACAAAATCAGGTTTTAGAAATGCCGATAGAAACAGCAAGACATCATTACCATATTATGATTAGATGATGGCCCATCTCTTAAAATGGTTTCAAACGATAATGGAATCTCAATGTCGTTGTTTAAAAGTAGGCAGTATTTTTGCACATCCAATTTCTTTTTCATGCAATAAAGTTATGTTGCAAATAATAAAATACCGGCACTCTGATGAAATTTATGTAAGATTTGACATTAAGATACAGAAGAAAACCCTAGATAACACAATATGCCATATTTTGAAGAGAAATGTCACTTTCGTGTCAGTTTAATATATATGTTTAAAACATGTACTAAAGTTATCATTCAAATAAAAACTGTTAAATATTGTGTTCACTTACAAGTTATTTAAACGTTTTGTGTGATTGTATATTTTCTCTTCTCCATATGCCAATACTAAAGTGAAAAATAATATAACACAATCACTTGTGTCATAATAATTTGTTTGGTTCATCAAGGTTGAAGAGTATTTCTTAGCAATAATGTTGTCGTGATCACATATCAGTAATCTGCTTTTCAGCCAAATCGTTAATATTGTTATGCCCAAGGTCACCAAAAAATTGAGTTACTTTGAAACTTTATATAAGTTTTTTGTTTAAAACGTGTGAAGAATTTTCAGTCCATACACAAAGACGCACAAATACGGAACGTTTCCTTTTCACAGCTTGTACATTGTCCACGGAGAAGTTCCTTTGACCCTCTTTATATCCTGCTTCTTTGACTGACTAGACTTCAATGTGTTTGCTTTTGTATCTAAGTCAGCTAAAATATCCCAAAACACGTCTAATCAACACTATCTGCACCACTTTTCCTCCTTTCCTTAATATCTGAAAGGTTTTAAATTTGTTCTTTTTGTTCTGCATTAAACTACGATTTTAAAGTATTTAGCCTCTAATGCAGCTTTAGAAATACAAAAACACAAATAAGTAGATACAATTCATGTTCACCAATAAACACATTGCTATTATTTCTGCACAAATCAAATTGTCATTACTTTTTATTTATGAGAAAACATGTTTGTAAACAATAACCTATGCACAAAATTAGAAGCATAACCTAAATGTAATCTTGTTTATTTCTTGTCCCCCTCTTCCCTGATGATTGCAATACGTCTGCAGGTACAATAATCGTGAATATTGCTGAAGGTTGAGAAATTTCCACATTTAAGACATAATTTTTATTTGTCATAATTGCTGTATTTACATTGAAGAGCAAAACTGAAAACTGTATATGGAAACGACAATGACGATTTGTCCATTATTCCAGAACAAATCCAAAAAATTATTTCTCAAATATTATCTTATCATCTTAAAAAAAAAGTAACATAAAGAAGCCAAGCCAAAATGTTTTAAAAATCTTAAAAGCATTTTAATTCTCTAACTTCAAAAATTACATTTTAAAAGGAGCTTACAGTATAGTGAATCAAATAGAAATACATCCTAAACGTATCGGGAATTAAGTCCATAATAAACCAAAACGTTCTATCTCAAGCATGAAGAACAGAGTGTTCTAAATGAATTTCAGATCAGGCAGAGGCTGATGTGAAAATAACCTTGAATATGCTAAAGTACTCTTGATGCATCATAATGGCATTTCCCAGAACATAATTGCATGCATTCACAATGATCTAAATATAGTGTTCAATCCAAACAGTCATACGAGTACATTTTAACTGAAAAACATAATTTCAGTTCACGAGTCCTCTCAAATTCTAAACACGGCATCAAAATACTTCACCAGGATGAAATTAAATAAGGAATAATTGTTAACTTATCTTTATATCTAAATTTCGACGATTGTACCGCAACTGGCGCAATTCATTCTCATGTGACACATATTACAACAGATTCCCATTTGACATATTTTAGTCCTCAATAATACGAGAGGCAAATTACAACAGTCTGTAAATAGATTCATTATCAAAGCTGGTTCAAGAACCTCAGCTCAAATAATCAAGTTATTTGTAGTTCATTTTCCTAACTGAGATTCTGAAACTCAAGAACAAAAGCTATATATATATATATATATATATATATATATATATATATATATATATATATATATATATATATATATATATATATATATATATATATATATATATATATATATATACAATTTTAAAGCCGGAAACATAAGCGACGACAACAATAAAGAGTGCATGTATCAGTTCCAGTGGCTGTACACCCAAACTAAACATAATCACCACCAGTGGGTGTTGCAGCCGAAAACAGGAACAACGATAACAACAAAGTGAACCAAAAGCGAAAAGATACACACACAAGGAGACAAAACAACAGAAACAACGAAAAAAATGGCAACAACAGTCACACGGAGCTACTGACGAAATGCACAAGCCAGAACAAAAAAGTTTGAGTATGTGGAAAACGCTATATAAATAAAGAGATCGAAAAGGCAAAGAGAATAAAGAAACTTTTTAAGAAAGATAGAGGACATAAATAATTTTGTTTTACAAATAGATCACAAAACATATATGTACATGTTAAAACGGGATAAAGACACGGATGTACAGATGGACAGATCGACATGCAGAGAGAGAGAGAGAGAGAGAGAGAGAGAGAGAGAGAGAGAGAGAGAGAGAGAGAGAGAGAACTGGAAAAATTCTACTTCCGAAATAAGATTTAGTTTGGTATCATCTTGGCATTTAGTTCCACAACATGTACACATGTAGATGTTTAGTTGTTTGCGTGAATGCTGATATTTTCCTTAGGTAATTAGTGTCAACACTTAAACATTAAGATTATACCATGTCGTTATCCCATATCTTGCCATTTGTTTCCTGTACGCCTTTATCTGGTTTGTTCTTCTTTTGTTGAAAGCTTTGGAAGTATGTCTAAGTTCCCGCTGAATAAAAAGCTATGAAATATCATACAATGTTTTCCAAAAACACCCTCCCCAAATGCTACTTATTTAAAAGATATATACAGAAAAAAAATCGATCTGAGTTAAGGGTAAAAATAAAATACTTTTCAAAAATCTCAATAAATCTAACAGTTACTGGAAAGTGATGCCATCATGTCCTCCTGTTGTCTCAAAAGGTTCTATGAATCTAGCTTTACCACAGAAGCCTATATGTTCCAAGATCTTAAAACATATCTTAATTTATACCTTGCTAAACTTCTGCAAACTCTGATATCAACGTATACTGAAAACGACTTATTTCATTTAATCCTTGTGTTATTATTACAATTAATTATGAGACGTAGATTTAAACTATTTATAAACTATATCAATAATTAATAATTATTTTTAATCTTAGTACTGATTTTCTGTAACGAGTAACGAGATTGGTTGATTGATCTTTAGTTTTATAGAGCTCCAACACTGACGGGCTATTTAACGCCATATCAAATATTAGATATAGGCTTATTTAGAGTGATTCTAGTTTTCATATCGATATTTCTTTTTGGTTGTTTGTATGCTTTTTAACGGCGCATCAGCACTTTTAGGCTATTGAGCGCCATACAATAGGTTGTATGTATACATGTTTAAACATACTAAAAAGTTTTAATATCGACAAGCGATATCAAACACCAAATAGTTCAAAGAAAAATGGTGAGATGTTAGTAAAAGTAAAATATGAAGCTTCCTAATCAACAGGACATGTCAATAGTGTATGTTAATGAGGACAGTTGAAAAGATGTTGAAAATAAGGGGCGGTATTTACATTAGATAAAAATGCTCAAGGTGATGACATACAAGTTATAGTTTAAAATAAAGATTTACTTCCTTCAGCAAATCTAAAATACAAGTGATTTGTATAGTATCAAACAGTTCCTTCATGTCATGTACATTATATTATTTATCACGCGTACTTTTCATATCAACCAGTGATAAAAAAAATGTTAAAAACAAAACGATAACACAGTAAGGGTAATAATATACAATTCTTAAGGAGGAGTTTGCTGCCAACGTCGCTCTCAGTAATAATTTAGAAATAACACACCTTTAAAGTTACAGTACATTAAATGTTGGCATATAAGATCGAAAATTTCATTAAGTATTATTACTACAAGAAATCTTGATATGTCTAAAATTTTCAGTTCGTAAGCATTGTGGCTAATTTATCTCATGCGATATATAATTATTGACATATTGGAAAACAATACAAATTCCAGAATCGTATGAAATTTCAAGGTTGAATAAACGTAAACAGTTGTTTTTGTGTGCGTTTAGTATTTTGTTGTTACATATTCAGCACAGTAATGTCCAAGGTTCATATACATGCTGTTATGTTGTATGTATGGTGAGTAGTAATTGGGTCGCTGGCACTGCACGTGCCTACAATGCAGACAGTGGCGTAGCAAGGATATTTGGCGCCCAGGGCAAAACACCCAAATTTGCGCCGCCGGCTGCCCCTGTTACGCAGTTATGTACCTTGTTTCCAAAACGAAACATAATCATTATCAGTCATAATATAATTATTAAACTATTACAATTTAATTGCTAGAAAAAAGTATAGCCTAGGCTAAACTCCCTATAAAACAATATTAGCCTATTTAGAAAAAATAATATCCAAAAAATTAATTATATTAATTATGTCATCTGGAGATTGCACATAGTAAACTACATTACAAGTAGCGTTTTACAAAAGATTAATTTTCCTGGCCTTCACGGCTGAAAACTGATCAATAACATCATGAAAGTCAATTGTTTCTAGTGTTTCTCTCTCTCTACACTGAGCAGTGCTAGATTGCACAAACAGACATTATGTTACGAGCATACGGCCTGTAGTGTACGGTCAAGGAGATCTAGGCCTGTACCACGGACTGTATATTAAATCGTTTAACCAGTAGACCGCCCGCACGACTGTAATCAAGTCAACAGCTATACAGCAGACGTTGACCAAAACATAAGTATACTTTTCAAGTTTCACTAATGGGTTCAATATATAATCCAACAAATCCATAGTTGATACTTTGGGCCGATTTAGGCGCCCCCTAGCCACCGGCGCCCGGGGCGAATGCCCCACCTGTCCCCCTCCCCACCCCCCGCTACGCTACTGCATGCAGAAGCCAATTACATTAACAAGTTCCCAATTCCATTGTCTACTCCTCCAACGGCTCTCAAAGAGTCATCATCAACATTTGGGGCTGCATTAAGTACTCAATACTTTGTAAATGGTAAGAAACATAATAACTTGTATATCGGAATACTACACGCCATTGGTAAGTCTTTAGTAATTTCAATGTGATAATTGTATAATTCCGCACCTGATCATTTTGTGAATTTCGAGTATTTAAGACATGAGTTTCCTTTTTTTATTTATATATTCAGTGTATTTCATATATATCTTATAGGTCTTCTTCATCTGGTTGTTTCACTTAGTCACGGAGGCGTAACTGTGTTATATATAAATAGAATTTAGCAAGTAATATTTGTAACTAATATGTAGAACTAAATGTTTATGTTACTATATATAGAATGTTCTTCTTGTGTATTATTTCATTATCAAGTGTTGGCGTTACTAAACAAATAAAATCTCTAATACGCTTCAGAGTTCCTTGTGTCCGTATAGTTCGAACCCAGTACCTCCAAAACAAACCATGTAACCATCGACATCGCAAGGAGTGACACCCAACGTTCCCTCTAAGCTGCGCGCGTAGCGCAGCAGCTGCTCAGGCATCCCCGCGCAGCTGAATTGTCAATCCAACGTTAAATATTGCTCAATCCAACGTTAAATTTTGCTCGTCTCCGTAATGCTTGTACAATGCAGCGAGCACTGCGCGCACATCTACCATTAAATTTGTTTTTAAAAAACAACACTTTTTGTTGTGCCGATCGATCCCATTGAAGCATTCTCAAATAAACAAACAAACAAAAAAAAAACGTATTCTTCGTATTGCAGTGACACTTTCATTTTTCATCCCTTCGATGATACCCGTGTCGATGACTCCAGCCATGTCAAGACAGCGCATCACGCCTTGGGACGTTATGAGTATAGTGTGAGCGAATGAAGTCTCTGGAATATAAAAGAATGTTGTCATTTTCTTGATATTGTCAGTTTAATATCTTCGCTTACCCTCTACAAGAAGGCAACCCGATTTAAATTTGTTTTTAAAAAACATCACTTTTTGTTGTGCCGATCGACCCTATTGAAGCTTTCTCAATTACAAACGGAGATAGTGATCTAATTGGTTTTGCGATATCTGTTGACTGAATCGTGGGAATGACTCCACACTACACGGTTCGTCATCAGAGTCGGACAGTGGTTTGGTACGTTTATTTTGATTTAAAAAAAAAAAAAATATTCCATGATAGTTAAAGTTTCAGCACCCATGCTCCCCACCCACCAAGGAGTTCAAACGAGGGGACACTTTTCAAGTGCCAGGGATACACAGATGCTATACTCAGTAGATAAAATTACCTGATTAACCCTGAATCTTCCTTCTAAGGTCGGTAAGATTTTCTCCCGATTGGCCCATTAAGCCACCGCCTTCTAGAAAGTCTTATAAAACTTGGAAAAGGGAAAGCTAAAGCGATAGAATGTAGGGGCAACGGTGGTATCAAGAGAAATACAATACAAGTAAAGAAGGCGAGCAAGTAAATAAAGACTTTATGACCAGCCGATTTGTCGAGACCGGTACCATCTCAACCATCCGTCTAAGATAAGTAGAGGCGAAGACAGTGTATTGGATCGGAAAAGTCTCCGCTCAACTACCAGGATCCTTTTCTTCCCCGACACGGGTCGCAACCCACGGCAAACAGGTTACCTCTACTTAATCGCCTCTTATGACACGTCATGACAATTCTATAACCCCGAACCCGCAGGTATAGAAAAAAACAAATGCTAGACCATTCACGGAGGCAACTTGTGTAGTTATTTGTCTGGAGGAAGTAATAATAATAATAATAATAATAATAATAATAATAATAATAATAATAATAATAATAATAATAATAATAGTAATAATAATAATAATAATAATAATAATAATAATAATAATAAAAATAAATAATAATAATAATAACCAGGACTTTGTTTAGCGCATTTAAAAGCAGAAGAATATCATTGTAGTTGGCTTTAAGTCCTGGACAGTTACATTGCATGATAGTGTTCTTCATTTTAATGTGAAGCTGAAGATCGTGGAGCTAGGTTAGACCATTTGCGTTGGAATTAAGGTGGTGATTTGTCTGGAGGAAGTGGGGTGGTATTTGGTTTACTAGGTTTGAAGCAACCTTGAGTACATGGAACAGTTGCTTCTGCATCCATGTTCTCAATGTCTCCAAATCTGTTGTAGAGTTTGATGGAATCATTTATTTCGTGATGTTTTCGGAGGTGGGGTGTTAGTGAATGCTGTTTTTGTTCTTCTGTGGTTCATAATGGAGGATATTTGCACTTAATGTTGAATCGGGTATATCCGTGTATGTCTGAGAGGTGGGGTGGGGTGTGGTATTGTTGGGCGTGGTGAGGTGTGGTATGGTATGGTATTGCGTGGTATGTTATGGTGTGTTATGTTGTGGTGTGTTATGTTATTGTATGTTATGGTATGGTATGTTATGGTATGGTATGTTATGGTATGTTAAGGTATGGTATGTTATGGTATGGTATGTTATGGTATGGTATGTTATGGTATGTATGTTGGAACAAAATATTTATATAGTACGCTTATCATAAGCAATAGGAACTGTAATGTTTTTCCGCTCAGGAAAATATTCCTTTTGGCACATTGATAATGTCAAACGAAAGAAAAAATTCCTTAAAAACAAGATGCGTGTTGTAATGGCACGGATTTTAAAGAAGCACAATTTTAAACAGTTCATGTTTTGAAACGACATTGGTCTATTTTGGGACCGGAAAAAGTAATAGAAAATTTTCATGATTTCAATAGAGCCCAGTGCCATTTTAGAACAAGGCATGGTCTCTATACATCCTTAATGCAACTTCAATACCCGACAAATGATACCACTAGCGTTACGTGTCACAACTGCAATCACACTCCTGGTACAACGTTGCGAGCTTTCCGTCTCCTTCTGCACGTAATTAGGCTGGGTGAATAGACGTTCTCGGATGACCCGTGCTAGCATGGATGGTAAATGCATGAAGCTTGAGAGTGCACTTGTGAAGTCAGAGAATATTTGATTGCCAAGTTTCAAGTGCTTTTTACAAGATATGCAGAGGATAAGGTGTTTTCCAGCAGGAGATGGTGTCTGGAAACTAATTTGTAAGAAGTTATCGATAAAGAGGAATATGGATATCACAAAAAAGCGAAATGTTTTTTCTAGACGGGCTTTGCATGTTTCCTGAAAGATCTCTGAAACAAATTATATCACTATTGGGTTTTGTGCTAATCTGGTAAAAGCGTGACCGAAAGCAACATAATTTTAGACCGTTCGCCATTGTGGTAGACAACCATGCAAATATGGTAGTAAATACAGCAAAGCAAGTATCATTGCAGATAAAGGAGTTCGGAATAAAGGCGGTGTTAGGTCAGTGACGATAATTAAAAGAAAGTATAAAAGTGGACTACACAAAGTTAACGGAGAGCGGTACGAGTCTAAAGATATAACGGCTATGATACATACAAAATAGAGACGTGGTCTACATTCTTTAAAATATTCCCACAAATAACCTACATTAACATAACATTCCTCGAATAGACACCAAAGCAGACGTATATGTGTCTATTTACTCACTCTGCATGGTATCCAATAAACGTGCGCACGAATAAAACGATGTCTAAGTTCAAGTGTGTGTGTGTGTGTGTGTGAACCTTTCCTACGCTTTCACCCCCGATCCGTCCAATATATTCGGATAATGAATTGCATTTGTCCCCTTTTAGGTCCTACATTTACAACAGTGGAATAGCACACTGCTGAGACCATGGGTGATAGCTGAAGAAACAGGACAGTTACTGAATGCACACTATACTTGCTTGGCAAGGTGTGGTCAAACAGGCACCCATGTTGCGTCACGACTCTTCTACATCGAAACTTGTGATACAATCTTTATTCAGTACCAGCGAAAGAAAAAAGGCATATTGGAAACTGCCAGTAACCTTTCCTGGTGCGTCATGTCCTAAATTAAAAAGATCGATTTCACATCACCCCAAACCAAGCTTTTAGATAGAGCATTATTTCAATCAGAGAAATGTAAAGATTACAAGTAGAAGTGCTAACAAACCTAAACCAGCCAATATGGGAAATAAAAAAGGGGACTGAAATAGAAGAAACAGGATCCATAAATTGCATGCAGCGGTATCGTCTCTAAAGCACAGACAGTGGTTAGTTAAGTTAAACGAATCTGACGTTCTTCACATGTCCTGATTGAGGCCAACACAACGTTGAAGGTCAGTCAATTAATCGAGGTCAATATAAACTATAAAGCTCATCCAGCAGTGTGTATAGATAGATAGATAGATAGATAGATAGATAGATAGATAGATAGATAGATAGATAGATAGATAGACAGACAGACAGACAGACAGACAGATAGATAGATAGATAGATAGATAGACAGATGTTTGTATGCAGTTTATATTTCATTTCAACTTCAATCTATGGGACACAGATAACAAAGTATCGGAAAATCAAAAAATATCAGATGATAAATCAACTTCATAGAGATAAAACCAAACGGTCTGTTCCCGATGACATAGGTAGAACATGCGATGAGATCAGACTGAAAACAAAAAATTACTGATCTTACTTGAACCGAGTCTGAGGTCCTGAGGGTTAGTTAGGCATTTGATACAGAAACTTAATTGCAAACCCTTTATATACTCACTATGTCAGTCATTCTCTGATCATGGCTATGTGTGTGTGTGTGTGTGTGTGTGTGTGTGTGTGTGTGTGTGTGTGTGTGTGTGTGTGTGTATGTGTGTGTGTAATGACTGAATGAACATCTTGTAATGTAATGTAAGCCATGTAAAACAAATCTGTAAAAGAATGTGTTTGAACCATGTTTAAAAATGTTTTTAAAGTAAATAAAATAAGCTTTCTGGGATTGTTGAAAGCTTTTACTTTCTGGTCCATAAAGAATGAAACATAGTTAAAAAATGTATGTTTAATATTATTGTTATGATTATTTTAAAGACTCATAAAGAAAACAAAATTAAATTTAAACCAATTAAAAGAAAAGGATATATAAAATCAAGTTTCACGAAAGACCTTTAACCCGAATATATTTTTATATGATTTCTTAGAGCAATGGTGCTGACCCATCAGTATTGTCTATTTACCTGACGGTGTCCTTAGTTAAATAACAGAAGGCTTACGTTTTACAGTTTCCAATAAATTTAATGTTCTTGTGGTTTTATTTCGAAAAACGTTTGTCCATGGATAGCGATCTCCAGGTTTGTACTCGTGTACCTTCAGGCATTCAGTATTAGCCAGCTTTTCGTCTTGTTCTCTTGTCATCGAGTTGTATGTTTTGGGTGAGCTGTTCCCTGAAATGGTTTCCGTTGTATCATTTTATGTTGTCAATCTTATCGTATTTGCATTTGGTCTTAAGTCTGTTTTAAAATTAAAATAGGTGTTTGGTTCTCATTTGTGCGTTTGTATTCTATTATGTTTAACGGTGTATGTGTGTTTGTCTAATATACATTGCTAGCATTCAAATCTTGATGTCTGTCTGTCTGTATGTCTCTCTCTCTCTCTCTCTCTCTCTCTCTCTCTCTCTCTGCATGTATATCTGTGTCTTTTTTCCGTTTTAACATGTACATATATGTTTTGTGATGTATTTGTAAAACAAAATTATGTCCCCTATCTTTCTTAAAAAGTTTCTTTATTCTCTTTGCCTTTTCGATCTCTTTATTTATATAGCGGTTTTCCACATACTCAGAATATTTTGTTCTGGCTTGTGCATTTAGTCAGTAGCTCCGTGTGTCTGTTGTTGGCGTTTTTTAGTTGTTTCTGTTGTTTTGTCCCCTTGTATGTATATCTTTTCGATTTTAGTTGACTTTGTTGTTATCATTGTTCCTGTTTTAAGCTGCAACACCCACTGGTGGTGATTATGTTTAGTTTGGGTGTACAGCCACTGGAACTGATACATGCACTCTTTATTGTTGTCGTCGTTTCTGTTTCCGGCTTTAAAATTGTCTGTTTTGATTATTTTTGGTTTTTGTGCACACTTGTTCATTCAAATATGCAATTTCGTTGCACGCAAATCTTTCCGGAACACACCTGTGTACACTTTATATCATCATCATCATCATCATCATCAGTCTCTTGATCTAGTGTGGTCGTCGAGGCGCTATGCTGTTCAACATCTGACCAGTTTCGTCCACTTGTTTCGATCATGTGCCAACACATGTGTCTCTGCAAAACTTGTCCTGGTCCATTATGTGATGTTGGCAATTCACTTTGTCTCTGTCTACCTTTCCTTCTGCCACCTTGGATTCTGCCCTCACGAGCAAGATATGGGTCTGCACCAGGGTATTATTTTATTTTTCAAGGTATTCAATATCAAAGTCATGAGCATCACCACCAATTGTTTTACCCCTGATGTTGATTGCTCATTAGATGTTGATGATTTTCTAATATGTTATCGATCAAAGCGCATGCATACCATTGAAAGACAACTACAACAAAACATCAACAAGATTCGAAATTGGGCCAGTACGTATGGTGTCAAATGCCCGAAAGCAGAAACGGAATCATTTGATTTCTGTCAGTTACGAAGACATCACGATGAACTTACACTCACAATGTACCAAACAATTATTCAACTTGTTGAGGAAGCAAAGTTTTTAGGTATTATGTTCGACCAAAAACTGACATTTATTCCTTACCTAAAGATCTTGAAAGCTAAATGCTTGAAATCTTTAGATCTACTTAAAGTATTAGCGCGCACGTTTATTCGTTCAAACTGGAATATGGTTCCTTTGTTTATGGTTCAGCTAGGAAGTCATATATGAGGATGCTTGACCCAATTCCTCATCAAGGAATAATACTTGCCGCTGTGGGAGCATTTAAGACATCCGCATGTGAAAGCCTTCTTTCTGAGGCGATCGAACCACCTTTATCACACCGTAGAGAAATGCTTTCCACACAGTATGCTCTCCAATTAAGATCAAGTCCTCGGAATGTTGCTTTTTCGGCTGCTTTTCAACCCAAATACAAAACCCGATTCGGAAATAAACCAAATGCCATACGTCCCGTCATGCATTAGAATATCATCCAGCATTGAAAGCAACGAAATAAATCTATCTAAAGTGCAAAAAACTCCGAAACAGATCACAGGCTACGTATACATCTGAAAGTACCTTTTACGCTACACGTTGGAGCAAAATCTGAGACAAACCCATCCAGTTTTCTCTTTCAATGAGCTCCTCACCGAATGTTAATATTACACAATCATTTATACTGATGGACCAAAATATAAGGACAAGGCTGCTCCGTGTTTTATTGGTGGAATACACAAATAGTACATCAATTGTCCAGCCGAAATCAAGGCAAAAGCCCTTGCTATGCAATATATTGGAAACCAACGTATTTTAGACAGCATCGCTTTTTCTTACTATCAGTACGTCAGTCACTATACAATAGAAAACTGGAGAACACATTATTAACCAATATTTTAGGCAAACAAATTAAGCTAAGTGTCTGCCACAATATTGTATACTGTTGGTTACCTAGCCATATTGAGTTTAAACGTAATGCAAAAAAGCAGATAGTGCAGCCACAATGGACCTATCCAATAGCCATCTAATTTTCAAATACCGTACACTGATGTTAAACCATGTATCAAAGAGTCTCCACGTCAGACGCGGCAGGCATTAGAGAATGATGCAGTGAATAGTAAACGTCACACCATCCAGCCAACCCGAGGGGAATGATCTCCTTCCTACAAAACCACCCGTAGGAAGGAGGTAGTCATTGCAAGAATTATATATGGTCATGCGCATGTAACCCACTCACACATACTAAAATGAGAACACCCACCCGGGTCGGGTGCATTTCTTGCAATGAACCATTCACTGTTAAGCACCTTTTTGATAGTGTTTCGACCTCCAACAAACGCGCGATCAGTGCCACAATGTGTATGACATGAAGGAACTTTTTGATACAATCAGCGTCACTTATAGTATAGAATTCTTACAGGAATTAAACATTTACTTTAAGCTTATAGCTTTTATGTCATAACCTTGTGAATGTATATGTAATGTATAAACCGTCCCGTATTTTTAAGAACGTTTAATCTGTTTTTATTAACATGCATAATTTTCATTCCCCGTTAATAGGGAAGCGTTTTTTATTACCCTTACCATCTTATCGTTTTACTTTCAACTATTTGGTTTTCACGATATCTTTCACAATATGAAACATTTTATCACGTTTACATGATCATAGTAAAACCTTTGTTAAAATCGTTCTGTGTACTTCACTGAGCATGCATCAGTGTCGACGATCAAACCGGAAATCAAGATTTATAT
Organism: Unio pictorum; assembly: GCA_030141615.1. Taxonomy (NCBI): domain Eukaryota; kingdom Metazoa; phylum Mollusca; class Bivalvia; order Unionida; family Unionidae; genus Unio; species Unio pictorum. The sequence continues at coordinate 4,203,772 of JARLTB010000028.1, read as the reverse complement.
TCCTCTCTGTGGGAGCTGTTAATTGTTACATTAATGGACTCCAACTTCTATGCGTATGCAATTGGCACCATCATTTGTATAATCCCGTTTTTCTCAAGTGAGACAAAAGTATCTTTCCAGGATATACTATAGATAAGCAAATGTTTGTACCGCCTTCAAATTACACTGACTACGAGTAATCGAGTCACGTAGAGAGTTCACATAGGGTATAATAATTCGTTGAACAAACTGAATCAATATTCCTCTTTCCTCCAGTGCGGTTATATAAATATGACCTTCCAGACAATGTAATTGCACTCTCTTAGGCAAGCATCTATAAGCCTTTCCAGCTTGGATGATAGAAGCCAGTTTATTCAGGTAATAACAAGCAAATATGTTGTCTCTAATCGCACAAACAAGGTACAGTTATTGGCTCCCTATATTTTCATTGTCCACTCGCCATAAAGCACTAACATAAGCTCAGTCGTTTCCAGGTAAGTATCAACGAAACCGGGACCTATGCAGAACTTGTATCACGGTCAGCACTTTCTTTACAATTGTTGCCTTAATGTTGTCTAAGTAGCTTTGTAATTGTCAAACTCTTTGTTTTATTGAGTTTTTGTTTTCATTTACATCTTCCTCAACATACACTCGTGTGTCTTAAACATTTATGCTTACAGTATTTCGTACCAATGCATTCAATATCAGCCTGTGCAATTTGCACCTGCATAGTTCCATCGTTTGTGCCAAAACTTGAGGACTCTAATTTGGACAAGATTACGGTCAATCAGCATTGAGGGGTTATCAAGGTGTCATTTGGGAAAGTTTGTCACGAAATCTGTACCCACTTTCGTGATGTTAATGAAACGAACATGCAGTTTTAGCCCTGCGTTGTATGAGTTGGAAGCCTTGGTGTATAAGAGTTTCAAAAGCATCATTTTCTTGTTTCCAGAGAAAGCGATTTATTACTAATATCAGGAAGATCCAGAACGGTAAGAAATGTTACTTAGTTTTCTACTCTTCACCCTCTGTGCAAGTAACGGTTGGATACTAGTATATATAACCCACGCCTACATATTAAAATGCTAAGAACGACCTGAGAGATTGTCATGCAATGAATCATTGACTGTAAAACAAGTTATGATAGACTGGTTTGATCTAAAGCCTACATGGCCTCGTTAATACAATGTTCAACACATGTACCGACTTTATGATACCGTAAATATGACTTCTACTTGAGATGTGAAAGAACTCAAATTTTATTCAAACCGTTCGCTTATAGACAACCCTATTTGTTTTTTGCAACTGTTTTCGAACAGTAATACTGCTAATCTTTCATTTTTGTTATCTTATTACCATTTACAGAGAACATTTGCATTACCCGCTGATCGGGAGCCTTACTTTTTATTTCATCTTATAGTTCTTGTGTTGTTTTTGTTTGTTTTTATCGCTCCTTGTGTTACATATATTTGATTTAAATAATTTATTTATTTTTGTCAGATTCAGATTTGATATTTTGGATTAAAAATTCATTCATTGGGAATTTTTTCTAGAAATTTCATCTACAAGTAAACAACAGATGTTAACCTCATTTTCTTACCTTGCTTCAGAGTGTAAACAAGCATCTAAAATGATAGGTTGATTCCAAGGACATCAGAGCTTTATTTTAAAAATGATTGGTTGATTCCAAGAACATCTTTCTAGATCATGATGTTTGCGTGATTACTTAAACGTGAGGTTGTTCTGAGAGATTCTGGAAGGTCGTGACCCCTTTCCTATTTACGTAAAAACAGGTATATAAGTGATGTTTTGGAGTGAGATATTTAGTAGAAGTTGGGCTTTTATAATATTAAGTTGTGTCTTCTTTTTTAGTTTTTTTTTTCATTACCGTGTACTGGAAATTGTGTTAATTCGTTTGGAGCAAGAGGAATTATTTTATTATTTATCTGGAAAAAATTATGTGCTCATAGATTTTAAAATGGATTATTATAAAAGTAAAACTGCCTTCATCACGTGACATCGTCGTCCATATTGGATTACATCGTCAATATTCGAACCGGGAACTATTAGGACATTTTATTATCAGGACTCTTGCAATTCCACTAGTGGATTATATTGTGAATTCTCTTTTGGATTAATTTTTGGACTTGATTATCTAAAACCGTACGTTTATTTATTTCCTTTTATGGAAATATTTGTACTTAATAAATTGTTTGTTAAATTTTACAAGCTTGTTATTTTCATTTCTTTCTATGTTGCTGCTTATTCGAGCCTAAGCACGTAACACCTTGATAAGAAATATTTCTGATTATCCGTTATTATCATAAACCATTTTTGTGGTGCCCTATAGTTTTGCGGTGCTACTGAGCCGTAGAAACTACATGCATTAAATCAAAACTAGTTGAGATAGAGAAACGTTCTCACACTTCGTGTCGAGGAAAAATATTTGCTTCTTATGACTTTGTTCTAGCTCATAATCCGCAATGTCTAACTGTCTAGCACTTAAATATTTGCTCATGTTTCAATGTTCCTAAAGTCCACGAGCAAACATTTAAGTTTATTAAAATAATATTTAAAAGGCTTCTGAACCGTCTCCCAGCATTTTAATTATTTTTCACTACTTTGTCAATGACAAAGCCACAAAAGGAATTAAACTCAAATATGCATTCTTGAATGAAACCCCCATATCATATACCAGCGAAAATTGCCATTCACACTAGTAGTATCAAAAGAAGAGAACGTGGTGGTGGTGGTATGTGATTTAGTAATACAGGATATAAGATTAACATTTGACGAACTATTAGACTCGTATGATTTAAGGTAGTGACTCATTGTGGGCATTTAATCTGTCATCTGCGTGCCTTTTTTGTTGCAAGACCTTTACATTTTTGCATTTTGTTATATCGCAGTGAGCTCTGGAACTATTTCAAGTTTAGTAATCTAGTGAATATGGACATTGGATACGTCCCAGGTATGAACGAAGGAAAGTTCTTTGATGTCCCGTACTTCCATCACTTTCATAAAAATGTCTGTTTTCATTTTAGTAGGCATAAACCAATTGCTCATTTTCTTTACGTAATGTTTTTAGAAACCCCACCACAAACAGAAGTTTTTCAAGAAATATTGATAAAGCTGCTAGAGGAGGAACCGGCATCATGAATAATAAAACTCCTCTCAACCAAATAGTAATCTCATTACTAGGATAGTCTGCTCATCATCCTTGGTCAAATGTGTTTTGCATGAGTATGTGCATCGGGACGGAGGGGGACACTCAACAAACAAGTATAAGAACATCAAACCCATTAAAGATTATTGGTTTTCATCGTATAAAAGTAATCGGAGATATGGGGTGGTATTGTGCTGACCGCATATTAACAAACACGAACGTACCCAATTCATACGGCCTAAAGGGCGAATTGTAATCGGAATTTTGTACCCAGACACTGAATGATATTCTTTTTCAAGTGTGTCCATCTCCACCCGTCGATACACACGTTCTGTCACATGTTACGCTTGAGACACAGTTCGAAAAAACACCTCCGGAGATAATGTGACTTTCTTAGATAATTAGATCTCTGGTTTATGCAACATAGCCAACCGACCTTTTGTAGGTTTCATTTGCTAAAATAATACTTCTTACAAAAACGAAAAATTACGCCAATAACGTGAAACCGGAGCTTCAAGCTAACCGAGAGTTTATCTTACGGGTTAGTTCATTTTGTTACTATATTGATGTCGTCGTAGGGGTTTTGTATTATGCGAGCGAGTTTACCCGACACGACACTAATTCGTCGTCACGCCATCCCCGCTGCTGTGAATTAGATCATTATTATATATCATTATTGTATATCAATAATATGGTATCCGAATCTTACACAACAGCTCGAGACCGACTAGAAGGAATTAGGAAATTTCTACCAGTCCGTGATTCTGTCAGGTGAAAATGACATGAACATCAGGAATCTCGGGGTGATTTTGCCCATATTTCACAACAATTATACAAACATGTTACTGAAACAGGTCAACCCCTTCTTCATCACCTTCAAATGTTAGCTGATAAAACTTGAGGAGCAGTTGAATCTAATCTGTAGATGGCGGGTCTACCCGTGCATGTAACTAAACTGGAAATGGTATGTGACGTAATACTCCAGATAGGATGAGTCGTTATTTTTTACTCCCTTCAGGTTCACCGGGTTCATATAAATATCTTACAGTAACGATCCCTATTACTGATTGATCTGAAGCATCATGTAGTTGTACAGGTATATAGTGTTTCGTGATTGCATTGATAGGTTTCATAGAAGTTGTTCGAGTAATTTCATTCTTTAATGCAGCTATCACACTTAGCATTCTTGCAACCCATTCATGAGATCTTATATTTTTTCTGAAAAAACGCTCAGCAAGAGTTCGATTAAATCGTTCAACGATTGCGTGCCCACGGTGTATTGCTGTTTATCCTCGGCGTAAATTAACATTACGAATTTTCTTTAGCGATGATACTGCACCCTGAATTTATTTGCTAGAATCGACCTGTAACAGTTGTGACCATCATATACAACCGCGTTGATAAATTCGTTCAAACGCAGAAGCAACGTCATCTACAGTTTTAGATAATAACGGTTCTTCCTCTTCATACCTATGAGCAACGTCAACGACAGTACGTATTTGTACGTTAATCGACGTCTACCAATTTGAATAGAATTATGCGGTAAAAACTATATATTCGCCTGATGAACTTCATTTTGAACACTGACATAAAAATGCGCGTATTCGATTCGTTTTGGCGGTGGTAGATAAATTTACCCTCTTGTTATAGTGATAAGCAATCTACAGCTGAAACGTGTAACATTTGCCGTATTAGCGAGTCTACTAATCGATGTTCTGCCTTTCCAATATCCTCTTGGGTCAGAATAAATTAATTACATAATATTAATTGCAAGCACCAGTTTACCATTCATCGCGGATCTTACTAGCCAATGAGCTAATGATTCGCTAAAATATTTTTTAATAACATTTAGTATACGAATCAAGTTCACAGCTGCGATATGTCGTTGATGTAAACCTTTACTCGATAAGCTACACCATGAACATTACACGCTATATCAATTTCATTTATTGGATACTCTCCGGGTCTTGGCTGATCTTGTTTATCAAGTCGGATATCAAGGCTGGTACCAGGACTACAGTAATTATATCCTGGGAGATGTTTCTTGCTTGGGTATTTGCTCCATTAAGGTGCCTGGTTACTATTTTTTTTTAACAAAGTAGCTTTATCACCTCCAGCGCCTGTTTGCATTGACTTGTCAAAGGAGAGAAATATATACCATTTTGTACCCCATCGTTCACACTTGCCCGTATCGTACGTCTGTTAATTTTTTGTTTGTTTTGCTATATACATTATACACAGTACATATTCAAATTAATTATTATATTTCTACAACATGAATGTAATTGATTCTCTCAGCAACAAGAAAACAAGAGCCAATCGAGCATCATCCAGCGTTACCAAATTTTATCCGAATGATACTAACAGGACCGTCTGGACGTAGTAAAACGCGAATATTACTTAATTTAATGATGAGATGGCTCAACTTGGAAAAATTATTTTTTTTGGCACCATCTGTAGATGAGCAAAGTTATTATGATGTACTTAAAGATTGTGATGAAAATAAAGACAGTGATTATGTTATTAATTTTATAACTGATATTGATGACGAGCCGAACGTAGATAACCTCGATGGATGTATTTGTAATTTAGTTGTGTACTATAATGAAATGCTGGACTAACAATTAAATCCAGCTCGACTATTGTATCGAGGAAGACATAAAAATACTGCACATGTGATGAATGTTACTCAGCGATATATACAAATATCAAAAGAGATCATTGACAACTGTAATGTTCTTGCTCTGTTTACACACACACACACACACACACACACACACACACATTATATGTTAACGTGTTTGCCAAGGGGACGTAAAGAATAAACACACACACATACATACATACATACATACATACATACATACATACATACATACATACATACATACATACATACATACATACATACATACATACATACATACATACATACATACATACATACATACATCCATCCATCCATCCATCCATCCATCCATCCATCCATCCATCCATACCTACCTACCTACGTACGTACGTACGTACCTACCTACCTACTTACCTACATACATACATACGTACGTACGTACGTACATACATACATACATACATACATACATACATACATACATACATACATACATACATACATACATACATACATACATACATACATACATACATACATACATACATACATACATACATACATACATACATACATATGATAGTTTTGACTTTGATCATATGTTTGACTACTCTGAATACTGTTATAATAAGCCTTACCTTACTAACCAATTGTATTTAACGATTTATGCACTTGGTCGCTCTATCCACTTTCTCATTCCAGGGAAATAATTTGGCTGTTTTACTGATAATCGAGTACAGCCTTCACATTGCTTACTTGTGTCAAGTTTATACCCTTTCCTCCAGGGAGGTATGACGTGCACAGAATATGAAATATGTTACCAGTCAGTCAATCTGTACATTCTAATTATATAGGCTGTACGCACAAATTGATATTAGAAGTTCACGGTGTAGTTTTGCGTGCCGGGATTCATTTGAATCATGTCAGCACATCAATATTCCACAAATGTGTACGAAAGGCAATTATTATTGCGGCTGCATGGATGCAATCTGCTAATCGGGATTACTGTCAAAATATATTGTTTTATCTAGATTTCGTCACATATTTGCACTTGTAATTGCATCATTTCCTTTTACATTTAACACAGTTTATAAATACATGCCTATGTTCTTGGAGAAACTTTTAAGTAGAAAATAGTTTGGCGATGACATTGCGTGGTTTGTTTCGTGGCCGCATTGCGTGTTCAAAAGCTTGCGTTTCAGATTTATGTTATATATTTGTTCACTTTCATGTAAATTCTGTCATTTTATACATTGGTATTTTTGTCATAGAATAAATATAACATCTTTCACCGCTCCGGTGGCCTAGTAGTTAAAGCGTCCACCTCAGTTGCGGTAGGTCATGGGTTCTATCCCCGACCAAGTCATACCAAAGACATACAAAAATGGTACCTGCAGATGTCTCGCCGGGCGATCACCATTAAGAGGTTTGTGTTAGGACTGGTCGACCTGGTGTTAGGATAATGTGACTGTTAGGACATCATGCTACATGTCTGCGGCATGATGCACCAGTGCTAGACATCGCTATAAACTGCCATATTGCAGACATCGTAGCGAAATGACTGATACATGTTCAAAGCTACGTTAAAAGTCCAATTCACACACACACACACACACACACACACACACACACACACACAAAACTATACATTTTGTATTTAAATAATAAACCGATTGAGAGGATGGACAAATAGACAAGACAATTAATTCATGCATTTCAGTTATATTATTTTATTACGACTGTGCTTTGAAATCGTGTTTTGGTGTGTTTGCATATGGGATGAAACTAATTTACATTCTTGCTTTTAATACACTGATTTTCCTGTTTAGTTTCCTCTCTGGAGCTTATTAGTATACAGGGGAGGGCACTCTAGCCAATGTGCCTTTGGAGCAGAAGAACGTAAACTCTGTAACATCTCTGACCTCCACCATCACATGGAACCTATTGCTGACAGCATCAACCCATGATACATGTCACTTAATACGAATAATATGCTACACTCTTTAAAATGGTTGTATTGGTATTTTAAAATCAGATACCTCATTGAGTGATTGTTATGGTTCTGCAGAGCTCTGTAATTCTATTTAGCGCCATGAAAAGGATATATGCCACATTATTTACAGCTGATAAGAAGTTCAATATTGATCAGCGGTGCGAAGACCAATGAATAAAAAAAATACCCAGAGACTTTACATAAGCTGTAGTTTCTAATAAATATTTACTTCCTTTAAGAACTTTAAAAAGTAAGACATGTTACTGCACAGTGCTGTAACGGTCTCTGGTCGGCTGGAGATGGAACGATCTATCAAATGATTCGTTGCAAGTAAAAAAAAAAAAAAAAAATAAAAAAAAAAAATTAAGAAAAACAAACTCTGGTGGATATGCATCCTTTAGTATTTAGGAGTGGTTTATGCATGTATGGTAATTTTAATTAACCAATGGCCACATAGTCCTCACGGTTGAATATGTAGTTGGGACGACATTCGCCTAAACAGGGTGTCTCTGCATAGAGCTTGGTGTTTACAACATTATTCCAAGATGCCTGCACCTTACTAAATACGAATGTTTTGATTCCGTATTCAAAATCATGTGTATGGTATTATAAACTCAGTCTGTTGCAGAGAAAATGGAAATTTGGTTGTAGAAATAAAGCTATTTAGGCAGCTCGGACAGCATTGTCATTGCCTTTAATACCGACATAACTTGGTGACGAATATTACATTATATAGTATCCGGTACATAATAGGGATAGAAATTCAACTGACGTTTGTTCTCCTAACAATATCGATGCACAATCTGGCAAACTAAGTTTGCTATAATCCGAGCAGATGAGTTTACATTTACGGTTCAAAGAATCCTCTTCGCTGCGCTATCAGTACTTAAATCACTATACAATAGGAAGTTGAAAAGCCCATTAGACCTATATTCTCATCAAAAAATTTGATCCTTGTACGCCTTATTGTGTATTACAAAGAAATATTAAAGATAATGAAAAGACGGAAAATTTATGCATGTTTGTAAAGTTCTTAATTTAGGAAATAATACTTCTTTTTAAGCTAAATTTGTAAAAGATTTAATAGATCATTTTTTCCTGTCTGACCACGAAACACGTGGCGTTCTGTCTTTTCATTTGATGATAATCACGTTTACTCTATGAGCAGTGGCTTTACCCGCCCATACACGAGTCTCTCACCGACTTGCAGGATGGATTTGGTTTGCCACAGGCTGAGGGAGTAAGCCCAACATAAATTTCCGTAGTGGAGACCTTAAGGTGATGAGTCTAAAAGGCCGCCTGTCCTCTTTCATATTAAACTTATCTAAGATAATTCATAGTATGAGTGGGTTAATCCCCCTCTAACGAACACGAGATGGGTGTGCACCTAGGCAGTATCTTATCTATGACGCTTTTGGATCAATAGTGTGTGACTCCTGCTGTTGACTGCTCCTTATATGTTGATGATTTTCTAATATTTATTGATAAAAGCACATACATACAATTGAATGATTGATTGATCGATTGATTTTTAACGGCGAACCAGCACTTTTAGGCTATTTAGCGCCATACAATAGGTCGTATTTATACATGTTTAAAAATACTTAAAGGTTCGACCAGCGATATAAAAAACCAAATAGTTCAACATAAAATAGCAAGATGTCGGCAATAGAAAAATACGAAACCTCCCAATCAACCGGAGATGCAAATGGTGTATGTTGACCAGCACAGATGAAACGATGCCTAAAATAAGGGGCGGTACCTATTGAAGGACAACTACAGTAATATATCAACACGATTCAGAACTTGGCCAATACTAACGGTTTCAAATTCTCAAAATTAAAACTGGTATGTACGCATTTCTGTTAGTTCAGAAGACATCACGACGAACCTACACTCAGGCTGGTCGGAAGACCAATTACAGAAAGCTAAATTCTAAACATCTCTAGATCTACGTAAAGTACTACCGCACACTGGCGGGGGGGGGGGGGGCTGATAGATAAGTCATATTTTATTTATAATAGAACTTTTATTCGTTCCATACTTTATTGTTGCATTGTTACTGGCTCAGCTAGGAAGTCATGTTCTGAATGTGTTTCACCCAATTCATAATCAAGAAATGCTATAGGAGCTTTTACGACATCCCAATGTGAACGCCTTCTTGCTGAAGCGAACAAACCACTTTTATCATATCGTAGAAACATGCTCGCCTTACAGATCTTTGAAATTAAAATAAAGCACGCTGAACCCTGTTTTGCAGGCTGGTTTTCAACACAAATACACATCCCTGTACGACAATAAAACCAAACTTCATGCCTTTCAATTGGCATTCGAAAGTCCTCAAACCTTGACAGTACCAAAATTGATCTTTCTAAAATCCAGAAAACGTCCATCTCCGAAACATCTCCCTGGCTACTTAAACAACCAAAAGAACGTTTCTCGTTACACGATAGATAAAATCTTATCTCTCTCTTATCATGACCTCCTATCTCTCTCTTATCATGACCTCCGCAGATAATTAAAACCTACACAAGAATTAGAACTGACGGATCAAGGTATGAAAACACACAATATAAGTTCGCTTACTTCAATTCTTTCAGCTGAAAGCAGAGCATTAGACCTTGCTTTGCAATATGTCGAAAACAGTCATCTTAAACAGCATTATTCTTGTGATTCAATATCAGTAATTCAGTCACTACAAATAAGAAAACTGGATTACCCATTATTCACCAATAATCTCGTAAACAATACTGAGCTGAGTACTTCGCATCATATCGTATATTATTGGTTACCTAGCCATATTGATATTAAAGGTAATGACAAAGCAGTTAGCGTTGCTCATATGGCCCATATCACAAGAACCATCTGAATTTGAAGACGATTTGAAAGCCCAATTACAGCTGAACGTGCATTGTTCCAGTGTATGAAAATCATGCCTAAAACTGAATATTGATTGATTGGTTGTTGGTTTTACCTCGCTACAGTACTGTAAAGCTAAATATCAAAAAACGATTTATTACCAACTAAAGTCATTGGTATGGTGAAAATACAAGATCCCTGATCAACTAAGAATTTAAAATATGTTATATTGTATACACCGCCCATGACAACCTTGAATTAATTAACTGAATTGTTTAACTAAATAACAACCTTTGACCATATATTTAAGGTTTTCATATTTACCACCACCGTCTTGTATTTATATACATTTTACAATTTGTTTTAAAATATTTGCATTTTATATATAATCTTGATGTGCTGCTTGTTTACAATTATTTGGATGGTTTTATATTACTAAATGTGTATTCAATCTATTTGAGTTACAATTTTCGAACTTGACCTTAAGGTGGCACCATATATCCAATATTGTGCTGAGGTGGCTTTATAACGTTACTGCATACCAGTACATAATAACGTTTAAAAGTTAGTTTGTACGAATAACGTTACTGCATACCAGTACATAATAACGTTTAAAAGTTAGTTTGTACGAATAACGTTACTGCATACCAGTACATAATAACGTTTAAAAGTTAGTTTGTACGAATAACGTTACTGCATACCAGTACATAATAACGTCTAAAAGTTAGTTTGTACGAATAACGTCACTGAATACCATTACTTAATAACGTCTAAAAGTTAATTTTTACGAATAACGTCACTGTATACCAGTACTTAATAACGTCTAAAAGTTAATTTTTACGAATCGATTTTATAGGTGATGCTATTCATGTATGTTTTGTTCATTGCGCACTTGAAACTTCAGATACGCAATTAAATTGGAAATTACCGCTATTGGACTGTTTACCACCGGCACTAATTACGTAAGATAATTAATGCCAGTCATCGCTCGTATCAGAGTTTAAATAACATCAAAGTTTCATAAGTGCCGAAACTGTGGACCATATGATATTACACAAAGGAAATTATAATCCAATTGTTCTAGTTAAATTGCTTAAGAAAATAGGTTCTTTCTGGTAAAATTTATCAGTGCACACATTTTGAATTGGAAATGAATAATGTGGACAGAAAATCATTAGCAACATGAGAAAAGTAGGAGCAACTGCATCTGTGTCTGATGGAAAATCAATAAGTAAACTTTCCGTTTTTCAGTATTGCAGGAATATCAATTTTAAACGTGTGAATTAGAACAAAGTCTTAATTTCAAACTTGTCAACAATCGTGAATTAGGCCCTGCGTATTAATTGCAACCTGCAAAATAATAGGAACATTTAGTTCTCTTCAACACGCTAATGGAAAACAATCGTGGAAACGGGAGTTAATGTATGTAATTTATTTCGTATTCATGAGGTCTGGTAATACATTCAGTTTACAAGCGAAATAGTTAAAAAACTAAATTAAATATGTAATCAACCTACATTTTATTGGAAATTATATAAGTGCTAAAACTGCATATCATATGATATTTCAGAAATGAAATCCGAATCCGATTGGTTTAGCTAAATTTCTTGTTTAAATTGTACAGACAAGCGTTAAATATTGCAAAAGCAGAGAGGTATTGTGATAAATGAGACGTTTTACATACAGTTGACGCTAGCGAGAAAAAAATGAGAAAAACCAAAACGTACCAAAAAATCTTAAATGATTATTTATGTCACAAGTCGATAATTGCAAATGAAAGTAAGAATCTTTGGAAGAAATCAAGCAAAACTACAAATAGCTCTTCCAGTTACCTTCATATCTGTAATTGCTATTTATTGCGAGTACCGCTGGATAATCAGATATCTAAGTATTGGCATGTATGGGTCATTTAGATAATAATAATAATAATAATAATAATAATAATAATAATAATAATAATAATAATAATAATAATAATAATGAGGACTTTGTATAGCGCCTAATCTTTCGAAGCTCTAAATTGGATCAAGTTCACAAGACTTTGGTGCACTTTTCATCACGATTGTCCGTGCTAAATCAATAGAAACAGGTTCAAATGCTCCTAACGGTTGTCGCTGAAATTCTGCATCATAACTGTATGGTGACGAATCAGTTGAAATTGTACTGTCAATCGAATCTCTAATGGTTTGTACTTTGTCATCGAAGAAATTTGCAAATTGGTCTGGTAGGTCTAGTGGAAAGAAGGTTGTTGGAAGTGGTGTACATTTGTTCCTTGACATTAGTTTATTAGTTATCTCGAAGAGCTCCAGCTGGAACTCTCCGTGATCTTAGTACTGTAGTGGGATGATTTTGCTAAATTGACTATGTTTGAGACGTTCTTCTTAGCGGCTTCGTAGGTTTGTTTATGAATAGTGAGTCTGGTGGAAAGCCAAAGCCTCTCTGCTTTTCGGCGATGTATTTCAGCAGTGCGAAGCTGGTCCCTAACACTGCTATACCATGGAGAACACTTTTTTTTTATTGATACACTGCATTTGGTGGCTGGCAGTTATCAAGTTGTTCCGCTGTTGGATGTAAGAAAGTTGTTATGTTTTCTTGGATTCCATGCATGAATTTGGTTCTTTTTATCATACGGAGGTTTCTCTTAGTAGCAAATAGAAGTGGACGGTTAGGGACTGATACGTCGAGATGGCATACAATGCAGAGGTGATCCGATACAATTTCGAGGGATACAAGGGTGGATTGCAGAATATTATCATCAGGTCTATAAAGAATCCAGTCTAAAATGTGACCAAGTTTATGGGTAGGTTAGTTAACTGACTGTTTAAAATTGAAAACATGAATGGTATCTAGGAGTTTTGACGTGTATGGTTTACCAGGACAGTCAAAGTGAATGTTGAACTCCAAGACTAATTAGGTTGCCACCTATCGAATTTCCATACTCTAGAAGATTTGGAAACTGCTCCAAAAAGAGAGATTCAGTCAGCTTGTTTTTTCTACTAGGAGGAGGACGGTAGAGACAGAAAAAAAATTGACTGACCTTTGTTCCAGTGTGAGCGTTGTTTGGACTAGTTCAAACGATGTGTGGCAGAAATTGAAGGTTATGTTGTACTTAAGGCATTTGATCATGGAATTCTTTGTAATTACAGCAATTCCACCTCCGCGAAAGTTGCGGGGGAACGACTTGATGGAGCAATCGCTGGGTGTTAAATCCGCACACTTAGATTCATCACTTGCCGAATGTAACCAAGTTTCTGTCAGGAAGAAGACGTCAATATTCTGGTCGTTGATAAAATTAACAATTTCTGTGCGCTTTTTCCGGTGATAATACTGATTGAGCGTTGAATAATGCAATAGGTAGTGGTATCCCTGGGACAGTTGGCACAACGGTTGACGATTTAAAAGGAATTTGAACCAGGTTATTAAAATTAACGGCAGAATTTTTAAGTTGTGTATCCGTTACGGGCGAAAGGGAGATAACTGGAATTCATCTTCCTGTTCTACGCCGGCCAGCTTTGAAAGAACGTTTCTTTTTTCGCTTCCGTTTACATTTAAGAAATGATGAATGAATTCCCAGTTCGTTTAGTCTTCAGCACAATGTAGTAGCTAGAACCAAGGTGTGGTCATTTAATCCAATTAATTAGGGTCCGTCATTTAGATGAGTGTTCTATGAGAGTACAAATTCGATAACAATCAATCAAATACAATACTTTAAGTATGTTAACACAATGGAGAGTTGCTGAACAGATCCAATGATTTCACATTTATTAATTGTATCATATTATAATACAGACCTATATACCCATTGTTTTCCTAGTTGGAGGAAGGATACATTTTTATATTTGACATCGATAAGTTTTCTGAACATGGAGCTACATCATGAATATTATTTAAAACACATTCAATTTGAAACTAATATGCGTCGATGCGACTACGAACATCGACGGCTAGACGTCGAGGAAGAACTAAATATTTTCAATCTGTGTGATGCATAAGCCGGCATAGTGCGTATTGTGACTGTGTCAAATGATTGTAGAACATATTTGTGTCGAGTGTATTGACTCCCACACTGAGACAGAAGCGTTTGTTTGTAAACGCATTTAATAACCTTTTTGTTAATGTGCACAGAGGATTCGAATTAGATAACAATATCGGCCACATTGTTTAAAGAGTCATCAGTGTTTACCTTCACGGTTTATTTTATGTAACCTTGAATCATTTAACACTTTTATCTTTCATCAATTATTTTGTAGTAGTACATGTTTGCATTTGTTTAAATGGGTTGAACATTGAAACGTTGTTTATAGCAATTTTCTATCTTCGGCGTTACACAATAGGAATTATATATATATATATATATATATATATATATATATATATATATATATATATATATATATATATATATATATATATATATATATATATATATGTGTGTGGGGGAGGGAGAGAGAGGGAGAGGATAGCGCATATCCATGGTTCTACGTTGTATATTTACATACCTAATTACGAATATGATACATCAAGAAAATGATTAGAGGTAGATACTTCATTCCAACTTGAATCGAGACGATGCTGCAATTAACATCTCTTGCATATTCCCCTCCCCCCTCTCTCTCTTTCTCTCTCTCTCTCTCTCTCTCTCTCTCTCTCTCTCTCTCTCTCTCTCTCTCTCTCACACACACACACACACACAAACACACGCGCGTAAACACACACACATACACGCACAGAATTCGAAAAATATACATTACAGTCACATGTTCAAATATTCTGACCAAATTTAGACATGCGAGAAGCAGTGTTACTGAAATGTGGTAAGAAATGTGTTTTAGCTTGCGATGGTAAGTACTGTAGGTGTTATAGATGATGTATCATATTATATTTTTCACTCATTGTCGGCCGGTCCATTTCTCTCGTTGTGAGAGAGTAATATCCCTCTATCGAAACAAATCTCTGAGATACGATGGTAACTTGCCTATTGCGTATTGGACACGTATCTGATAGCTCCGGAAATGTGGACCTCAACCAGACGGCATGGCAGTTGATTACAATGTCATAGAGCGTGTCCATTTTTAACGTCCGAGACAAAACTCTATTTTTGTTTTATGATGACGTATGCAACACTAGATACTGTATACTTTTGCTAGAGGGTATTTAGCGTGTATATATAGCCACGTACTGGGATACTTAAACAAATGATGAAGACGTATATTTGGATTCGGTACGATATCTTATACAAATTTACTAAACACAAATGACACCACGCTATTGTTTTATTGAGAGAGATCGTATTTGTTCAGTCTTACTCGCTTTACCTAATGGCCAAGGTCATTCGATATTGCGACGTAAATGGAGTAGACGCGTTACCATGTAATTAAATTTTGAGCGCAATAGTAATCCATTCATACAGAAATCTGGTCATTTCTTTCCACGCAAGCTACTACTGTCTACCACTGGAGAATGTAAGAGTTTCGTGTGACAAATGGAGCTAGTACTTAGGCTAATGCCACGCAAATATTGGACACTAAATCTTTCTAGTTATCCTTTAGGATATAATTGTACCACTCCGTAAATTTTGTTAATTAAGGAAATCGGGAAATAAACTGGTCGGTTGATTTAATATTTTGCGACTATGACTTTGTATTACTAACTCGTCTGATTGATATATCAGTCTATTACACTAAATTCTATGCAGTCATCCGATTGGCTGATATCGACACTTGGATTGACATACGAAGCTCAAATACAAAATTACACGATTGATTGATTGATTGATTGATTGATTGATTGATTGATTGATTGATTGATTGTACGTGTACGGCGCATCAGCACTGTTTGGCTGTTTAGCGCCATACAAAATGTTATATGTAGGCTTAATTACAGACTTACATGATACTATTTGAATGTATATTGAATGAAATAAGGACAGTGTTTCACAATTGTTGAGTCTTGGATAGGTAGTTTGCACATCAGTGGGAACCGTGCGTATGGTTTCATTCGATAATCGGGAGATGCATGAATATGTACATTTTTAAAAAACGTAGAAGGTTTTACTAAAGCGTCTGGTAAACTGTTAACTTTTTCTATTCCGCTAACCCACCCCCCACTCTCTCTCTCTCTCTCTCTCTCTCTCTCTCTCTCTCTCTCTCTCTCTCTCTCTCTCTCTCTCTCTCTCTCTCACACACACACACACACACACACACACACACACGCACAGATACCACCAGCCCACACTAATCGCGACTTTTCAGCGCACGATATAAAATACCATAACGGAAATGTAAGTGACGCAGGAAGAACCCAGTAAAAGCCACCGACCCATGGGGAGCTTCTAGCAGGTTTTCTCAACTACCTACTTTGACGGAGCATGAGAGTCACGCAAACAGGTTAGATAACGGTGATTGGTATAGGCCATCTCTATTAACCAATTAATGCTTTCCAGAATTGACCTTACCACGGATAAGAGGCGGTAAGAGGTTTTAGGGCTAGACACATCTGGCAAAATTTCCATCCAGAGGTTTAGAAGAAAACATTTACTGAAATGTAGTCGAATGTCCTGACAATATGCCTTGCAAAATAACATGTTTGGTATTTAGCAAGGGCTTATAATTGGTAGCTGTTTCATTTTGACTATCAACAGCGTCACTTATTTGATGGTCGCACATTCATATTAATAAAATCTACACATATTCTCCTGCTTTAATACGAGCATGGTTCTGCAGTACTATGCCTTCAGGAAACATTCTTGAAAAATAGAGAAGATATCACACTTGAAGATCGTGTTATTTTCAAATCTGCTAATGTCATGAAACCTGATGCTTGTATAATCAACACCGTCTTGCCAGTACACCACGATGGCAGATCAGAGTTAGATGTCCGCAGGGGACTTAACACAACAATAAAACACTCCGCTCAATGTTATGTCACGTTTCTTTACAAAAATTATTATGCTGTTATATTAAGAACTCCAGGGTCACCGCGATTTTAGTATGAAACGCTCTGCGAGACCGAATCCTCCCTTACGTGCAGAGGCTGAACATCGGTGCACTTTCTATAAAAGTACAAGCTTGCAGAACATATGGTGGATGGTGATGCCAATGCAAAGCGAAATGTGTCTCCGTACTCTGGTTTAGCTGGAAATTGTATCAGCTGTTGTCTTTCCTTGAAAATCAAGAAGCATGATGCATTGGCCCAATTAAACCTCAAAACAATCGCAGACCACACGACTAAAGCGTTACCTGATGTCGCCATCTCCTCAGTGAAGTCGAAAATTACAATGACTCGAAGAGTCCATAAGCTGCGAAAGATTCCATCCACATGAGCATAAACAAATGTATTATTTTGTCGAAACGGTGTATACGACAGATTTTTTACTTGAGGTCCCCTTTCGGGTTTGGCCTGATGTGCCTCACAGCGTGTCGAAAGAAGCGACTAAGTAGAGGCAACCTGTTTGCCGTGGGTGACCGTGTCGTAGGAGCAAAGAATCCTGGTAGTTGAGTGGAGGTTTTCCGATGCAATAGACTGTTTTGGCCTCTAATTTTCCTTGACTAGAGGTCGGGATGGGCCCGGTATCGACAAATCAAACAAAAAATCAAAATAAACGAACGTAACCACTATCTGATTCTGATGACGAACCATGTAGTGTGGAGTCATTCCCACGCTTCATGGTTATGCAGTCAACATATACCGTACAACCTATTACAACACCATTTCCTTTTGTAATTGAGAAAACGTTTACGGGGTCGATAGGCACACCAAAAGGTGTCAAAAAATTGAAATCGGGTTGCCTTCTTGTTGAGTGTGAGCGAAAAAGTCAAAACAGAAAAATCTATAAAAAAAAATTAAAAAATCTTCTATATTTCAGTGACCTCGTTCGCATACACTTCACTCAATACGTCGAAAGGCGTGATGCGCATTCGTGACTTGGCTGGATTCAACGAAACGGATATCATCGAGGGGATCAAAAATGAATGTGTCATTGCAGTGCGTAGAATACCTATTAAACCTAATAACAACATGTAGGACACCAACACATTTGTATTCACCTTCAATAAACCAACATTACCCAAATAGGTCAAATGTTTTTTTTTTGCATGTAAAGGTCGAGATATACATTCCACCCCCACCCCCCTCGATGCTATAAGTG